>JAOSBN010000004.1:35633265-35656673 GCA_027563595.1 Erythroxylum suave | reverse complement strand
CATTCCTTCAAAAACTGTTCAACAAGAAGCAAGACGTTTGACTTCAAAAATGTTTCTTGACTGTTTCCAAAATATCAACTCATGGACAGAAGAACACAAAAAATTTCATTATTACCCACAAAATAGAGGACGTTTTGGTCTTAAAGCAGTTATCCTTCCTGAATCAGACCCTTTGACTACTTATTTACTCTTTCAGAGTGGACTCATTGATACAATTTACCTACTCAATACCCAGATTCTTTCTAAATTTCCTTATGGTTTTTCCCAGGCAGTAAAAAATTATAAAGATAGGTTTGCAAAGGATAGAGAAATATACATTAAAGTATGGAGCAGTTATCCAATCTTTAAAGCACAAAATACGGCTCAAGATGCAGATATCATGGTGCCCAAAATAGAATTCCTTTCAATAAGAATAAGCAATGGATCTTATCCACACATTGATGAACCTCCATAACATGGAATTGATTGGGAAATTATTAATTACTTCAATCTTAATTGTATCGAAGGGGTCTACCAACAAGCATTGAAGATAGTCTCAGAATCAATGGTTCGGATTAATTATAAAGGAAACAATTTATTCATGACTTCCTCTTATCGGCAACCACTTCAACCAGAGACTATACAATTGGCAAGACAATTTATACAACCTTTCAACAATTTTGAAGGAATCCTTGCAGACATTGATCACTCATGGAAGGAAGCAATCTGCAAACAATTAAAAGGATACAAGACTCACCAGTGCAATTATTGTCCTTCCACCTCACAGCAACCAAAAGAAGAGTCAGATTCCTTTACAGCGATAATTGAAGAATAAAAGAAGACAGCAGTAATTGACAGATTGACACAATGTAAACCCTTGATGGTCAAAAAAGCAGGAATCTCTGCTTTCCCTTTTGTCGTATATGTACATCATTAAGTTACTTTTTCTTTTTACTGTTTTCTTTTCAAAAGTTGTCGGCCAATCAGATTAGCTATTTGTCCATTAGCTAGCTAAAATGTCTATATAATGTAAACTTCTTCGCTCTTAGAAGCATAACTAAATAAAACTCTTTCTTACTCTTCCTTACTCTATCTTTCCCAAACACAAACTCTAGTATAGAATAAAGCGAGAAAGGCTTTCTAGGATTGTAGTACTTGTTAGGGTGTCTTTGGATAAAAGAACAAAAAACTTTAGCTTGACAAACAAATTATTATTAAGATGCATTTATAAAGAACCAACCAACCAATCCAAAAAAAACAACTGTCCTCGTCCATTCTTCCAACATTTGCTTGCTGTCAACCTCAACACATTGCTTGCTTTCATTCCAACCAAACTCACTACAGTTCAACATGTCAAAGCCTGTTTGATATTTGTCCTTTAACCTTTTGTGCTTATTTTTGACATGCCTCTTGTCAATGCCACAATTAGGAAACTTCTCTACCATCATACTAGCAAGAAGTTGAAAAGTGCCAGGCTCAAATTCCTCATTATCAGCTCTGTGACCAGTAATAACTACGTCCTCCATGAAGGTCATAAGCGCTTCTGTTTCTTCTTTAGTCCAAACTCTTGACATTGCACCTAAACCATACTATGTCATAACCCAAACCATTCTAAACCATTTCCATAATTGATTAACCAACATACATTGAAACTTAATTTGAAATGAAGCAGACAACATTGAATTATAAGAAACATTTAATTAAGTTAAAATAATACAAATAAATAGAAAATCAATTGTGCCTTATCAAATTCAGTTACAATGAAAGTCAACAATACAACATTTAAACCCTCAATTCAATAAAAATACACATCAAGTAAATGAAAGTTCATAATTTAATGGATTCTTCGCCAATCATCAAATATATTCTTAGCTAAATCCTCTCTCCATTGACTCTATTCATTACTTGTCTCAACACGATCAACACATTTAGGGAAAGGTGCATCTTCCCCAATTGGCAGATACTCAGCTTCAAGAGGAGTAAGCTCTGCTGGATCATAAGTCATATGCAACCTAATAAAGTTGTGCAAAAGGCAACACGCAAGAATGATGCGCACATAAGTGGCTGCTGGATAAAAAGATAGATTTTTAAGGATTTTCCATCTTTTTTTCAGTAAACCATATGTACATTCAATCACATTTCTAGCCGATGAGTCTTTTATTATAGAGCTCTTTTGGGTTCCTAGATGCCTTTCCATCTCTTGCCCACTCTTGAATATGGTATCTTATGCCTCTAAAAGGTGCAAGAAAGCTAGGACCATTAGTATAGCTAGCATCTACTAAGTAGTAATTTCCTATGAACAAATGACATTATTATTATTGATGTTTTGAATCAAACCTTAAAATAAAATTAACAAAATTGTGAAAATTTTTATCTTACATACCCCTTGGAACTTGAAGTCTATTACACCTAGTAACAGCAACATGCAGAACCTTAAATCAAACGCTGACCTCCCATCTAGCAAGAACATAAACAAAGTTTAAGGTCTGATCACACACCCCTAACACATTAGTGCATATTTTCCCTTTCCTACATCTGCATCAGGGTTTGTCTGCATGGGGAACTATTATTTCTAAATAGGTCCTATTTAGAGCACTAAGACAACCCTTTGACAAAAATTCCAACAATAAAAGGATCTACTTTAGGGTTTACAAAAGTTAAATTACATAATTTATTATAGTTAATTACATTTACTAACCTTAAACCATTTCCATCTATTGTCCGTGCAATCCTCGGGAACTGGTATGGGCTTGACATACAACAAATGTTGAAGCTTGACTACAACCTTCAGCACACTATGGAAGACTCTACTTATTGTTTCTCCCGACCTCATAAACCTAACTTGTAGTACTCTATTAGATTCATTTTGTGCTAGTATTCGTAGGAAGATTATAACTTTTTCTTGAATAGGCACATGGCCATTATTCCTCAACCTACCATAGACTTGAAACATTTCACATAACAATGTAAATGCATTTAAGTCCATCCTTAAATCCCACTGGCTATTCCTATCACCCTCATTCAAAATCCTATCTATAGTAGCTTTCCTAGTTGGTACCCTCAATGCCCTACTACCTTCAGCATTTTCATTCCTACGTAGTCTTTTTGTGTATACATACAAGCATAGCAACATAACCATTCTCATCAAATCAAATTCCCCATTCCAAAGGTCAAACAAAGTCAAACACTTAAACATGGCATCATGATCCAAGTTATCCATTTTTCAAAATAAAAAAATCTCTGCAAAGATTAAAAAATACCATGATCATAAACAAGACACAACGAAGAAGACAAGAATAAAGAACAACTAACAATTTCATTATGAAAAACAGCAAGCAACCAATCAGCAAACACACCAACTGAATGTTGTTATTGCTTCCAAGGAATAACAAGTAAATAATATAATGATAACAAACAGGGATTAGGTGAAGTACCTCAGCTTCAATGAGAACAGATGCACAAAGCGAGTAATGTTATCTTCAACCTGAAATAATTGAACCAAAATTAATAAAATAGTTAAAATTCTGACATAAATATTACACAACAGAAAAGCACAAATAAATAAAGAATCGATAAATGCCAAGACATCTCTTCATTATTAAATAATAGAAGGTCGTATTACATATACATAGCTAAAGAAAACTTGAGGGAAACCCAATCACTAAATTCAAGCAACTATTTCTAAGCAAAGGTCCAAATATATATATATATATTCTTGTTTTGTTTTTTGTGGTATATATATATATTCTTGTTTTGTTTTTTGTGGTGGGTACGTCTATTTCTTACGAGCTTCTTTTGCCTGCTAGGAAGACAAGATATGATGAAATGTGAGCTTGGCATAAATAACTTCAATTAGCATAAAATTGGGATTTAGGTGGCACTGAAGCTTGTGTGGCCATCGAAATTTCCTCTTAAAGCATGAACACATCATGCTCAAAAGATGACTTTGTAGTCCGAGTCCATTTTTCTTAATCATGTTTAAGGACTATGCAATTATTGATCCAACTAGTCATGCTCCAAGAAAATTAAGATGACCAGACAGATTTTGGTTATTTTCTTTTCTGTTTCCCCTTTCCCAAAAACTACTTTCACTTTTGAAATTTTACTCCTTGAAAGAATCTAGTTAGTTTCCCTAGACCTTGCCAAGTCAATGGAAGATTTTAGGCAAAATAACTCTAGATCAGGTCAATAGAAGGTCGTATCATACCATGCTATAAAGACGTGGGTTCTGATAAAAAGGATGCAATTGCAGCCCGTGTTGTATTACCAACTTATCACACCATATGGTCATTGAAGGGAGATGGATAGATTCAAACAAATTATAGATTTAGTGAAATTTGTTCTAGTAGTAACAAAATGATTGAACCAAATGTTGATCAAATTATGCTTCATAATTGTACGATTCTATTGAGCAAACCACATTTATTATATAAACAACCATGTAGATAATGAATCATCAACATAGAAACGAGGTAACTCTTCAGCAGATAAGGAACATAAACGAGTAAAAAGCCATAATGGCTTGGAGTAATTATTCATTAATTAATGGATTGATCCGATAGTTAAAAGCCATGAAATCTGTAAACATGGCTAGATCTAGAATTGAGGTAATCAGGGGCAGAAGGTGATAAGGTAATGTGCACCATTTGGGCAAGTGAAAGTACTACTTTTATCATCATAAGCATAACTATAAGCCTAAGGGCACTAGTCCTTGAAAATCCTGAAGTAATCAGTCGGTGGACACTTATCCGACTTATTGTAATCACCGGTGCAACAGTAATTGGGCTTATTAACTTTTCCATGTAATAGGGAAGAATTTATGGGTGGGTTGGGTATGGTTAGGTTTGTCACTCCCCTAGCTATAACGGAGATGTAGTTACGAACTGATATTTATGCCATGATCAATAGATACAATCAACATTTGTATGTTATTTAGATCATGCACACGTTTGATAAATTAAGGACAAAAACCATAGTGAAGGATGTCTTTGTGACCTGGAAATCCTAAAGGTGTTGAGTGTAAGAAACATATATACTTGGAAATTTTGGCATTTCTGAATAGTTCATAGTGATGAAACAACATCCTGGACTTTTAACTTCTATTACCTCATTGCCTTTATCTCAAAAACTAAATTGGAAGATCTTTAATTGTTCTATTTTGTAGCACAAACGTGCCAAAAATAGGGAGAACATGGTTAGCAACCTTTACACACATGATTCATACATACATATCTTAAGTTGATAGAAGGAGAGTGAGTATAGAACCATATATACTCAATTGTTTCGAATTTTTGTCTCTTTTGGTTTTGTTTTGGAATGGAATATTTGTGAAATCCTCATAAGTATCAAGCCCGATTCCTTGATTCCAAGCAACTTACTCATTATCGACTCTTGAGCAATACTCTGGATTTGTCACAGAAATGGTTTTTAAGCACGAGAAAGAAAGAACATAGAAGACAAGTTTTTATCCAGAATTCATCTTGTTGAATCTAAATTCGTGTTTAGACCTCTGAAAGGTCCATACACACACATTCTGGTTTTGGCATAAAGAAAAAAAAAGGAGCAGAAAAAAACAGATTGCTGTAGTTAACTCGTTTAGAATTCAACAAAAAGGCTTGGGATAAAGAAGTGTCAGTAAGGAAGATCATTACTCAATTAACGTCAATATTCAACGAAATCATATAACTAGAGGGGGAATAGAAAAGCTGATCCGATGCACATAACTAGAGGGGGAAAAAAAGTAGCGTTGATGCAGTGGCAACAAAGTAAGACACAACCTTAAATTCCCACAGACAAAAACAAAATGAAATCAGACATGAAGGATTAACGAAAGATTTGCAAATTTAAAAGAATGAACAAGTAAGGGTAACAAGGGGAGGAGATGCAGCGAAACCAGAGGCAAACAAGGGGAGGAGATGAATAGCAAAATAAACTAACCTTACTTCGAGACGAACCACAACGATGAAGGGTGACAAAATGAGAACACTGGTCGGAGAGGAGGGGTCGGCAAGGAGGGGTGTTGTTGGGTTTGAAGAAGCAATATGTTACCCTTGAATCAGAAGTAAATCGTGGGGAGGGTTTTCTTGTAAATTTACGTGCGTGTTTTGTTTCTGCCTCCGTCTCCGAATTCTTGTCCTTTAGTTTTGAAAGGAACAAAAATTTTATGTCTCTATCATCCAGAATTGGGACATAAATTAGTGAGGACAATAAGTAAACAGGTCGAAGATATGATTTTTCTATCCCTGTTATCTTTTCCTACCCATGGGGATATGAACCAAACGAAGTCACTGGATACTGCTATAATTAATGTGTTTAAGCCAATAAAGAAAGAACATTGATTGAGATGCTATTTAAATATGGATGAAAAATGGTCTCGAGTGTATATTTTTGTTGACCCTTCAAACAAATGGGTCTCTGCTCCATGTCATTAAAAAGACATTAATTGCTAAGATTTACCGAACACCCAAAAACATAAATGTAGTCCTTGATAAAAACAAAAGCATAATGGTTGCTCAGCCTCGCTAGCTGCAGAGTCGGGCATCTGAACTGCCAATGCAGTCATACTGCCAGCTAAGATCCACCCACCATTTGAATACACAGTCCCATTCCCGCCACCACTCACAAAGGAACATAACTCCACTCAATGCTTTTACTACATAAACTTACAACAGTGACCACATTTCAGAACACGGTAATTTCCCCAAACTCAAGTCATTTCTTACGGGTTATAGGTGCCGCATTCCGGTGAGAGTTTGTGACATCACTATAATTCAATCAAGTAGTAAATTTGTGCTGACAAGTCAAGCTTTTAAACACTTGGCGTTTGTAGTTACAAAAGATCTTCCAGTTCCATTCTCTTCAATTAAATATCGAAAATGTTTACCCCAATCACATTCTAAGTCAGGGATGGTGTTACATGCATGCTCCTCGAGTATATTTACATCCAAAAAACAAGCTTACTTCCCGTGTAGCCATGAATCTAGTAACATTTGTTTTTATGCTCCTGCCAACTTTTTCATTCTTCACGTCTGGACTATGCAGTCAACTATATCAAGGAAGATGGAAGTTACTGAAGAGAAGCATCGGAATTTCTGCAATGCACATGCAGCTGTTACAGAACGATAAACTGATTATTTTTGACAGGACAAATTTCGGCCCCTCAAACATTTCTCTTCCACAGGGAAAATGCACTAGCGATTCTCTGAACACAGATTGCTCAGCTCATTCCGTTGAGTTCGATCCCATCACCACCAGTATTCGACCGCTCACGATACTCACCGACACATGGTGCTCTTCAGGGGCGTTGCTACAGGATGGTACTTTGGTGCAGACTGGTGGGTATGGGATTGGAGAGCGAGTTGTGAGGACTTTCAAGCCCTGCGCAGATTGCGACTGGATAGAGGATCAAAACGGTCTAATTACACCGAGATGGTATGCCTCAAACCAGGTTCTACCAGACGGAAGAATCATTGTTGTTGGCGGGAGATATCAATTCAATTATGAATTCATTCCTAAGTTCTCTGCCTCCGATCTAACACCATACAAACTCCCTTTTCTCGAAGAAACAAGATACTCTCCACGGGTTCCAAACAATTTATATCCTTTCTTACACCTTTCTACAGATGGGAATCTCTTCATTTTTGCCAATGATCGTGCAATTTTGTTCGACTATGTCAACAACAACGTCGTTAGAAGCTATCCTGTCATGCCCGGAGGTGTTTCTCGCAACTATCCTAGCACTGGTTCCTCAGTTCTACTTCCTATAGTACTTAGCAGTAACCTCAACATCAGCATAGATGCCGAAGTTCTGATCTGTGGTGGAGCATTACCAGATTCTAATGAACAGGCAGACGCTGGAATTTTCATTCCTGCATCAAAATCATGTGGCCGTTTAGTAATTACGGCCACAAGTCCAAGCTGGGAAATGGAAGAAATGCCCATGAGTAGAGTTATGGGTGACATGATAATGCTTCCTACAGGTGATGTGCTCATCGTAAACGGTGCTGCAAGTGGAACTGCCGGTTGGAATGTAGCCAGAGAACCGGTACAAAACCCTGTTCTATACCGGCCTAATGGACCAAGAAGTGAAGAAAAGAGCAGATTTGAAGTAATGAGTCCATCACCAGTTCCACGTCTCTACCATTCCGCAGCACATTTGCTAACAGATGGTCGCGTTTTAGTCGGTGGCAGCAACCCCAATAGAAATTATAACTTCACTGCAATGTACCCCACCGAGTTAAGTCTTGAAGCATTCTATCCCCCTTATCTGATCTCAGATATAACTCGGCCGTCAATCAACTTGACAAAGATAGGAGTGAATATCAATTATAAGCAGAAATTTGCTGTGCAATTTGATTTGCCATCTGTTACGAGCATTGGGAAAATCTACGTCACAATGGTTGCACCATCTTTTACCACACATTCATTTTCAATGAACCAAAGGTTGTTGGTTTTGGTTTTGGACAATGAGGTGCAAAAGCTGACCGCTGACAAGTACCTTGCCATTGTTAATGCTCCGCCAACTGCTGTATTAGCTCCGCCTGGGTACTACCTGTTATTTGTTGTCCATGAAGGTATCCCTAGTAAAGGAGCATGGGTCCATGTCCACTAGGTGTCTATTGGTTGTGTTCCTCCAATTAAGAATTTATAAGAATGACTCTCTTGCAAGATAAATTGGAATTTCTTTTTCCTTTGCATCTTCTCTTCTGTTTTATTGTTAGAAATTGGATCTAACGTATCAGATTCGTTGGCTTAAACTCGTAAAATATTATACATTAAGAATCAATCCAAAAGTCAAATTTGAGTCAAGTTATTAAGCTCGAAAATTTAACAAGTCCAAACAAATAGGCGAAAAGCTACCAATTTTATATTAACTAGATAAGTGAATTAGAAGAATAATCTAGATCTCATTCACAAAAAATTTTAGAGATAATATTCTTATCTAGAACTACTAGTCTCATCGTTAGGAGTAGCTTGCTTTGACTTGATATAATTTCTATCCCATTGTTTCCAGAAAGAGCATTTTTCCTTTCCTTCAAGATATGGTGTGTAAGCATACCATAAGCTATCCTACATACCTATCACCTTTGCTCTTGAATATGATGTTCCCTAACTAGGCTAGGATGCTCATCCAAACTATAGTGGGCATTGCAATGCTATTACAATTTGAAGACAATTTTATAAAGCACATGAAAATCCATAGTTAAAAAACAATGATTATGTTTTTCTAGTTCCGACTTGCAAAGGCCACAATTTAGGTCTTCAATGTGGAACTTAATTCTATTTCTAGTGCTAAATCTCATAGAAGCGACAAGCCATAGAGTGAATGAGTGTGATGGGTAATGCCAGAGTGCTAAATCTTATTGAAGTTGCCTGCGTGAAGTAGTGAAGCTTCCTACCATTTTTTGTAACCACTAGTTACATTTTAGGGAAGCATAGTTGACGTAATAGTTTGGCTCAAGTGCCGGAGTTTATCATGGAATCCCTAACAGGATTGGAATGGCCAATGCCATCTACCATTTTCGATCACTCACCTTACTTTAACGTTTTCTAGCACTATTGCTCTTAGGTTAGTGAATTCCCTAAATTAGCATAGGGGACTAAATATATGCAGTTATGAAATGTTGTTTCTCCATTCCCAATCTTATATTTCATGTTAGACTGCATAAAGGTCTTAGCTTTTAAAATTTGTTAGAAGGCGTAAGAGAAAGCTTTCTTACTTTCCAAGGTCTATATGCTCTCATAGTTTAAATGGTAAGTATGGATCCACCTAGCCTATAAACTTTCCTTTTCCTCATAAATTCTCTATAGTTTTTTATCCATTAAGACTTTAGACTTTTTTAACAGAAATCAATCAAATTCCTCTACATTCCTTAAGGGTATACATCCTACTCCATTTGACATTTGTGTCTTTTATATTGCTTCTAATTTTGCCTTAGATGAATTCCTTGATAGCTTTGTCAACTCTTTTCATGATGCTTCTAGGTAGAACAATAGGTGAACACTAACACATAAAGTTACTTAGTATTGAAATGACTAATTGTAACATAACTTCATATTAGAGGAATCTATTGTATCAGGAGTTGATTCTCCTTTGTACAGAGTTCATAAGTAGGACGCACTCACCTACACTAAACCTTTGGAGGATAGAGGAACCCCTTAGGGATTTAAAAGGCAATTGCTTGAGCTTCAATCCCTGTGAGGAAGGAATCAACCTCTTAATCAGAGTAGGATTGGCAGAAAATATACATAGAGCTTTTCCTTAGATTGAACCTCAAATTTAAGATAGCTTTAAGTCCTCCAAGGAATTTAATAGGATGTTTATAGATCTTATATCTACTTTATAGAGCATCTATAAGCAAGAGTGCCTCCACCTGTTGCTTCTAGGCCCTTAGTGACTAGTAAGTTAAAATCAAGATGATTTAGTTGTGAGTTAAAGAATCTGAATAGGGCTTTAGTTTTTCTTGAAAATACATTCAGGTCTAGAAGAATATGTTTATGGTTTCAGAATAAAGGATTATTAAAGTTGATAAATTGTTTGGAAATTTAATAAGCTAGGAGTTGTTAACTAAACATATATCAAGAGTTTTCTTTGAATAAGTCTTCCTCCACCTTACCTATTGCTCTAAGTGAGGAAGTGGCCAACAAATTTCAAATCTATCATCCTAAACATGTTAGTAAGGTTGGAAAGTTCGTAAAACCTGATGAATTTGTAGTATGCACCACCTGAGGATTCCTTAGGGGATAACCTAGAATTAAGATCCCTAGTAAGTAAACAAGGTATGTGTATGCTACTTCCTAGTTGTTACAATTCACTCCATAGCTTGTTTCTTTAAAATTCCAACTTCCCTACATATATTAGTGATTTGGGGATCTAGGTTATAGCTTTCCATAAGTGACATCGCAATGAAGTAATTGGTTAGAGCAATGCCCATTTGTGAGATGGTTAATGGAGGGATCAAAATAAAAATTATGCCTATTATTATTTGTTGAGTAATTGTTGAGTGTTAATCAATCAAGATGCAAAAATTTTAGGATATCTTTGAAATGGTGCTCCTTTGTTTTGATCTCCATAAGACCAACAAGAAAAGGCTTATTCAAGTTTAAGAAATCCTTGAAGGCAAGCTATTTACTAAGGCTATTTAAGCCTTTAACATTCTAGAAAGGTAACCCTATTATTTGGGCTTTGATATAGACTTCTTCTTTCTAGCTTTGTGATTACTAGCACCATAATTAGTCCAGTCTCTATTGATTTCCTCCATTATGCTTATCTATATTTTAGTAGGGGCTAGTTAAGTCTCTTTATAATTAGCTTGTTGGCTCTATGGATCTTGACCTTTCTCCATTCTAGTTAGAATTGAAGTATCTTCTTGAGCTCTCTTAACCTCAACTTCCAAATTTTTTTCTATGTTAAGGGCAGGCCTTTGAGTGGTTACTGATAATATTCTCATTGGCACCTTGCTTTTGCTAAGCCTTACTAATTGGTTCTCCTTTTGTATAATAATTATGGTCATTCTCTAATTCTTCATGCTAACGATTTGGGATACTAGTAGTTTGTGGATTGAGAGAGATCTTCTCCTGAATTGAGTTCTTCTTAGGATTCTAGACTTTAATTAAACTAGGTTTGAGAGGTCTCTTAGGATAAGTGAATGTCAATGAGTTTAGTATGAGTTCCTTCATATCATTATAACTTATTATCTTTAGGGAGTCAGGCAACTCCTTATCAAGTTCCACCTTTATGTAGAGTTTTGTGAAGCCTATTCTTTTAAGCTTTGTAGTGTTATTATCTAAAGTAATAGGATTCTTAATCATAGTATCAAGGTAACTAAGGCCCTTAATAACCAATATTGTAAGGGAACGCGATGGAAGTTCACCTAGATTGGAATCTTGCTCAGTTCTATCTTATCTAGCTTCTGTATTGGTTTCCAATTCTTTATGAACAATTGCTTTCCCTATAGATGCTAAGTAACTTGATCTTTATTCTTCATTGCCATCTTTTTCTATTAACATTAGCCCACTATTAAGCCATTAAAAAGCTAGCCTCTTATCAATAAAATATCCAACAAGTTTTGAGTTCCATTTCTTCACTCCATATTGCAGAATCTTTGTAGATATGGAAATGGGAAAGTTATAGGAAGAATTAGACAAATATTCTAGGTAAGCAAAGTCTTTGGATCATTAACTACCTTTCACCAGGTTTGTCTCATCTCTAGGCTATCACTAGTTATAGGTTTCTTATATAAGGTTGGTTTTGTAAAGGAAGTATCTGGAAAGCCTTATTTGGGACATTAGAAATTGAGTTATCATGGGCAGAAGAAAGAGGAAAGCTTTGCTCCATATTTTCCATAGTTACCTTTAATGATAAACTGTTAGAATTAAAGTAAGGTGAGAAAATAAAAAGGTTGGGGGGTTATTTGTATGCTTCCATTTACAATCTTCTTGTACTGAAAGGTTAATCACATTAATTGCAAAAACAAAGTGGTCATTATGGGAGTGCTTATTAATGTAAAAAATATTAAAACGAGTAATTTTCCCACAAATATTATCGCTTGTAAAATTGGTATTGGGTTATGGGAAGTTTCGTCATTCATGTCAATCACGTAAAAGTCAGCAGGAAATACTAACTCATTACCTATATAAGCACATCCTCAATCAGCCCATCTGGGTAAGCATTAAAGCGATCAACCAATTGTATAGTAACATTAGTTTCTTTTAATGACCCTAAGTTTAAAGAAGCATAGATGGAAGGAGGCATAACATTAACTGATGCTCCTAATTCTAACATAGACTTTTTAATCTCAATTTTACCAATTTTGTTAGGAATAGTAAACATACATGGGTCCTTAGACATAGGAGGTATTTTCTTTTTGAAAACTACAAAAATAGTTTCACTCATCCTAATCATTTCATTACCTCTTAGTTTTCTTTTATTAGTACAAACTTCCTCGAAGAATTTCACATACCTTAACACCAGCTTGATCGCTTCTAACAATAGAATATTCACCTTAAGCTTTCGAAAGGTCTCCTATATTTCTTTATCTTTATCCCCCTTATTTAAATTTGCTAACCTGTTAAGAAAAGGTGAAGGATTAGTTTTAACGATATCAAGGTTTCCAAAATTTACCTTTGTGCTAGATAAGGGATTTTCTTCTTTTCCTAAATCCTTGTCGATTCTTTCTTCATTGGCAATCTTTTGTAGAGTCCTCTTGGAAACCTCAAGCTCCTTACCACTCCTCAAGGTTATAACACTGACATTCTTTGGGTTAACTTAGGGTTAAGATGGCAATTTTCCTCCTTGTTGTGATTCTAGACTATTGATCCTCACTTCCAGTTGACCCATTTGGTTTTCCATATTCTTTACGCTCGATTTGACATCCTGTTGGAATTGTAGAGTGATGTTAGCAATGGACTAATTAAGTCTTCCAAAGATGTACTTGAACTGGAAAAAGAGGCATATGGCCTTAATTAAAATTTTCGTGACACTTATGCCGTATTTTAGAAGTAATTATCCTGTTTATTTCCCCCATGACTCAAACTAGGATGATCCCTCCAACTCGAGTTATATGTATGGGAGTACAGGTTGTACTGGTTAGGAAAATTTCCTCCTGTAGCATTAACGTATTCCATACTTTCCTCTTACAGTGTCAGACGCTCAATTAGTCGAATGGATCATGTTCAAAAATATTCCATATGCCTTTACGTGTGCCTGTCCAACTGTAATTTTTCTAACAAAAGCTATTAAGTATTAGTGACCATGCACTTAATTAAAATATGAGCCTTTATAGGAGTCCTTTCACGTAATGCTCCACCGCTCTCTGAATTGATCAAACTCCCCTTCATAGGTAATAATTCCTTGTAGAATAACTAGATAAGGAATTGTTTAGGTATAACTGTGATGGGGCCAATTGGCACACAACTTCTTAAAATGCTCCCAATATTCGTGAAGGGACTTTCCATTATGTTGCTTTATTCCACATATTTTCTTCTGCATACTTGCTGTCTTTGATGCGGGAAAGTATTTTTCCAAAGATAACCGCTTCATTTCTATTCAAGTGTTCACACTCCCAGTAGGTAGATCAAATAACCAATCCTTTACTGCATCTTTCAATGACAATGGGAAAGCCCTTAACATGATTTACTTTTTTGTCACCTTTAGAGGCTTCAAGCTCAGACATACCACATCAAGCTCCTTGAGATGCTTATGTACATCCTCACCTACAAGACCATGAAAAAAGCATTAATCCAGAATTAAGTTCAAAGGTAACATGCTTAGAAAAATTTGGAAATGTAATGCATAAAGGCCTTTGGGTCAAGTATGGTGCAACCAACTCTCTTAGCATTCTCAAATTTTCCATTATTTCTTCGAATTCAAGTTCTGATTCTACTTTTGGAGTTATTCTTACCTCCTTTCATAATCTTTGTAGTGTCCTCTCATTCTCTAGATCAAATTGTACAGGTTCTCTATGAGGAGATCCAGTCACTAACATACACCAACACTAAAAAACTTGGAAAGATTAACAAATAACTAAAAGAGATGATTATAAATAGATATATACACAAAACACCAATTAAAACCAAAAAAATTAAAGCATCATACTCCCTAACATCGACTTCAAAATTTAATAGTGCATTTCAAGTGCACTACAAAATTACCTAACTTTATACACTAAAAATTTGTAGTTGTGGTGAATGGAGATCGTATTCATAGGGAATGTTTGGTTAATTGTTGCAATAAAAATAATTAATGTAAAGGAAATAAAAGGAGGGTTTTGAGTTAATGGAATAAAGAAAAAAGTTAAATTAAACTATGCAAACAATTTATAGAAAATAATTGAAAGCGATAAAAGTAATGAATATATGTAAAACCCGATCCTTGGGTCAATCTTAACCTACTCACGATTAAACATATTTCATTATTGTAATGCTTTCACATCTCTCCTAGAACTATTAGTCGTAAAATAATAAATAGCTTTGTTAATCTTGGTTTTCCATTAGGTTGTGTTTTATTAAGATAAGATAGATAATTAAACCTATCTATTTAATAACATAGAATACGCTATCTATATTTAATTGGGCATCCAGATTATGATATGCAAAATAGACAAATCTAAACAATAACCATATAAGCTCGAGTTGTTTAACCTATGTTATGTTATCTCTAATAATTTGAAACTATTATTAGCTACAAACAGATCTCAAACATAATGATTATGGATTATATTCAAGATTCTAACAATGAGTTCATACATAGACGATATAATGATAATGAGATTAATGATCATTTATACACAAAAACCCAAATCTATAAATATAGGATAACATAATTAATCCATATAGAGAGATTCAACATTAGACAATGAAAAGATATGCTTAATCATGACTTGGGCGTCAATTTCACATTTGAACTGGTGTCAAAAAGTCTAGCCTTCCATCTTCTCCATGGGACTCCACAAGAATAGCTCCTCATCACCTTTCCTTCTCCCAAAACCTCAAAAATGAAGATTGAACTTTTTTTCCATCCTAATATATTCTTTTTATAGTGAAAACCAGGCTTTTAGGTGAACTGGCAAAAAGTCACGGCAGGAATTATAGTGTCATGGTCATGAGTGTGGTGACATGGGTGTCATGCCCATGAAAAATGTCATGGTTGTGACATGAGTCTCATGGCGCTGACCAATTTGTCATAGCATCATGAATTTGTTATTATTCATTCCTTTTGGCACTTTCTTTTCTTCTCTTCCTTTAATCCTTCTCTTTCTTGTTCCATGAAGAAAATTGAGTTTGAACCTCAAGAAGATGGCTTAGCAAGTATGCTTTTGGCTCGCTTTAGCTATTATGCTTCCAAATTGTACCTAAAATCAAACATGAACTAAAGTGAGTGTCTTAAACATTTCTAAGCATTAATCATTAAGTGTCATAGATTAGAAGTGCCAACAATTAAGCATATATCAATAAGCGTGAGCTCTTAATTCTAGAAGTTGTAAATGAATCCCTAAATCAAGGAATTAATAGGGCAAAAACACTAATACCTTATTATGAATGATAACATAGAACATATGAACTTGGCCACAAAAAAGTAAGAAAGAGAGAGAGAAAGAGGATCTTTATCTTCTTTTTTATTTTTATTTTTTGGGTATAAATCTGATAAAGACAATCAACAAAATATCAAATATATTTTCTGTAAGAGAAAACTAATGAACAAGTTTAGGTAGAGTTCAAATTAAAAATTCATGAATCATTAGGATTCTTTTTTAATGCATTGAAATATTTATGATTAAATTGAATTTTGGTGAAAATGTCCAATTTGATCATTTTGGCTATTTCACCCTTTTAGCATGTTCTGCTTCCTTTTAGCTCATTGTGTTTTCATAGGTAAGTCTTATATTTGAATTTATTCATATTGAGTTGCATTTAACTAATTTTAATTTATATCTAATTATATTTTATCATGTTTAATTTACATCATAATTCATGATACTAAGTTCATTTTCATTATGATATATCCATTTTTATATATTTAATTGTTAAATTAGAATTAATTAAAATTTTATAAATATAATTATTTATAATAGGGTTGATTAATTTTATTAATAATTAATTTAATTTTAATTGTAATTTTTACTTTTATAATTATTTTAATTTTAGTTTTTTAAATTGATTAAGATTTAAGAAAGAAGAAGTAAATGTTAAACAAAGAGATACATATTAGGAAAGAAATGGAAGAAAAATGCTAAGAATTGGAAAAAGAAAAGAAAGTAACTAAATAAAAAATCAATCATTTCATCGATGGATGGAATGAGGCCCTTAAATAATGACCTTTTTCAATCTTTTCCATCCACTAAAATATATCTAGACAAAATCAAAAGGGAAACATGACCATCACCCATTTGATCTATTTTTCTTTTTTTTTCTAAGAGTTAATTATATGAATATCACACCGACTAAAGATAATTCTATTATAATATGATATCAATATTGATTAATATAAGATATTATTTTAAATAAAATTTTAAAATTATAAAATAATTTTTATATCTTTTAAAAGTAATTTAATAATATCAAATATTAATTATCATAATCATTTGTAACTTATGATCAAGTTTTACTAATGAAATTACTCTTCTTGTCAATACTCTTAGTGATTTCCTTTGTTCTTCATTCATTATTGTTTCCTATTTTATTTTATTTGTTTAATTTTTAGTATTAATTAAAAATCAAATATTTTATTCACAGGTTAGATAATAGGAGAAGAGTAACTAGTAGTATTTACTATTTTCATGGATTCAACTCTTACTTGCCTGTGTTAGCCACAGCTACACCATGCATTATTAGTTTAGAAATGACCAATCAACCTACTTCCCATATCATAGGGGGTATAGCAATTCCATCCTAGGCCACAATCTTCTTCTTCCAACTCAAGTACATCTCTAGAAAATATGGTTAAGTCTCTGACCATTAATATTCTACATGTGTAGCAAGATGTAAAATAATTTTAGCAAGATACAAGATCTCAATTTCAAGTTACAAAGTTTAACATCCAAAATTTATAGAGCTAGATGGGTTAGATGGTAGTGACTATCAATCACTTAGAATCATAAAATGGAGGGAAGTTACCATCTCAACTTGAAGTTAATCCAAAGAATGCTAGTGTGGTGACCTTAAAGAGTGGTAAGGAGCTTGAGGATCTAAGAGGACCCTACAAAGGATGTCTGTTAAAGATGAGATTTAGAAGGAGATAAGAGAAGAAATCCCTCATCTAGCTCAAAGGTAAATTCTATATATCCCAGTATGGTTAACCCTAACACTCAACCTTTTCCTACTAGGTTGGTGAAAATAAATAAGCAGAAAAAGGATAAGGAGATATTGGTGATTTTTTAAAAAAGTATAAGTAAATATACCTTTACTACATGCAATCAAATAAGTTCCAAGATATGCAAAATTCCTTAAGGAATTATATACCTATCAGAGAAAGCTGAGAGATGATGTGAAGTTCATAATAAGGGAGAATGTTTCTGTGGTTTTTAGAAAGAAAATAGATTTGAAATGTAAGGATCCAGGTATGTTTTACATTCTTATAAGATTAGTAACACTATAATTAAGAGAGCTACACTAAATTTAGTATAATCAATCAATTTTATATGTCGCCCTATGCATGTTTCTTTAAACTTGGGCCCTTTAAAAGAGACCAATGTTATCTTACAATGCTCAATCAGATGGAGTGGTTATATGATTTTTTAGTGTAGGTGAATAATTTGGTGTTTCTTATAGATTTTCATATGGTGGATATGAGTGATGAAACCTCATATAATATCATCCCTATCTTACTAGGGATAGATATTCATGAAGGAATCTTTATAATGGAAATTTATGGGGAAGTAATTCATTTCAATATTTTTGATGCCATGAAAAATACTTAAGATGATCATTATGTTTTCATTGTTGATGTGATTAATCCTTTAGTACAAGAAATATTTATTTTAAATTGCAGAGATCAATTAAAAGCAGTTTTAAATGAGCATTTAGAATTGGAAGTCATTAATGATGTTGAGTTAAAGGAGGAGCTAATTAAGTTAGTGGCTACATTACATTCTTTGGAAACCTCTCCTAGAAGGTATAAACAGGTTTCCATATAGTTAGCTAAATTGTACCAAAGGCTGTTACCTTCTAATGTGTAAGTACCTAATAAGGAGTTGAAACCACAACCGCCCATTAATGTATACATATTTGGGAGATAATCAAACTCTTCCAGTTATTATTTTTGTAATTTTGGCTTTTATTCAAGAAGCTATATTGATTAGTATGTTAAGAGAGCTCAAGATATTCAAGGAATAAACCATTTTATATGCATGAGTCATATTTTTCTTACTGAAGATGACAAGTCCACTAGACAAGCACAAGGTACGTTGAACCCTCCAATGATGGAAGTTGTGAAGAAGGAAGTACTAAAGCTCCTTGCTATTGGATTCATTTATCCTATCTTTGACAATAAATGGGTAATTCTGATACAAGTGGTTCTAAAGAAATCTGGAATCATGGTGGTGATTAATCAGGATGGTGAGTTGGTTTCAACTTACGTGCAAACTAGGTGGCAAGTATGCATTGATTATAAAAAATTGAATTTTGTAACCTGTAAATACCATTTACCCTTCGATTTATTGGTCAAATGCTTGAAAGACTAGTGAGTTACGAATATTAATATTTTCCAAATGGATTTTATCTTCAGATTCTTGTTACACCAGAAGACTAAAAATGGGTAACCTTTACATTTTTATTTAGTACAATTAGTTACCAACAGATTCCATTTGATTTGTGCAATGTACCCTCCACTTTCTAAAGATGTATATGGTAAGCATTTTCTCTGAGTATGTTAAGAAGATCATATATGCATTTTTGGATGATTTCAATGTCTATGGTTCTTATTTTGATAATTACTTAGAGAATCTTACACTCATTTGGTAAATATGTATTGAAACTAACCTTGTACATAATTGGGAAAATGCCATTTTATAGTTGATCAAGGTATAGTTCTACAACATGTTGGGGTATAGAGGTAGACAAGGTTGTCATTCTTTTCTTAGCCATATAGGTTTTTATCATAGGTCCATCAAGGATTTCTTGAAGACAACATCTCTTATATATAAGTTATTAAAACAAGAAGTCCCTTTTGAATTCCACAATAAGTGTTAGGGGGCATTTAACAACCTTAAGGAGCTTTTAACATCTCCATCTGTGATTTGACCTATAAACTAGTGCCTTCGCTTTTGAAATCATATATGATGTACGTGATTACACAATAGGGGTGGTTTTAAACAAAAAGTGGACAAAGTTACACAAACCATCTACTACAATATTCCATGATTGAAAAAGAGCTTATATCTTTTATGTTTTCTTTAGAAAAATTTCAGTCACACTTGTTAGGCACTAAAGTTATTATTTACTATGATCATGCAACTTTGAAGTACTTACTCACTAAGAAGGAAGCAAAACCGAGGTTAATCAGATGGATACTCCTCCTTTAGGAGTTTGATTTGGAAATAAGATATAATAAGGGGACAGAGAATATGGTTTTTGATCACCTTAGCCGCTTGATCATAAAAAAACGATGATATTTCTTTGAGAGAAATGTTTCCAAATGAACAATTATTTTCCACCAATTTGAGACCTCCATATATGCAAATGTTGTAAAATTTTTAGTTACTAATAAATTACATGTAGTCTTGTTAAATGCTTAAAGGAAAAAATTTTAAAGTGAAGTCAAGTTTTATGTGTGAGATGATCCCTATCTATGGAGGCAATACACAAACTAAGTCATAAATAGGTGTGTTCTTCAGAGTGAAACACCTTTTATCTAGAACTTATGTCATTCATATGGTTGTGGACGCCCCTTCAGGGTAAAAATGACTGCTTATACAATTTTGGAGAGTGATTTTTACTAGCCTTCATTGTCTAAGGATGCATATGTCTTTTTTAAGTCGTGCAATAGATGCCAACAATTAGGTAACTTGACCTGTAAGAATCAAATGCCACAAACCTCCATTCTTTTTTGCGAATTTTTTTAAAATGTCTGTGGCTTTGATTTTATGGGATTGTTTCCTCCATATTTTGGCCTTCATTATATCTTAATTGCAGTTGATTATGTCTCTAAGTAAGTGGAAGCTAAAGCCACCAAAACTAATGATGCCAAAGTTATTACATTTTTTGTTTAAGTCTAATATCATTTATAGATTTCGGATTCTAAAAGGGGAACATATTTCTGTAATAGGGTGATGCAATCTTTTTTTCAAGAAGTATCATATCATACATAAAGTTTCCACCTCTTACCACCATTAAATTAGTGGCCAAATTGAGGTATCCAATGGAGAAATCAAGTCAATCCTAGAGAAAACAATTCAACCTAACATGAAGGATTGGAGCTTAAGGTTAAAAGAGCATTGTGGGCCTATATGATAGTCTATAAAATTCCAATTAGTATGATCCCATATATATATATTGGTGTTTAGGAAGTCATGTCATATTCCTATGGGGCTACAACAGAAGGTGTATTGGGTTATCAAGCATTACAATATGAACCATAATAAGATGGGGGCTCATAGAAAGCTACAATTACAGGAGCTGGAAAATATGTAGAACTACTCTTATAAGAATACAATGATATATTGAAAAAATACTAAAGCTTTCCATTAAATGTTGATCTGGAGGACAAACTTTGTTATTAGAAAATGCTTCTTATCATTCCAGAATCAAATTATTCCTCAGTAATTTGTGTTCTCATTAGGTCGGTCCTTTTGTTTTAATGTTTTTCTATATGGTATATTAGAGATATAGAGCTTGAAAACCATAAAGACATTTAAGTTGAATTGTTATTGACTAAAGACATACCATGAAGGATTCCAATATGAGAATGTGGAAGCAGTGATACTTTAAGACCTGGATGACATCACATGATGACAAAAACATTAAATTGAGGCAACGACAATAAACAAAGGTGTTGTTTAGAAGGCAATCCAAGGGGAGTTCATTTTCTTTTACATTTTTCCATTTATTATTTTTGGTGAATTCATTTCTTACATTTAATGTTACAATGAGGACAATGTAAGTTGGGGGGGGGGGGGAATCTTACTTATTATGTGTTTTTTAAGTTTGTTTCTTATGTTTTTAAGTTCTTTTTGTATGTTAAAAAATTTATCCCTTTTTCTATTGCTTCTAAGACTCTAAATTCATCACAACTTAAGCATGTTCTTCTACTCTTGTGATTGGTCAATGTACTTTTTCTTTACAAGACTAGTAACTAGTAGTAGACAAAAGCATCCAAGATTTTGAGCCTTTTAGACTAATAAATCCATATCAGTCTCATTATCTTTTGTTCATGTGTGCCCTTAATGAAATGTACATCCTAACCTTACCTTGCTTTTCTATTTGAGACCATATTTTTATCACACGCATTAAAATGGAAATGATATACATGTTCTTTGCTTTACAAGCCACATTATCCAAATAGCCTACCCAATGACATGATTTATCCTGTTTTTAAGCCCCTTGAGTTTTATTAGTATTTTCTTTTTTTTTATGTTAACCACATTATAAGAATTTAACCTAATGTCTTACCTAGGCCTTAAAGCTAGTGAAACATTTGTGATTATTGATGTTTTTGGATGCATAAGAGCATAAATATAAGGTGTGCATATATGCTGATTGGTTATAATTGATGGAATGTGATTTTTTAATCTCTCAATTAATTCCATTGTTGATGTAATTTCTTTCAATTTTTCTTTAAAGAAAAGAGAATAAAAGAAAATAAAATATAAAAAAGAGAATAAAAGAAAAAATTTATCAAAGAGGCAAAACATTTGCTTTGCAAAGTAATTCATGTTAGTCTTTCCTCCTAAATTTGTATGAAAAGGGTGAATTGATTATGATGCAAATAAGGGAGAAATTATTATGAAGCGTCACTCCTTATGGTTATAATGTATTGCTTATCATTAATTTTTATGAGTGATTTCTTTTGATTGTTTATGCTTCACGTGGTTTGTTGTGTGAAGGTTTGAATCTAAGTTATGAAACAAATTTTTTGCATTGATCATAGTTGATGGTATTCAGTTTTGAGTGGATGATCCAAATGCTTCTCACCTTAACCTTTGGCTCCATTACAACCTCAAAAATTCCTTTGATTAATGATTATACATGTGAATCTTTAGTGACAGAGAATTGAAATAATATGCAAAATCATGGAATGTCTTAATTATGAGTGGCGTTTAAGTGTACCCATAGATTTATCTTATTTATAAACACAACTTGTTAAGGTCTACCTATAGATTGCTCAATTTTTTAAGGGAATGGTTGTTGATTGATCATAAGCAAAAACATTGAATTTTTAATTCTTTCTGTGGTTTTGAAAACTATTCCTTTTTTTTCTTATAGCTATATATTCTTAAGAAATATGGTTAAAAAGGAAGTGTTTCAAATTTTGAATTTGATTTTTAGTTTTTCCCAAGGACAGTCAAAACTTAAGTGTGGGGAAATTTAATAAGTTCTTGATTTACAATATATTTACTCCCTAATGCTTGGAGATTAATGTTATATTGCATTTAAGATACTTATTTTAGTTCATACTTTGTTTTAGGAATAAGTTGGAGGAATAATAACCAAAATAATCTAAAAACATATGCTTGGAGTCATCCAATTGATGTTTAATCTTATTTGCCTTTGTAGAATAAGAAGGAGATGAATTAGGGTAAAGATGTTGGGCCCCGAATTATTTTTATTTTAGTAAGCATGATTTGAATAAATTTTGTAGTATTGCTAGATAAATCATTTTAATTGGACATAATTATTATGTCAAGTTTAGGAGGATTGATTCATGAATTGATGGAATTAAAGTGTTGATGTTGTAAGGTACATAAGGGCATTTTTGGAAGATTACTTAAGGTTAG
>JAOSBN010000004.1:35598977-35622841 GCA_027563595.1 Erythroxylum suave | reverse complement strand
TGGCTCAGTCACTGTATATATATATATATATATATATATATATATATATATATATAACGGTAATATAAGTTGTCAAATTTAGAATTAACACATTGAAGGATTTAATTTTAAAATTATAGAAGATTTTAGGGTGGAAATGTCTTATGAACCTAAGGGCGACCCAAAATCCAAAGTACTTAAGACCTATTACCCAATCTTATATTAGCTCATTGACGATCCAGAATTAATCTCTCCTTTTTCTCTTTTAATCTTTCTCATCATTGAAGTTATGACAAGATCAGAAAACATCACAAAATTCACTATTTGGATGGAAGAGCAGAACATTTGGTCAAACAACGCGTGCGAGAGAGAGAGAGACCAAGCAGGCGTGCAACAGCAAGTGCCTTTGTTTTTTTCGCGATATAAGTTGGTGACTGAAAAAGAAAGCTATAGAGAATCTGATCCTTGATATTTTCAACAGGAATATAAGTTCAACTGGCCATAAAAACTAGCTATATAGGGACATAACAGCAAATAATGAATAATTAAAAGAATGAAGATAATTATCAATTGGAGGGACGGTGGATCAGAGACCGATAAGGTAATAAACTTGTGATTGCTCTACTAATTAATTAAAGGTAAGGTTATATTTATTAAACTTTTACAGACTTCATGTTAATTTAGCGGAAATTTTTAGTAAGTGATTGTTTTAATAAACTTATTTACCGATCATAGCATGCAATATCATAACTGTAACTCATTGTGGAAAATTCTTCTATTTTGGTCTAGTTATGTAAAAACACCACTTCAAGTATTTTAGTCTTTTGATTCATCCGATCGGCTTTGTTATTAGCAAGCTAATTGAAATATCACGTTACTGGTACGTCACCATAAAAAAGATAATAGTGTATTTTTGCATGACATTCAATCCAATAAACAATTTCTTAGTATATACATATATAGACGTAGAACTTGCAACAATATATTTTTAAAAAATGAAAAAGAAATTTAATTATAGTTAAACGAAATTGTATAACGAGTTCAAAGTTGTAAGCTTGCAATCATATTACAATATGACTTAAAAGAACAAAATCTCCCTAAAAAAGATAGCATGACTATTTGCATACAAGACAATAACAAGAAACAATTATAAACAGTGCTGAAGTATTATCTTTACGGAAAAACTCAGTTCATCATTTGTGATATTTGAGATTTTCCTTTCTCTTCTTAGTAGATTTTCTTTTACAAATTTGAATTGCAAGCAAAAATTGTCAGGGATGTTTGAGATATGTGCAAAAAAAACTTGAAGCAATATTGACTATAGTAAAATGGCGGATTAACTTATAGCTTACTGTTATATATACTTGGTCAAATACAATGCACGCAAATACAAACCTCTCCGCTCTTATAGCTATTTGATTACTTTTATCTAAAGGAGACCTATTCATTGGATCAGTTTCATATTACACCAAATAAAACGTCTACATGTGCTTCGAGATCATAGGAACTGTGGTTCCGATATACAATTGATTGGTTAAGAGGCGATAATGTTCCAACTATATATGGATGCTCCCTTTCATCATCGGTAGTCTGATGAAACTAAATGGAGGACAGGATGGCCTCAGTCCTATCGATCTCACTGTCAAGTCGTAATCCAGGCACTGCCACAAGATCTGACCCTAAGCTCCTCATCATGTTCTTGAATTAGATTTATTCCGATCGAGTAAAGTTATAGCTTCTAACTCTTCTTAATTTCAATTTAATCACCAATAATTCTACGATTCAATAAAAATGTCTAAAAATTCAGTAATTTACATTTTCTGGTATATATCAAATATAAAAATACAGAATACTTAAGATATTAGGTTCAACCTATAAGCTAATTATTCCTGCTCTAACTAAAATTATCATATCAATATAAAAGTATATATTGCCAAAACACCATAGTTTCCCTATAGATTGAGTACCTGTATATATCTATAGCTATATCCTAGCTACAGCTTTATTTGTTCTGCATGAAGTCTATTCTTGTTCGCAGTTCTCAAGCATATTGTGAGTGCGTATGCGTCATTAATATCTTACGTATTATTTCTCTTTTTCCCTACAAGATCTTTCTCGTTAACAACTGTGGAATGTAGCGAAGTATAAGATCCCAACGCGCAGCTAGATCATATCGAGAACAATAAATAATAAAGGAAACCAGACTCATGCATGCTAGTGACGTTGAGCCAACAAGTGCACCATAGCAGTTGGCTGGACGTTGTTTCGTTAAAACTGTTTATTTAGTACAACTCTTTACATAAATTGCCTGCCTCGGAAGTGCTTTAGATTGAGTTGAAACACAGTCATCTTGCACTGAAACATAAACTGGTTGTCGTATCAAACTTTAAGAAAACTTGAGGAAACTTTCAAAGGAAAAGGGTACTTTTCAAGTTTAATATGATTAGTTGTTAACCCACAAAGCATGCTTTCCATTTATTTGAAGTTTCTCTGGATTCTCTACTGCTATTGCTAACAACAATAACTCTCGAGATAAAGCATCTGTTTCTGATTCACCGCCAAGTGTAAAACATTATCAAAGATACCTGAAGCCATGTTGGATAATACAAGCATCAACCTAATTTTTAATTTTTTGACAGCTAACGATCACATTTTCATCAATTTGCTTTTGTTGACACTCAACATCAACTAATTAAGTTGACTTACCTGTTACAATATTCCTCAACTATAATGTGGAACTTTAGATAGTCGTTAAAATAATTGGTGTAGCAGAGATAAGATGTTTCCCTAAATTTATAGGAATCCGTACTTCTTTTATTAAATATTCAGATTATTGTATCTCACGTTAGCAGGCAAAATGCACCTTTTAACCATATATAGGCATGGTCATGAGCATTAATAATATTTTGGTGGCTCTCATACAATGCATATTTTCTTTTAAAAATTCTTGCATCTCATCAACCTTTTTATACCAGTAAATTTTGAGTTATGCTAAATTATATCAAATAAATTAAAATATAAGCGATACATTAAATATATTTTATTTTAATTTTATAAAATTAATTATAATATATAAATATATGTGTATGTACACGCATACCAGAGCCGACCCTAGGTAGGGGTAGGCAGGGCACCAGCCCAGGGCCCATCAACAAAAATGGGCCCCTCTTGGAAGCCAGCCAATGATTGTCCTCCCCTTTGCATTATTACAACTCATTTTGAATTTTCCTCCATAAAATTTAACGTTAACTCATGATAGTTATAAATAGTTTTGAAATATTTAGGTGTATTTTTACCCTCTAATTTTTTTATTTTCATAAATATGCATCTAAGATACTCCAACTCAAAAATTGATAGCACAAAACTTTCACGGTTCTGTTTTCTAAGCTCTGAGTGTAATTTAAAAATAAAGTAAAGTTTCTGATTTTTTAATGTATTTGAATAAGTTATAATTAATTTGTAATTTTTCATTAATGTAGACATTATATTAAAATTTTAAATCATAAAATTAATATTAAATGATATTGTATTTATTTGAGTTTTTCCTTTTTTATTTTTAGATTACTTATTATTTATAAAAATATTTTAATATTAATAAATAATTTAATTTTTGTAATTGTAATCATAAATAATGTAATAATTGTTGGATTTGTGTTCTTGTAGAGTTCACATAAATTTAGTGATAATATGACTAAATCAAATAATTTAAGTTACTCAATTCAAAGACTATATAAATGATTTCTTGTATTATTAAAATACGTATGATTTTAAAAATATAAGATATAAGATAGAAGTATTTAAAGTAATACTTATATCTTATACCAAGGTTTCTATTAAGGATCTAAGGAATTATTTTTAACAAATTTTTAATTAAAGTGACTTAGGTAGATATGAATTTTCTAACATTAGAACTTAGATAGGAGAAAAAAATTATGAATTTAATTTATATAAATTTAGATTAATTAAAATATAATGATTTTAGAAATAAAGTAAAAGAACTATTTTGACTTAATGGAATAAATAATTTATAAAAACAAATCAAAAGAATTTATAAAATGTATTCTAATTTTAATAAAATAATAGCTATTTTCAATGTAATATATTTTACTTATTTGTTTTTATAACTGAATTACTTATATATTATTTTGGAATTGAATAATTGATACATTAGGATTAATAAAGTGATTAATTCATTTTAAGATTAATATAAATACATATATGCACAATATATATATTATGTAAATATTAAAAATATAATAAAAAATTAAATTGACTTGTTTGCATAGAAAGAGAATAATTACGACAACATTATTATTCATTTCTATATATTTTTAATAAACATAAATTGATTTGTATTTTATATCTTTTATTTTATATAAATATTTTTGTATAATTTATTGGTTATTTTATCTTACATTTTACTATAAATGATTATGTTATAATTTATAATTTATGAATTTTAAAAAACACAATTACAAATTTTTTTAAATTGTCTTAAATTTTTTTAAAAAATATTAAATGTCTGAGCCGACTCAGGCTCGACGGGTGACCCGTGGCCCTAGTGGGTCTAGTTGGACGGGTTGAGTGATGGGCCTAACCATGAGTCAACCAGTCTCTACCCTCCGACGGTCCATGGGCCGCATTTGGCCCGCACGGGCCCGGTCACGGGTCAGGTCATTCCGACGGCCCGTAAATTTTTTCAATAGCTCGGGCCCAGCTCGGTTTGTTAACATACCTACCAGTTCTTTTTAGAAAAGACATAATAATAATAGGTTATATCGTCCTAAACAGATAGAAGTATACATTGCACTCCCGTAACTTTTTTCGACGACCTAGGTTCCGTCCAATCTGTTGACATGCCTAGTAGTCCTTTTAGAAAAGACATGATAATAAATAACAGTAATAGGTTACATCGTCCTAATCAGACGGAAGTGCACATTGCACCTTTTATAGTAATACAGTACGTACAAATGAAACTCTCACATATGAGATATTAAATTAACATAGTGACATAGAAACAATAAATTACGTAAAAAAAGAAAATAAGGAAAATAAGGGTATTATTATTATAAATTAAATAAACGAACAGGAACAGCGTATATAAATAAATACTCACGGTGGAAGCGAGTGAAATTGGAAGCTGAGCAGGCAAATGCTATGCAAAAGCTTTACAATAAACACCCAAGAGCGTGTACTTAAGTTAAGCAGAGTTGTGTAGCAAACATTCAGCCAAACTCGAAAAACTTCAATTTCACTCTTCTTCAAGGTTCTCTCTGGTCTCTCTCTGTTAATCCGCGTTTGTGAAAGTTTTGTTTCGTATGGATTACGAGAAGGAAACTTGAGCATTTCATGTTAGCGTAAATGTTTGTTTGTTTTTTTTTTCCCTTCCAAGTTCTGTTTGGTGTAATCCAACTCCAAATGCTAAGCGTTGGCGTCGTTCGATTCGTTGGTCGATCACGAGTTCTGTTAGATAGAAATCTATCTTGTTTTGAGGTTGAAAGAAAAGATGCTGTGGTTCAATGAAAACTATAAGTCAAAAGGGTAATAGAAAGTTGGAAAGAGAGATCTTTATTAATATCTACGTTGAGAAGGATTAATACGATTAGGAATAACTCAGGTTGTGAAATTTTATGGAGTTATGTTGCAGATGTGGAATGAGATCACTTATCTTTTTAAATTGCTGCGTATTATTGTTTTTTCACAGGTTAGTTTCTTGTTTGTATTTGATGGAGAGAAGACAATCTCTCTGTTCCAAAACTTTCCTCATCTGTTTAAATATTTGAGTCATTAGTGTTCTCTGGGAAAGAATATCAAGATTCAAACTTCTATAAACAAAAGGCGTGGAGTATAAACCACGTTAATTCACTTGTCATAGATACATATGCATTTTTTTATTGTTAATTGGTGGATATATGTTTCTCATACAATTAACTCAAAGAACAATCCAGTCATTAAGAAGGATATAAGGGATTGACAATTAATCAGTCCTGGACTGGACTTAAAGTTAAGACCGTTTTGAGTTAAATGATTCCCTCGTTGAGTGTACTTGTTTCCTTTGCATCCTTTGATAGTAAAAGATGAAATAGGCTTCTTGTTTTATCTGATTAAGCTCTGTAGGTGCTTTTGTTTTATATTTCAGAAAGGTGCTCTGATGGAGTTTAAATTCTCCTTTTTGACATGCTAACAAATCTTTGATCTTTGTTTGATTGACAGATAAGAGACCAAGTGCATTAAAATCAAATCCTACATTGTCATGGTGGTACCACTGTCAGATAATCCATTGAACGTTTTAAATCATTTATAATTGTGTTTGAATTTAGAAATTGTACTCTTTTGGGAATTATGCATGTCTGGCCCAGTGGCGATTCTTGATAGTGTAGGAGCATTAAGTTTGTCAGACAGAATAGAGTCTGTTGGTGCTATTTCCGATAGAGATCGTAAATCCATATCAATCAATGGTGAAGCTGACCATACATATTCTGAAGTTGATGCAATTAGAGTAGGGGAGCGTTTTCTTCCCAACGGGGAATCGTATTTTGGGTCATTGCTTGGTAATGTACCTGAGGGTAATGGGAAGTATGTTTGGTCAGATGGCTCTGTTTACGTGGGTGAATGGCAAAGGGGGATGAGACATGGAAATGGAAAACTTCTGTGGCCTTCTGGAGCAATTTACGAGGGTAAATTTTCTGGTGGCTATATTCATGGTACAGGAAACTATATTGATTCTACCAATCTGACATACAAAGGAAGATGGCGATTGAATCTCAAACACGGTCTTGGATATCAAGTTTATCCTCATGGAGACACCTTTGAGGGTTCCTGGATCCAGGGAAGTCCAGAAGGACCTGGGAAGTATACCTGGGCGAATGGAAATGTATATATCGGGAATATGAAAGGAGGGAAAATGACAGGGAAAGGGAGTCTTAAGTGGATCAATGGGGACTCACATGAAGGAAGCTGGTTAAATGGCATGATGAACGGATTTGGTGTATACACTTGGAGTGATGGCGGATGCTACGTTGGAACTTGGACGCGTGGTTTAAAGGACGGAAAAGGATCATTTTACCCTAAAGGCAGCCGATTTCCAGCAGTGCAAGAACGATATCTTAATGCGTTAAGGAAAAGAGGCTTACTGCCAGACTTGAAAAAGTACAAGCATATGTATATTCAACATTTATCTTCAGTAGATACAGCAAATGTTGAGGCTTGTGATGAGCAAGGATCTCGTCATAATTATACTGATAGACTTTCCAAAGGCAATTTGTTATCTTTGGAGCAGTCACGCAACAAAAATGTTTTCCTGGAAAGACGTTGGAGTCTTGAGGTTTCTATTGAAAAGGCGATTGGACATGATTTATCTACTGAGTTAGCGGAATCCACTTCTGATGCTATAGATAGAGAAGTTGAGATAAAGATACCACCTATCTTGGAACGGGAATATATTCAAGGTGTTTTGATTAGTGAACTTGTCTTGGATAATAGTTTATCGTCATCATCTAGAAGAGCAAAGAAACGGGAAAGGAAGCTAGCAAAAGAAGTCAAGAGACCTGGTGAAATGATCATTAGAGGGCATAAGAGTTACGACCTAATGCTCAGTTTGCAACTTGGAATTAGGTAGATCAAGTTTGTATCTTATGTAACATCCATAAGCACATAACTACAATTCTAACCCTCATAATATTGATAGATAATCTGTCTGAATTGTTCCTTGCATTATCCAACAGAATTTAGTCTCTTGAGCTCGAGCTCCTCTCTCCATTTCCTGTTGAAGCACCATCTTTTGGTGAAAGAATTTGTTCCTGGGAGGAATTGATCCAGCACATTTATATATTTCTTTCTAATGTAGTGACTGATATCTAGTTGCATTTACCTTTCCAATTCCTTGAGTTACAAAAAAATAAATTAGCTTCTGATATCCAATATCAATAGTGAAAAAACACATGATTTTCATTTCTGTACCTGTATCATTTTTGTTTACTTTACGAATATTAGTTGTTGAATATGCATTAGAATATGATCAGATACACTGTTGGAAAAATCACTCCTGCACAGAGGCGAGAAGTTCGTCAATCAGATTTTGTCCCAAATGCAGGTTTTTCTATGCACTTTCCGAAAACCGGATGCCAGTTGACACCACCTCATCAATCAGATGACTTCAAGTGGAAAGATTACTGTCCAATTGTTTTCAGGTTTCTTTTCTTAACCTTCTATAGTTCTGTTCATTATAATGAACATAGATAGGAAAGCGTAATATTTATTTTCACCTTCTATTCCTATTTTTCTAACATTATCATGGCTCTCCACTTGTCCAATGCTTCGATATATATGTTTCTAGTTTTTCAAGACCATCAACCTATACTCTTTGACCAGTTAGTTTGTTTCATTAATTTTGATCTGTTTTAGTTCTTTAGGTTCCATGTTAATAACCTTATTAATTCTCATTGTAGGCATTTAAGGGAGATGTTCAAGATTGATGCTGCTGACTATATGATGTCCATTTGTGGAAATGACACTCTTAGGGAGCTCTCTTCTCCTGGGAAAAGTGGTAGCATCTTTTTCCTGTCTCAAGATGATCGCTTCATGATTAAGACACTCCGAAAGTCTGAAGTCAAGGTTTACCATCTTCATTTGAACCTTGTCTTTGGTCTGGAGACAATTACGACCAGCACACGAGCACCTTATATTTCTCAACTTCCTTGTTTCCACTTGGTGATTGCAGCCTGAGACTCTACAAAATTCTTATATATAGAAAGTTCAACCTGTAATTTGACATAGTTGAGTTAATATACAAATGTAAATTCCAAATGGAAACGTGACTAACAAAAAGGACTCAGAACTGTATCTAAATTAGACTCTGTCCACAAGGTGGGTCCAATGGCACATGCCATGGTAATTATCCATTCAAGTAATTCTTTTAATTGAATTATTGTGGCAATTCCTAAAGAAAAAAAAATCCTGAAAATTTTCTATTTGAATTTTTTTGAATATCTTGATTAAAGATGTTGAGCTCTGGTGACAATTTTCCGACTTGCAGGTGCTTGTGAAAATGCTTCCAGACTATCATCATCATGTCAGATCGTATGAGAATACACTCATAACCAAATTTTTTGGGCTTCATAGAATCAAACCTTCAAGTGGGCAGAAGGTAATTGCCATTATTATTCTGTATGCTAAATGATACTGGTCCTTTTCCATACTAATGACATATCATGTTATAAGTTTATTCTCATACATTATGTGCTAATTGGTCCTTTTCCATACATTATATGCAACTATTGGTGGTAATTGGTCTTGCAGTTTTTTTCAGTATTACGCCCTCTTAGAGCTAAATTTTTTATGAGCTCTTTCCTGCATTGCAGTTTCGCTTTGTGGTAATGGGAAACATGTTTTGCACAGAGTTAAGGATACATCGAAGGTTTGATTTGAAAGGTTCATCACTGGGAAGATCGGCAGACAAAATCGAAATTGATGAGAACACCACATTGAAGGATTTGGACCTCAATTACTACTTCTATCTGGAGCCTTCATGGCAAGATGCTTTACTAAAGTAAGTTCTATCTGCTTGGCTATATATTGTTGACCTTAACTATTGAAGTTTGTGGATTATTTCCATTATCAATTATTAGTTTTTTTTTTCCATATGCTAGCTCTCTTTTCTTCTTCTCTCTTACAGATAATTTCATTAGGTTTCTCCGAGGTGGGTATCATATAGAAAAATGTCAGTATATCACTTACATGAATGAGTTCTCCTAACTTAAAATCCATTTTTACAAATCGCGTATCGTCTCACTCATCTATTAGATAACCAACGGTAGCAGCTCCTCTTCCCTAAGAGCCTTTTTCTCTGGATTTCTCCAACAAGAACAAAGAGAAAAAAAACTTGGCTTTATTTCATACGAGGAGATATAGATTGGAGTATTGGCAATCAACAAGCATTAGAATTTCATCTTTATGATTCTTACCTATGACCAGTCGATATATATCTGAAGTGGCAGCACCTATCCTTGAGATCCTCTTTTCTTCTAAATTAAAATACCATATTTTCTTCTAATCAGGAGTAAAACTAAATTTGTGCTCATTTTCATTCATCAAGAACAATGACTTAGATAAACCATACCCTGCTCACCACTTGACATTACCATCCATTTGACCCGTGCTTGGACTAGGTTGCAATTACATTTTGCTGAGAATGCTGAGAACCTCAGTGCTATTGATGCGATAGCATAAGTGAACCACTCATGCAGATAATATAAAATATTATATAACTTCTCATGCTAATACACTGTCTGGGTTTCAGTGGGCAACAACTGCCTAAATACATGCTCAAGCTGCAAGTCCTTTGAGAAAAATATTTGGAACTTATGCACCAAAACATAGAGGCATCTTAGTCATTTATGTTATCATATTGTCATGCCTGATTATGCCTCCAATTAATTTTGCAGAATATGCATGATAATTGTTGTTCCTAGATTTTCCTAGATGCAGCTACATTATTGTTTGCTTTCTTGTATGCAGGCAGATAGAGACAGACAGCAAATTTTTGGAAACTCAGCAAATTATGGATTATAGCCTTCTGTTAGGTGTGCATTATCGAGCCCCGCAACATCTACGGTCTTCAATGTCCAACAACCAAGGTACAAGAGGTGAAGGCTTGGGAGTTCTTCCAGAGGAAGGCAGGTACCTCAATAAACACATTATGTTTCTCTTAGCGGGTGTTTCTAGCGTGTTCTGTCTCAATAAAAATGGAGAGACAGTGAACGAGTCTGGAAAATGACAAATTATTATAGAGAACACACCTGTGGTACTAATTGCTGTAGGCTAATATCAGCATAGGAAGAGAAAGGTGGATGAGGGTAAATCAATATTAGCTGCATGTTGAAGTGACAGTTCCGCGTGTCATATACAACAAGTCAAGTTTTTCTACCTCCAACTAAGCTTGCCATCTTAGATCCAGTAATAATTTCTCAAAATATGATAGGTTTAGTTGTCCACTTTAACTAATCTTGGAAGCTCAAAAAAGTGTAGATCCTTTTCACTTTTGGTTTTGTTTCTGATATTGCTTTGCAAGTTTTAAGTACATGTTAGGATTGTGAATGTGAACATGTATGTGTATACAAGTACATTGTGTATAAATAGCAAAGGGAATTTAATGTATCATACATGTGTTCTACGACATTAGTCCTGTTTGGCCTTGTCTATCTGCCTGCGGTTTACATCTTCATAGTTTATAGAATCAAATAGGGAATTGTTCTCATGTCTCAATTGGGTTTCTGATGTCTTCCTGCAGATACCATTGAAGATGAAAACTACCCAGAAGGTCTTGTTTTGGTTCCTCATGGACGTGATAATAGTATTGTCGTCGGTCCTCACGTTAGAGGTAGCCGATTGCGAGCATCATCTGCTGGTAACAAGGAAGTTGATCTTCTTCTTCCTGGCACAGCAAAGTACGTTGTCCTTAAACCATTCGTAAGGATTGATGCCATAGAACATCAATTGTAGTTCATATTTAGACTTGTAATGTCAGTTTTCAGCCTTCCTTTTATACTTTCGCCTGTGAAGAATATAAGCATGCCTAAGAACTTTAATGTGCATTAAAAAAGTTGAGTTTCTTGGTAGTAAAATTAGCATAAACCTGATTAGTCAACACAAGGAGGAATATAGATGTTCTATGTTAAGGTAAGCACATCCATTTTGCTGACATTCTGAAGAATAAAGGTCCAACAGTGAATCAGAGACCAAAATGAAATTTCTTCGCATTTGAACTGCTGTAAAATATGCTACTCGTTTTAGTCGCTCCATTAAGTTCCCTTTTGTCATTCTTGAAATTTGTGAGCAGGCTTCAAATCCAGCTCGGTGTCAACATGCCAGCAAGGGCAGAGCAGGTAACAGGGAAAGAAGAAAAGCAGGTGTTTCATGAAGCATATGACGTAGTTCTTTACCTAGGCATAATCGACATACTTCAAGAGTACAATTTGTGTAAGAAGATGGAACACAAATACAAATCTCTTCAATACGATTCCTTGTCCATCTCTGCTGTTGATCCTACGTTTTACTCCAGGCGGTTCCTAGACTTCATCAAAAAAGTGTTCCCAACTAATGTGGTGACATCTTAAAGTCTCTTTTGGCTCAGTTGTATTTACGTGCAGCGGGAGTTCCATGAACACTTCATTCCGGAGCACCTTCCACATCGAATGTCTATACAAAAATATGAACTCGTCTCCCTTCTTTTTCCCGAACTATTGGAAATTTGTTCTTTCCTTTTAGTTTTTGTGAAATTGTTTACAATGGCAACATTAGAGGGCTTGTCTTGGATGATTACAAAAATCAAGTTTAATACCTCATTTTCCTCACTTGGCATATGACACTTCGTGCCAGTATTCTCCACCCAGGTGAAATTGCTGTCAAAAGCTTCATAATTACCATCTATATTTTGAACTTGGTCGGAGACGATTCTTAGCAAATTACCTGAAGGATTGCACCGGACCATTGAAATACATCGGTTAATTTTTTAACTCCAAAAATTGAAGTCGACATGTTAGAGCATGCATTTATGAGAAATTAAAACAGATGAATAAAGACGTACACAATTTAGTACTACTAGAGAAACGCGACTTGCTCTTTCAACAATTTCATGATACAAGAAAACATACACCAACAGAAAAGCATAAACAAAATCCAAGGACTCCCAAGTCAAATAGTCTGCGTATCCGAAATCGAAGCTGGAGGACCAAACCTCCCTCTCCTCTCTCCACATATATTTTTTTTCTATAAAAACAGGAGACAGAGAAACAGAAAGGTTAACAACATATCTTCCAACCAGAAAAATGAACAGGAACATGATGATACTACTTCGAAGCTCTAGTTCTATCCTTGCTAAAGATTTTTTTATATGAAAACTTCTAGCACCTGTTGATCAATACATTCAGATTCAAGGGAATATCGATACATTTGAGACCAATTGATGTATTCCAACACAAAACATCCCCTGAACAGAACCCGGTAGGCCAAGAAATCTACTGTCCCATGTTTGGAGGTGGCGGGGGTGGACGCACCGGCATCTGTTGTCCTGGAAAACTTTGCGGTGGGATTGATGGCGGGCCACCAACCTGTGTGCCAGGAGTGAAATTTGACATTGCACTACCACCAGTTGGTGGAGGAGGAGCTGCTGGGGTTCCACCAGGAGGCATAGGCCTAGGCCCATTTGACATTGGAGGTGGAGGTGGAGGTAATCCATGCATTGGCGGTGGTGGAGGTCTTGTTCCTGTTGATAGCCCTTGGGGTGGAGGTGGTGGTGGAGGTGGAGCTTGTGGAGGAGGAGGCAAAGACCTTGGTGGTACCCCTGGAGCTGCTGTTCCATTGGCAGCAGTAGCCTGCTGAGGCTTGTTCAGCTCTGGTGGCTTGATTTTGAAGTACAGCTGCAACTGTAATTGAGGACTGGATTAGCTAAAATGGAATTTTATGTTAAAGTTACAGCATGACTAAAACCTGACTACCCAACTGAAATATATATATCTATCTAATATATATATCTATATATATATATGTTATGTAGCATGAGAACTATCTTGCGTGCAAAAGTAACAAGAAACCTGTATTAATAGTATGAGTAGGGTCGGTCAAATGCAAATTTATGTTGTAGTAAACCTTAGTCAAGTTGGCTTTATCAAGACATCATGGTCCCACTAAAAGTTTAAAGGAATGCCTGTGTGCCTAACACCAAGACTATAGCTAATTTGTCCTAATATGCAATCTCACTACTAAAAAGAGAACTTAGGCACAAGTGTAAGCACAGGACCATGAAACATAGTCCATGCGTAACATAACAGGCAAGGTCAAGACAAGTATTTGTGGCAAAATACTTACTGTGAACATCTTTGAGTCAGGATCCCAATGTGAGAAAAATTTTGGGGTGGACTTATCAATTTCAGTGCTGGGAACCTGAATTGAGGATATGACAAAAGAACCAATAACTAAAAAACAGAAGACATGATCAAATTGAATCCATGAATCAAATTCATATCATTTTACCTTGAAAGCAATTATCTCATAAGGATCTGCTGCAAATAGAAGATATTGGTATCTCTTATCAAAGGGTTGGATTTTCTGCATCCATGACAAAGCGAACCAAATTAAGATGGTTAGATTTTATGCAGTATGGTGTACTACTTCCCAAAAGAAGAGAAGAATGACATAAAGATCAATGGGGTTCAGAAGTTCAAGATTCAACAATAGCACAAGCACAATGAAACACAAGCTACACAAAAGCAGAGTAAATTTATCATAATAACTGCAAGTAACAAACAATTCTAGCAAAACAGAAAAGAGAGAAGATGGTACCTGCTCATAAGATGACATAAATCGATGCCTTGGTTTCATATTATCTTCTATTTCAGGATACTCTATCTACAAAATATTAATGAGATATAGCTGCATATCACTACTAGAATTCCTTAGTACAAGGAAAAGCAGGAAGAAGGAAAAATGAAAATAAAAACCTGAAACAGAAGTGATCTCTGTTTTGTGTCTGGATCAAATTGCTTGGTCACCCGATACCCAGGTCTACCAATTTTAACTGCACGAATGGTAAAAGAATTACTATTTCACAACAATTGAAACAGCTAGCCCAGGTACACCATATAAGCCAGTGAATCAAATACCTAACTCCCACTTTCTTATCTTTCTACGCCAATTCACTAAAATTTCCACAAAACTACTAATAACTACCAAGTGCCGACATAAAGAACCAAAGAAAAAAGGGCAGTAAAGACGATAGCTTTAACTTACCAGTCTTGCGAATGTTAACTTTGCGTTTGTTGGGTTGAGGAAGAGCAGGAGCCTCCTTGGCCTCTCGAGCGGCTCTCTTAGCCAAATTGGTCTGGTGACGCTTGCCTTGAGTATGGGCCAAGTAGTTCCCTTCATTGTTGTGTAAAGTCAGACACAGCTTACACTCATAACTACATCACCAGTTACCCAACAAGAAACACAGTGAAAACCAACAAACAAACAAAACTCCAACCAAAATCAAATCAATTGGCCTCCAAAGTTGATTCCTTTCTCATTATTATAATTATCTTTTACCTGCCCAGATGGTTTCGCATGAAATAGGGATCTTTAGCGAGATCGATGGTCTCAAGGGCGAGACGTCGGAGACGTTCACGGCGGTCGATTGCCTCGTTCTGGGCGGAGGCGGCGCCCCCGCTTCCGGGCTTCGAACCCCATTCTCTGTCCATTGATTGACGTGATTTGCTCTCCCTCTTCTTTCTTTTTCTCTATTCTGTGTTCGTCTGATAACTAAAAGGATACGATATTGTTGTTTGGGTTTGAGGAGGTGAAAATATGGCGTCAGGACACATTGAGACGGTTTCCTAGTGGGCCAAATTCAATGCCCTAATTTGCAAGTCGGTCTAATCATGTAACAAAAGGCCTCTTATATATTACAAGATTAATTTACTATGAACCAAGACGATCAAGAGTCCAGTCAAAGGTCCATTTTCAAGCTTTTACTTTAGGGTTACAACCCTCTCTTTCCTTTGAGGAAGTAATATAACTCAAAAATATTTTTTCCACTAAACTAAGAAATATGACACTTAACGTTGATTATTTGATTCGTCATCATATTTTGACTGAATTATGCCAATCATTTCGATTCTTGTTAAAAAAAAAGGTTGAACTTTTTAAGAATGTTCTCCAACTACTCTCATTTTTACCAAGAAAATTATTTGAGATATGAAACTATTTATTTAGTTTTGATGGGAGGTTATTATTGTTACTATCTCTTTATTATTGATCTCATCATTTTGTGAAGAGGTTTATGTTTCCTTTTCTTGTCGAAAGGTTAGCTTTTTCTTTAAGAAACACTTGATCAAGTCGTATTCAACTCAGATTGGATCGCATTAGTTCCTCAAGTGGTAACATCTAATTTGTGTACTCCAACTTCTAGTTACTCTCTTACTTAATGTTGATGAATGTCATACAATTTTAATTATAATAAACATTCCCATTTTAGAAATGCATGTTTAAAGGAGAAGCTCTAACTGATATTGTTGAGGGGATTTATAATTATAATTTATCTAATAATATTTTGGATAAGCTAAAACACTATGAGGAAGTCCTTCATGATTGAAATTCTATTAATTTTACAACATAATGGTTCAAGGGGAATAAATTGGATATCATAGAATATGTTGTATGTGCACAAAGAATTTGGTGGATTGAGTTTTCATTGTTTACATTCCTTTAACATAACTATGTTGGCTAGGTAAGGATGGAAGCTGTTACACTACTTGGAGACTCTAATATCTTAGCCACTCAAAGTTAAATACCATTTTAATAATGTAACGTCTCAATATCCCATGTTAGGGGCTAGGACTCTAGAATAGTGTAAATAAGAGTATACTGAGAAATTAGAAGTATATTTCATGCATCATATGACATTTTTTTAAATATTTGAATAATGTGATAACATGCTATTGTGTGATACGTCTTGAGTGAACCATCAGAATGGTTACTCTACTGAGTTCGCAAAACTCGTCAAAATTGCAACATTGATAACTTTAGGTTCGGTAAACTAAGACGACCTAGCTTCTAAGACTGCTTGAAGCAATTTTGTGCCACTTTGAAGATCAGACATAGCTCAAAGGTCGGTCAGTTAGTGAAGACATAGTTTATTAATATCTTTTGTTTATTCCTCGTGTTTGTAGCGTACTATGTAGACTGAGCTGTTATGCTCATAGGATGGTGTTATATAAACTTGGATGTTGAATTTAAAGCTACAATGTACATTATGGTTTATGATATAAATGAGGAAATTTTGGATTTTAGCAAATATGTGATTTATGGTTAGTTCATGATGCCATGTTATAAAGTGAAGGTGATATAGATAACACGCCAATTCTGTTGGGGATGTGCACGTGTGACCGTATGGCCCACATGCCTGCGTCGGGTGGCATTAGGGCGTTACAGTTGGTGGTATCAAAGCATGGTTGGCATCCATAGGATATTTAGAAATGTAAAGCATGAGATGTTGTGAAAACTTCGGATGATAATTGAAGTTATTGTGTGTTGTAGGTTATTTGACGTAAGCGATCAAGTGGAACACTCAGCTGACTTAGGATCAGAAAGAGCCAGTAGAGAGTTGTCAGTATCTCGACCTGAGGGAATGCCTCCAAGGATTTCCGAGAGAAGGGAAAAGAAGTATGATAAACTACGAAAGCAGGGGCTGTGGAGGCCGAGGGATGGTTAGAAAAAACTGAAAGGGTCCTTGATTAGATGGATTGTGAGTCGGATGAGAGGTTCGACTATACTATATCTTTACTACAAGGCCTAGCTTACTAGTGGTGGAAGACTGTTTCAGACAGTACCATTAGGCCTTGTAGCTTGAGATGGGAAGACTTCCTGAAAGTCTTCAAGGAAAACTATATGCCAAATATCTACATGGATAGAAAGAAGAAAGAATTTATGGATTTGAAGCAAGGCAATATGATAGTAGCAGAGTATGAAGTGAAATTTTATGAACTGATGGGTTATACCGCTGCCTTGGTTCCTACTGAGGAGACAAATGCAAGAGGTTTAAAGACGGCCTGAATATGGACATCTGGATGAGGTTAGCTATTTCTAATCTGGGTAATTTTACAAAATTACGAGTTGGCTCGATTTGTACTGAAAAGTTATTGAAAGATGGTCAAACTGAGCACAGATCAGAGTCGAGATAAAAGAGGCACAATGATTCTCAGGGAGATTCTGGTACAAGATTCAGTAAAAGCCAGAACCGAGCTTTTAGGCCACCGACTGGATCTAGATAATCGGGGTTCAGACAGAGAGGTAGTTCTATACAGTCTGGCAATAAAAGAGGTACAATATCAGGTCAGTTGCCAGCTTATGAACATTGTGGGAAGAAGCACAGTGGTGAATGTTAGAGGTTGACAGGAGCCTGCTTTTGATGCAGCTCACTTAATCATCGAATCAGGGATTGTTCTGTGATGTCTGGAGCACAGTATGGTGGGAGAGGAAGTATGGAAACAGAACCCACTATTCAGTAGAGCAGAACTAGTGAGACTGGACAGAGAAGTCGTGGCAGAAACATGATGACTTATGGGAATATTACTGGGAGGACTGAGATGTGGAGCAATAAACCGCAGTCTCAGGCCATATTATATGCCATGACGAGGTAAGAGGCTCAAGAGTCTCCAAATGTCATTGCAGGTGTGTTATCACTATTTACTTTTGAGGTTTACGCATTGTTAAATCATGGATCTACACATTCATTTATCACAATGCAATCTAGATTATTACGCCACATATGACATCTAGATTGCATTGTGATAGAGAGTTATTAAGATGTGGATTAGAGGTGAGGACATTGATAGGCAGTGCCATCATGATTGGGGAGGTCTATAAGATGTGTTTGATTCGAATTAATCAAGCAGAGTTAGACACAGACTTGATTGTATTACAATAAAGGAGACAGATATTATTCTAGGCATGGACTGGCTCACTGCTTATAGGGCCATCATGAACTACTATACGAAGAAAGTAATTTTAGAGTCTCCTAATCAGCTGAGGGCAGTGTTTAGAGGTATTAGCCAAGCAGTGCCAGCCAAACTGATCTCATTTGTGAGTACTTTGAAGTTAATGTATAGCGGATGTGAGGCTTATCTGGCCCACATGATTGATACTTGAGTTGAGCAGAGTGTACAAGATATTCATGTGGTTAAGGAATTCCTGGATGTGTTTTCTGCTGAATTACCTGGTTTGCCTCGAGATCAAGAAACGGAGTTCACGATTGACTTAGTTCTAGGTGCTACTCCTATATCCATTCCTCTATATATGATGGCACCTATGGAAGGAGTTGAAAATTCAGTTACAGGAACTACTTGAGAAGGGATTCATTAGGCTAAGTGTTTCACCCTGGGAAGCTCCAGTGTTATTTGTAAAAAAGAAAGATAGCACTTTGACGTTGTGCATTGATTATAGGCAACTCAATTGAGTTACAGTGAAGAAAAAGTACCCGTTGCCTAGAATTAATGACTAATTTGATCAATTGTAGAGAGCTCAAGCATTCACCAAGCTTGATTTGAGGTCTAGGTATTATCAGCTAAAGATAGCAGAGGCTGATGTACCAAATAGTGCTTCAGGAGTAGGTGTGCGCATTTCGAGTTCTTAACAATGCCGTTTAGGTTGACTAATGCCCCAACTGCATTTATGGCATTGATGAATATGATGTTTCTGCCCTACTTGGATCGGTTTGTAATTGTATTCATTGATGATATTTTGGTGCATTCGAAAAGCAGTGAGGAACATGCTAAGCATCTGAGAATAATTTTGCAGATTATGAGAGAAAAATAATTGTATGCCAAATTCAGTAAATGTGAATTTAGGCTTAATCAATTGGTATTTTTGGGTCACATAGTAATTGGGCATGGTATTCAGGTGGATCCAATGAAGATAGAGGCAGTAATGAGATGGGAAACTTTGAAGAATGTATCAGAGATCTGAAGTTTATTTGGATTGGCTGGATATTACTGATGGTTTTTTTAGGGGTTTTCTTTAATCTCGACTCCTCTAACTAAACTTCTGAGGAAAAATGTGGCATTCAGATGGAATGATGAGTGTTAGAGAAGCTTTGAGGAGTTGAAACATCAGTTGATTATAGCGTCGGTTTTAACTATTCCATCAGGATTTGATGGATATGTAGTATATAGTGATGCGTCACGTCAAAGACTGGGGTGTGTATTAATGCAGCATGACAAGGTGATAGCCTATACATCGAGAGAATTAAGGTCTTATAAGATGAATTATCCGGTACATGATTTAGAGCTTGGAGCAGCAGTCTTTTCTCTAAAGATTTGGAGACATTATTTATATAATGAGACATTTCAGATATGCACTTATCACAGGAGTTTGAGATATCTACTGAATTAAAAAGAGCTAAACATAAGACAGAGAAGATGGATTGAGTTATTAAAAGATTATGATTACACGATTGAGTATCATCTGGGGAAAGCAAATATTATGGCTGACGCACTGAGTAGAAAGTCACATAACAGTGTAGCTTAGATTTAGATATCGAGGTTACCAAACTTGACTCAGTTAAAAGCTTTGAATGTGGAGTTGAAACTCGAGCATAATGAAGCATTGATAGCCACATTAAAACTGAGACTAATGTTACATGATAGAATTAGAAGAGTTTAGAGTGATGATCCTGAGATGATGAAACTAACTGAGAAAGTTAAGATGAATTCAGATTCTGAATTTGAATTGAGAGATGAGATATTGTGGTTAAAACAGAGATTATGTGTGCCTAATATAGATGAATTGAGAAAGGAAATTTTAGAGGAAGCTCATATGGCCACTTATATTATGCATCCTAGCATGATCAAGATGTATAATACGCTGAAGTAACATTTCTGGTGGCCAGGGATGAAGAAGCAAGTAGCTGACTATGTAGCTATGTCTATAGTATACCAGCAGGTCAAGGCTAAGCATTAGGCTCCAGTTAGGAAGCTACATTCGTTGTTTATTTCGGAGTAGAAATGGCAACGAATCACTATGGATTTTATTATGGGTTTGCCTAAGACTCTGCGGCAAAATGATGCTCTATGACTTGTGATGGACCGATTACCTAAGTCAACCCATTTTTTACCAGTGAGGGAGAATAACTCACTAGACCAGTTGGCTCGGAGGTATGTGCATGAAGTGGCTAGATTGTATGGGATTCCAGTGTCTATTGTATCGGATAGGGATCTCAGATTCACTTCGAGATTCTGGAAGAGTTTGCAGTCAGCCATAGGTACAAAGTTGAACTTCAATACTGCATTTCATCCTCAGACAAATAGGCAGAGTGAGAGAACAATCAAGACTATTGAGTATATGCTCCGGACATGTGTATTGGAGTTTCAAGGAGCTTGAGATCAATATATTGCATTGATTGAATTTGCTTACAACAATCACTATCATAGTAGTATCGGAATGGCACCTACAAAGGCATTGTACGACAGAGTATGTTGATCCCCTCTATATTGGGATGAACAAGGTTTGAGAATGATGGAAGGCCCTAAATTGATACAAGCTACTGTAGATAAGGTGAAACCGATTCGGAGTCGAATAAAAGCAGCTCAAGATAGATAGAAAAGTTATATGGATCAACATCTATAGGATATGGAATACAGTGTAGGAGAGAAAGTGTTTCTGAGAGTATCGCCTTGGCGAGGATTGTTGAGATTCAGTAACAAGGGCAAGTTAAGCCCACGGTACATTGGCCCTTATGAGATTTTTGAGAGGATAGGAACACTGGCATACAAGCTAGCTTTACCGAATGAGATGTCTCAGTTATATAATGTTTTTCATGTGAGTATGCTCAGGAGATATAGATCTGATCCAACACATGTAATACCGGCTTAAGTGATTGAAGTTGCCAATAATCTGAATTATGTTGAGGAGCCAGTTCAGATAGTGGGATATCAAACAAAACAACTGAGGAATCGGGAAATTCCAATAGTGAAAGTTCTATGGAGAAATCATTCGAGTGAGGAAGCAACTTGGAAAATAGAGGAGCATATGAAAAAGCAATATCCCCACCTATTTCATCAATAAGATACAAATTTCGAGGACAAAATTTTTTAAGGAGGGAAGAATTGTAACGCCCCAATATCCATTGTTAGGACCTCAAAATAGTGTAAATAAGAGTATATTGAGAAAGTAGAATTGCATTTCATGCATCATATGACATTTTTTAGATATTTGAATTATGTTGATATTCATGAAATAATTGCACATACAATCATTGACATTTTTCAGGTATAATTGATTTATAAATGCAATTAAAATGTGAATTGTGGATTATTTGTGTTGAAAATTTATTTAGAGAGTATTATGATTATTTTAAAATTTTTGGTGAATTTTAGAGAATTTTAAAAAATTTGGGATATTTTGGACTAAAAATATAAAATAAGTGACAAATTGTAACACCCCATTACCATAAATTGCATACCGGAACACCCAGTGGATATTCTAGTATATAATCTATAATAATGGTGTATTAACTATCACACATTCACTTTATAACATGGCAATATATCAAGCTTAGTCATGGCCTCAATTACTACACATAACCGTCACTAGATTTTAAAATCAAATATCAAACTGAAATCCTCATTTCATTTCATAAAACCAAACGTATTTATATTGTAGCTTTTAAACATCCATACATGTATATCATCATATCCTAATATAGAATATGTTACATGAAAGGGGAAATTATACAAAAAAGTCTATCTAAAGTCTTCAATCTCAGTTGACCGACCTTTGAGCTATTTTTTCTTCATAAAAGTACAAGAATTAAGCTTCTTGTAATCTCTCAATCACTAATGTCCTCTCTCTCAGTCCGAAAATGTCAACGTACAATTTTGGGTGAGTTTTGCGAACTCAATGAGATAACCATCATTGATGGTTCACTCAATTTATTTAACACTTTATAATATGTAACAAATATTTCATATCTTTGTACTTTGCTAGAAATATCACATATCAAATTCTCATTCAAATACCAGGTACTCATACACACATGTATTAAAATATATGTGCGATGCATGTCAGACTCACTTTTACTTATTATTGTTGATGTACCGAGTGCCTTTTTACTAGCTCATATCCTTTAGTGGATGCCGAGCTATACCAAATAATATCCCCTATCTCTTAGTGGATATCGGGTACTTTCATAACTGAGCCTAAGGCTCTTATCATAGTCTGAGCTTTAAGTTCTTTACACTGGCAACTCTGATCATAACTGCCTTTATCTTTCATGCATTCATGTATTGGAATGCATCACATTCAGATATATATAATCAGTCACTTGATTTCACTTTTACTTTCACATTCACATACATCATCGAACCTTGGTCTGGCGTTCCACAATAATGAAATATCACTTATTCATTCAAATTCACATACAAGGAGCACTTCAATATCACAATCTTCAAATCAGAATCATCGAACCTTTATGTCCGGAATCCAAAAATCAAATCACATTCATTGATAATTCAAATCAGAAATTAAGAAAATGAATAATTAAGTGAGACTGTCTAGATTACTCACAGTTTGCTCCAAAAGCTATTGCCTCGAAGTCTCAGCAATATCAGGAAGTGGTTGATCTACTTGTTCTTCTATATGCAATCATATACAAAATTTACACATTCAAATAAATAATCAATCATAAGTACATTCATGAATGTATCATGTATTATGCATGTGCAATGACAATTTCTCAGGTATGTTTCTTTAATATACTTTATAAGCAATTTCAACACCTTCCAAACATTCTTTAATTTCAAAAACTATTTACTCAATTTCCACCCAGAAATTGAAATTCTTAAAGACATAATTAAAATTAGATTTCTTCATACAATTTGTAGCCCAATGTCTTTAGTTTACTCCAAGTCAAAAATCATTCTAATTGGATACATAGATCAAGATATTATCAAAATACCGAAGCATGCTAAGTGAAAATATTCTAGTTATGAAAGTCCAGAACTGTTCATCATTTCCCAGTTTAATCAATTAATCTCTCCCAAATGATTTCAAATAGTTATAATTTTTGGTGGACATGTAAAACAATGTGTTTCAAGTCTAATGGTTCAAGTCCCTGTCATTTGGAGGTCTGGTGAAGAACTTATGGTCAAAAGATCAAAGGATGTTCAAAACCATTCAAAGTTTCAGAGTAGCGACTTTTGTCTTTCAACAGTCGAGTCGCAATCCTACTGAGGCACGATCATGACTTCCTTCATTTCTCATTAGAGTCGCGATCGTGCCTGTTGATAAGTCAAATTATTTATATATGAATTTGGGATAAATTGGAGCTAATTTGACTTATCTTCAGGTGAATTATGCAC
>JAOSBN010000004.1:35586017-35598877 GCA_027563595.1 Erythroxylum suave | reverse complement strand
TGTGGGATTCGACCTTGGAATACTTAATGTGTGAGTACTAGGAACGACTCTGTGCACTTGCAGATTTTGTCGACCACCTGTCTTTTAACAGAGTCGCGATCATGATGAGGAAGGATCGCGGCCTACTGCGTTTTCTTCTTTCTTTATTTCGTGCCATTTTTGACCCACAACCAGCCATTTTTAGATAATACTTCCTTCTAATAAAATGTTTCTCTTTGTCTTAAGTTTCTAACTCCATTAAATTCACTCATTTTGGTCCAGTATCGTGTAAGTTATGATCAAAATACTATATACTGTTGCTTATATCTCCATAGATTTCTACTCTTAAATTCCAGTTAACTTTTAGAGCTCTTATGGACAGAATTTAAACTTTACTTCTGCAATAAAGTTGTAGAAGACTGTTTCTAGTTTAATATGAATGAAGAATCAACTTATTTAGAATTCTACAGATCAAGTTATAATTAGAATACCGAAGCATATTCATGAAAATTCTCCAGTTCATAACATTCTAGTAGACTTCCACACTTTCCTCCTATCAATCACTTCTAAATCAATTCAGATAGCTCTAAATTTTTATGGAGAGAAAGAAAAATGTCTTAGGAATCCATTGATCTAAGTTTCAAGTTATTTGGAATTCAAATGCAAAAGTTATATTTAAAAGACTTAGAACTGTTCAATGAAATACTCTAGTTCATAATTCATACATGCAACCGCCACCATTTTCTCTCTCTAAAACTCGAACCTTCATCTTCTTCACCAAATTGCACTTCTCCTCTTCTCCTTTCATTTCTTCCATTTCCAGATTTACACACTTCTAACACATCTAGTATGCATTTCTAACTTCTATACAGTCCTTAAACAAATCAAATTCAAGTTTACAAATCAAAAATCACAAATCCAAAACCTTACAAACTCTCTCTCTCTTTATACAGTATTTTCCAGATTTTGATTCTTACTTCAATCTTCTTCAATCCACATTAATAACACTCTAACCAATTCTTCTAACTAAATTTTGGCTCATCAGCACAAAACAAATAAAAAATTTGATTCTCATACCTATCAATTTCTGTCTTTGCATTTTATCAGTACAAAACAAAGCATATTTAATACATCAATTTTCTAGTACTTTTACATATTAAAAACCGAACCTATTTCACAAATCTTTTATTTATCATCTCATGCATTAGCCACCCAAACTGCAATTTTCTAACAACTCATGCAAGTATCTATTTAAGAATGTTAAACAATCATCATCAGAATCACTTACTTGATCTAGCAATTAATTCCAGCAATAAGAGGGAATCAAGTATACAGAAAGCATAACAATTTGCTATTCGGTGCTGAGTATTTCTTCACAGTGAAGAACAATAGCTACAGTAAACTTTCCTTACTCAAAACATCAGAATACGTATATGCTTTGCATGTCTTTCATGTGTCACTATTCACGTATGCCATTTATCGCTAACTTATACAGTCTACATGGTACAATATAAATGGTCTATTATTTTGAGTCCAAAAATACTCCAAATTCTAGAAATTCCTAAAATTCCCCAAAAATTTTGAAATAATCATAATATTTTTCAGATAAATTTTCAACACAAATAATCCACAATTTATATTTTAATCAATTAATCATACCCAAAAAATATCAATGAATGCATGTACAATTATTTTATGTATCAAAATAAATTTTCACATGTGTGTGAATATACTATGATGCATTAGCACAAAATTACACTTCTAATTTCTCATAGTACACTTAATTCACTATTTTGGGGTCCAAAACTCGAACATGGGATGTCACACAAATGGAAAAGTGACAAGTGGCAACATTGTATATTGACACATGACCCACATGCAATGGTGAAAAGTGGAGAGGTATTATGCTTACACGTGGTCTTGTTTATGATACAAAGAAATTACTGTAGCTTTCATGTATGTTCTTCACCAAGATCACCAAACTTTTTCCTTGTTCCTCCATCACAGAAACAGTTTGATTGTTTATGGTTGTGTATTTGGCTTCATCAAAGTAAACTTTATTCTTGTTTATCCTTCATCCATCGAAATCACTACTGGAAATTTTGTTGTATCATGTAAGTTATGTTTCATTGTTTTCGTGAATGGTTTTTGATAATGTTATAATGTTTGGAAATGGATACATGCAAGAGTGAGATAGGATTTCAATGATAAAAATAGAGAATGTATAGAAGATAAACATGCAGAAAAAGAATTAAAAAGTGTAGAAAAGCTGAAACGAAATGTAGTTGCTTGAATAGTGATATGCTTTTTATGGTTATTAGTAATCAGGGATTTTATTTTGTTTGTCTTAAGTTTTTGAGTGTAACAGAAACAAAAGCAGAAAAATGTGATGTAGAACTGTATCGCTATAGGTTCTGTTTTGGGTTTTGGCTTGTTATTGATTATGAAAAGAATTGCAATAGAGAGAGAGAGCAGAAAAATGATGTTGTTTGTATATGAGTTTTGTTTTTAATGTTTGAATTTAATCTTGAATCTTGAGTTGTTTTAGAGTAAGTTGAATTGAAGTGGGGGTAGAAATGTAGAGAGTATTCATTAGAAATCATAATTAAGTGGAAGAGAGGATGAAGAAGGAGAAGCGTTCTGCAAAAATCTGGAGAATTAAAGTGCAAAACTGTGACTCTACTATAGAAGGTGGGAGTGCACAATCAAGCTTTTTGATACTGTAGGTTTGACTCTTTTTGCTATAACTTTGTCTCCCGACCTCCAAATGACTTGAAAATTTAACCAATACACTTCTTAGACATTGTTTTTCCTCTCCATAAAAAATTTAGAGCCATCTGAATTTATTTAAAAAAAGATTAATTGGATAAAAGCGAGGAAATGTGCTGGAATGTTATGAACTGGAGAATTTTCATTGAACATGATTTGGTATTTTGATTATATATTAATCTGTAGATTTCAAAATGAATTGATTATTGATTCAGATTAAACTTAAGACATATTTCTACAACTTTCTTGAAGAAGTCGAATTTTAATTCTGTCTCTAAGAATTGCAAGATTTGGCATGAAATGAATCTTGGCTTAGGCTGTAGCACGACTAGAGATAAAAATTATGTCCTGTTGTCATTGAATAAACTATATTGATATAGGCCTATTCAGACAAAGATGTCTTCACAAAAGTTATATATTATTCTCTTAGCTTTTTAGTGGTATAAAGTTTGTAATTTTTGGATATTGAAATTGAGAGATATGATTTGTACAACTTGAATGCATGATCATGCTCTAGCCAAAATTTCAAATGTACTCAGTCAATGGTATTATGAGCATAACTCATAGAATAATGAACTAAATTGAATGATTTTGGTGTCATTAGAAACTTAAGACACAGAGAAACAATTGTCCAAAAGAAAGTGTTATAGAAATACATCATTTTCTTGATCTTATTGATTATGCAAAGTTGACCCAAATGGGATGCTTTCAGCAAAAGCTGGAATAGTGAATGAGTGTGTGAATTTTGGCACGATTGGAGTACATCAATTTGTTACAGAAATATACCTAAAAATGTGTCATTGCATATGCATGATACATGTGTTTACTTAATTACATTAGTAGTACAGTAATGTTAAATTGTTTTAATGTATATAGGAGAGCAAGTAGCGCGACCACATCCTGATATTGCTGGAACATCAAGGCAATAGGCTTAAGGGAGCAATAGTGAGTAACCTAAGATGGTCTCACTTTAATTTGATCTGATATCACTGAATTGAATTTGAATATGATGAATATGTACTGATTGTGTACTAAATTCTGGACAATATTTGTTCAAGGCGTTTGATGCATGTGAATATCATTGGAAGTGCTACTTGTATGTTAATTAGACTACCTAAATGATTCCCAACTAAATGTGACTGAATGCTATGACTGATTGTATTGACTAAGATAATGTGAATGAAAGTGATTGACTGTATTGAATAAATTGTGGCAAGTAGATAGTTGTGACTGGTGTTGCTACTGATTGAGATAGCTACTGAAAAGAGCTTAAAGCTCAAACATATGTGGTTAGAGCTTAAGGCTCACTGTCATTAATGAGCCCTGTATCCGCAATGGATAAAGGAAAGTATAAAAGTGCCCGGTGATACAAGATATTGGGAAAAAAAAGCACACAGTCATAACATCGTAAAAACGAATGTGAGTCTCATACACATTGCATGCACATATGATTTGAATACATTGAATGATTTGCAAAGTTGTGAAAATATTTCAAATATGAATATATGATAGTAAATCAATGATTATGTACTACACAAGTGAAATGAAATGATATCTTGATTGAAATATATGACTGAAACATGAAAATTGTGAATAATTTGTTTTGTGTTATAACTTGATGATAATCAAAGTTATTTGAATTATGTGATAACGTGCTATTGTGTGATACGTCTTCAGTGAATCATTGAGGATGGTTACTCTATTGAGTTTGTAAAACTCATCAAAATTACAACGTTGATAATTTCAGGTTTGGTAGTAAAGACGACCTAGCTTCTAAGACTGCTTGAAGCAATTTTGTGCAATTTTGAAGATCAGACATGGCTCAGGGTCGGTCAGTTGGGATTGAAGACATAGTCTGTTAATATCTTTTGTTTTTTCCTCATGTTTGTAACGTACTGTGTAGACTGAGCTGTTATGCTCATAGGATGGTGTTATATAAACTTGGATGTTGAATTTAAAGCTACAATATACATTATGGTTTATGATATAAATGAGAAAATTTTGGATTTTATCAAATATTTTATTTATGGTTAGTTCATAATGTCATGTTATAAAGTGAAGGTGATATAGGTAACATGCCAATTCTATCGGGCATGTACATATGTGACCGTATGGTGCACGTGCATGTGTCGGGTGGGATTGGGGTGTTACAAATAAGGTTTAATATCAACCCTCAAGTGATGATGCAAGTTTTACTTTGAAGTGTATCTTAGCCTTTGTTCTTATTTTATGATAAAGGTGTGGAAGGAAGTAGGGCTTAAAAATCACATTTGATTTTGAGATGATTTTTTAAAAAAATGAGCTTATTTTTAACTTCTTAAAGCATTTCACAACTTATTATGCTCTTCCTCATTAATTTTAGAATTATAGCTCCTGTAATTTCTTGTTTGGAATATTTAATGCTTAATGATTTGATGATTCTTTACTATAAGGCTTGGAATATGAAATTGTTGTAGAAATTATTCTCTACAGAGGTTATATCTATTATTTTTCATATGAAAAATGGTTTAAAAAGGACCCAAAGGTTTTGTTTGAAATTTAAGTAGGATCTTAATGTTTATAAATGTTCAAAAATAACCCAAACGTTTTGTAAACATTTTAAAAAAAACACCCGAAGTTAAAAGAAATTTAACCGCACCGTTAAATGTTTCCTATATAGAATTTCTGTTTTTTTTTCTTTAGGACCCCATTGCCATGTAGACAATTTATATTGCATGGAATGGGGTCTAATAAAATTTTTAACCACCTAAATTAACAAAGTTTTTAAACCTAAAATCCCTAATTTTGTCACCTAAAATTCCTAATTTCAGCACCTCTACATTATTCATCTTCTCTGGTGGTGTTGGTTTTGTTTCATAGTGCTTCTCTACACATGCATTGCTTCTCTACTTCTTTGTATGTTGCTTCTTTGTTTGTTTCGCATTGATTTTCTACTTATGTGTCGTGCTTGCTTCTTGGCTTGTGTCGTATTACTTCTTTACTTTTTTGTCACATTGCTTCTATCTCATGATTACTTCTCTTTGTCACATTGCTTTTGTATCGCACTACTTTTCTATGTTAGCTTGCTCTCTGCATTGCCTTGCTTCTATGTCTAGTGTTATCTTGTCTCTTATTCTTTTCCACTTATCAATATCATACTCTTTAGTGTGGACACAACATTAAATCTTAATCACTTTAAGGTAGTAAATTATCTTATAAAAAATAAAAAGACTAAAACTATAGTGTACTTTTTCGTAAGCTTATACAATGTACTCTTTGGCATATGTATTTCCTGGCATAATCATTCTTGCACCTCATAAAATTGAAGTGAACTAGATATAAAGTTTGATTTCATCATTATCATAACAATTTGTTTTTTTCATCTATACAGAGGAACATCTATGTAGAGGATCAATTACATATAAAGATACATACATAAAGAGGAATAATTATATATAAAGATCATTTATGTAGAGGAAAAATTGTGTATACATTGATCTTAATGATTGTTTATATAGAGGAACATTATAGATACATTATGTATGCACTAAATATATAAAATTATAAGTGAAGTAGATATCAAAACTGCATGTAGAGGAATATTATATATGTGTTGAACATATTGCATAGATGATCTTTACACATATAAAGCATGTTGTATCATAATGTTGTATAGATGATCTTTATAAATTTGTAAATTGTAAACAAGACAGGGGAGGGATTTAAGAACTAAAATTTAGGGAAGTTCAATAATTATACTACAATGCTAGAGATGTAACATGGAATGTAGAAAATATCTAGTGTTCTTTCCCACATGCAATGTGTTTTATTTATCTTTTTTAATTTCTATTTATAACAAATTATGTTTTCATTCCATAGATAAAGCATTCTGGCTTAGATAGAGAATTTCTTTTCATGTAATGCAAGTAAGTTATTTGGTTAGTCATATAATGATGACTAACGTAATTCAAATAGGTTCAAATGTATATAGTTCATTTTGCTTCTATAGTTTTGCAAATGGAAAATTTGAAGATGCTAGCAATTTCAACTATAATAATAGGCCAAAAGTGATTTGTTATTGTGGGCCAAAAGTTTCTTTAAGGACTTTATAAAGTGATGATAATTTAAGACAAGGTTTTGGAATGTCTTAATTACCTAATTGGTAATTTCAAGTTTTTCCAACGGTATGACAAGCAATTTCTTGATAGAACTGTCTATTTTGTTCAGAAGTTAAGGAAAGAAATATATGTGCTTAAGAAGGAGGCTGAGGAGAAGTTTGAAAGAAACAAAGGCATTTGATGAGCAATGAAAATTATGAAACTAGAATTTGAAATGTTAATAAAAAAGAAGAAAGAGTTGAGGTTGATTTTATTAAACATTAATTTTAGGCTTCATTTTAATTTTATTTTCATTGTTTATCTTTTATATGGTTGCAAAATAGGTTTAGTCCAATCTTCATATGCATAGATGTATGAAATTTTAAAATTGATCCCATTAAATTCTTTTTCATTATGTTTTCTTTTCCTCTCTATCAAATTTTATTGTTTTCCAAACATCCTAGTTGATCTCATTGAAATTTTTATTATTTTCTTAAAGAGAATTTTTAAGTGTGCTCATGCTTAAGCTTACACTCAACCTATGCCTCTAGTTGCTAAAATATTAATCTCAAACTGCATATCATATATACAACTATCACCATCTCTTTCAAAGGAAAGTGATGAAATGATTAGCACAATTAGTTCAAAGGAAAGTAATGATATAAGAAGTAGGACTAATTAGAAGTGATTGTTATTTATAACAATTTCAAGCTAATAAAATCTATCTAATACCAACTAGGAGATGATAACATAAAAGATAATCCCAAATACATTTAGAAAGTATAATCCATGGCTTTCGGTTTAACACAAGTTGTAATCCAAAATATAATCTATGGCTAAATATGCTTAATTGTTTGGAAGGTTAATCCTTTGCTACTGCCTCCAATTATTTCTCTCATTTTAGTTGCTATAACTTGTAACTGTCCTAATGTAAAGCTATATTTACCTTTGAACCTAATAATGACAACATATTTAAGCAATCAAGCATTTGTTGAACTTACATCTATTCTTTCTTGACTAGGTACACATTCTTAATTAATTAACATGCTATGCCAATACAAGTTTGCTAAAATTAAAATTTGTCTAATGATTACTATAGATCATAAAACCATATTTCTTTATTTAATTATTGCTAAGTCATTCGAGTTTAAGTGAGAATGTGTCTTTGTAGATGTTGGTATTGCTAATCCTTCTCCAAAAGTTTGCCTTTCTCTAAAAGATGTTAGGACCTACAACATAATATGAATTATGTTATTATTGGAAACTAAATAAAACAAATAATGTTAAACTACTCGGTACTTATACTAACAAAAAAATAATGTTAAACTACTCTTTACTTACTTTGACATGTTGTTCATTTGGTATTGTTAAATTAGACCTTCTATTGTTGTGCCCAGAAGTTCAACATTTCCTACATTTCTGAACGACCCTTTTGTGAATCATTCTTGTAAATGTTCATTACCTAAACACAAGGTTAACATTAAAAGGTGCATACGAATGGAACAAATGGAACAAACATTTTGAAAATTAAATGCATATATAATGATTTAGGAAATTATATGCACATATGATGAATATGAAAATTAAATGTGAAAATGCATAGAAGATTGCATGCTTTGATCATATGTGATGGCCAAGATTATTGCTTGACAAGAATGAGCTATTCTTCACAAGTTTGACTTCTTGAATCACAAGTCTTAAAACCACAAATTAATGGCAAATTTAAAAATGTGACTAAGGATGTTATTTTAGGAAAAATCAAGTGACTTATATCTCATTATTTGTATTTATTGCATTAATTATATGTGTATATGTGGACCTTACTTTATGTATTGTAATAAGCAATTTCATTTATGAATTCTATATCCTGAAATATTGAATAAAAATTTTAAGCTTTGTGGAGCCCCGAATGAGGTTAATTGGCTTGCAGTTTCCAAGATTCCTTGGTATAACAATTTCAAGCCAATGAGACCATCAATTATAATGTATTAACTCAAGAGGTGGATAGGAAAAGCACAAAAATGAAGTACTGGATTGATGATTTCTTAAAGTTTTTGGGTTAAATAGAGGCCACTGATCTTAGGTACAATGGTAGTTTTTTTGCTTAGAAAAAGAAACAATGCATGGAGTGGTTTCTCAACAGAAACTTATACAACAACATTAAGCTTGATAAGAAGGTGGCTTTGCAATTTCCAAACCACATCTTTATCTAGTTTAATTTAATCAAAGGGATGAATGTCAAGCAATATAAAAGATAAGCTTTTGGTAAGTACACTAATGCATTGGAAGTTCACTATCCTTTTATAAAACACCATATGATTTATATCACATATGTAGACAACACAAATTAGGAGCATACAACACAAGTTGGAAGCAAACCATGTAATTCCCACCAGGTGAACTCATAATAAACAACATGTTATGACCATTAATAAGTGGGAACCATAAATTAACTATAAAATTTGTAAACATTGGCCACTAAGGAGATAAGAAATCAGACAATGTAAACCCCACCACGAGACCCATAGCAAACAATGTGAGACAAAGTAGACAACCTGAACCTGAGATGCACTTCACAATACAAAGAAGCATCATTCAGAGAAGTAGAGAAGCAACATGTAGAGAAGCAGAGAAAAATTCATAAAGAAGTAACAGGCAGATAAGCAATACTTATCAAGGAGAAAAACATGAAACAAAAGCAGAGAAGACACAAAAATAATAGAACTGCCAAATTAGTGATTTTGGGAAATTAGGGTTGAATTCGGGGTATCTGAAATTGATTTTGGCACTTCAATGATCTCCTATCTTGATTCTTCATTTTCACTAGTTTTCTTTACTTTTAATGGGCAAATTAGGTCTTGATTATCTTTAATTTTCCTTGAATAAGATTTGATATTTTTCTTCTTTTTTCTTTTTATTCTTAGAATATCGAAACTTGATCATAAAATTGTCATCATTTTATAGTGGACATCTCTTTTTGATTCAGAAGGATGCTTGTAAGTTTCAAATTTTCTAAGTAGGAGTCATCCTAAACCAATTGTTAGGGCCATAGGAGAAAAAACATATAATAAATGATGACCTTATAAAAAGCATCCATTATAGTGTACCTTTATACTATTTCTTTAGGAAAAACTTGTTGACTATAATATTGATATCATTATACTATAGCAATATTGATGAGAAACTAAAACGAGGTAAATTATATTTATATTACACAAAAAATTATTACCATTAATTAAACTAGACACATCTACATTTTGATGATATAAAATTAAATAAACCAAACATACAAAGAATAAAACCTCTTTTTGTAATTTCCATCAAGCATTCATACCCTTTCTCGCAATAATCTTTTAAAGAGAAGTTAAAGAGAAGTTATACGTGATAAGAGTTATTCTTCATGGAAATATTTCTTTTCAAATAATATAAACCAATAACTTCTTTTAATTATCCTTATTAAGATAATTCCTTTAACATACACTGATAATTTATCATCCTATAAATTAATCTTCTTTTCAGAAGCCTTCTTAAAAAACAAAGATGTTGCATTCATCTTTTCTAAACCCAAAATAATTTCAATGAAAAAACCATAATTATATGAGCAAAAATTTTGAAACAATCATTTGTCTACCATTATAGCAATCCCCAGTTGTTTCAATCCTTATGAGCTCTATTAACTATTGAGCTATAGGCACTAAAATTAGGGTTGAGTTTCCTATCATGCATCCTATTTTTAATAGAATTGAACGTTTCAAGAGATTTAAAAGGGTGCTTCTGATACCTTATAATAACAAAAATATGGGATAATTTCAAGCCAACTGAAATAAGGATCAATGGTAATTAGAAATTTGGAAAACACATATAATTAGACAAACAAAATAATACATTAGAATTAAACCAACTATCAATGATCATAAAAGAGAAAAATTATGACATTCATATTCAAAAGTCAGTAGCCACAAATTTAAGATTTTAACAAAGACAAGGAGGTAAACACAACCTATTTTTAATATAATTGAACATTTCAAGAGCTTTAAAAGGGTGCTTTTAGTACTTTATAATAACACAAATATAAGATAACAGTAAGCTAAATGAAATTAGGATCAATGGTAATTAAAATTATGGAAAACACATATAATTAGACAAAAAAATTAGAATCAAACCAACTATTAATGATCATAAAAGAAAAAAATTATGACATTCATATTCAAAAGTCAGTAACCATAAATTTTAGATTTTAACAAAAACAAAGGGATAAACACATTCTGAGAAACAACAATAAGTGAAACCAAATAATGAAACATTGAACATAATAAAATCTGAGTTTGAAACATATCAAATGATGTACCTATACTACTTATCAAACTTATCTCAACTTGATTTATACAAAATGAGGCATCCACTTATTTGAGCTTCTAGCTGCAACAACCAATTGAAAGAGCAAATAAGTTATGCTAGAAAAACATATTGTAAGTTAATGCAAATTTTACAAATTTTGTATGGCTTAAACAAAGACTGAGGTTATGAAAAAGAGAGGAAAAAAAGGAGAGAAGATGAGAACTCAAAGATGAAGGTAGTTGAAAAAGAAAAGAGAATGAAAATGGTGTAGAGTCTCAGTGATAAGTGTGGTGGGTAGCAAAGAAGAGGTCAATTAAGGTCTTTTTCATGTTTTTTTTCCCTTTATGTTATAACAACTAATGATGAAGGATGAGCCAAAATTATGAGCTTTTTTATTTTTGAGTGAGGTGGTTAAAGAAATGGGGGAAAAAAGATGAGTGATGGACAAAAGATAAAACAAAATGAGAGAGATATAAATAAAAGAAGTCATGTTTTTTGTTTTGGTAACTAATTGCAGTTTCATAATTTTATTGCGATTTTTTTATTTTTGAAAACAAAACATAAAAGTATTTGGAACCAATCATGTTCAGTTAATTATTTTTAGGGTAAAAAATGGACATCTTTTATAATTTTAAGAAACCTTGAAAAACCTTTTGATTTTTAAAATTCTTTTTAGTATTTAGTTTTTCATAAATATCTCTTCTCTTAGATTCGATTAAAAAATGACATTGAAACATATGTAATAGGAACATAGGATGTAAACTAATCAAATGTCACTAGTAGATTAGCTTAACTCAACTCCCAAAATCGACCTAAACTAATTAAATTTAACTTAAAGTAATAATTTAAGATAAATATAATAAATTATTAGTTTGAGTCAGATTTAATTAGTTTGGTTCTAGTTTAAAAGTTAGGGCGAATTGTCATGTAAACAACATTTGATTAGTCAACGTTCAATGTTTATATTGCATATATTTCATTGTTATTTTTTAACTTAAATGAAGAGAAGGAGATTTTCTAAAAAATTTGAAAACTAAAAGGAGTTTTTTCAAGAATTTTAAGGATGGAGGGTTTTTTCTAAGGTTTCTTAAACTATATGGGAGGTCCATGTCTTAGAACTTTTTTTTAATTAATGGCAACCATAATAACAATTTAAAACAGACAATAAAACTAAACAACTCCTCAAAAAATTATATCTATTAATTAGGATTGGAGAAAAGGCTTAACTTCGGTTAGGTTAAGTTGGTGATGGCCCAAGTCCTTAAGGACATGGTCCATAATTCAAGTGGGTATGACTTATACTATTCAAATTTGAGTCTGATCGAGTTCTAGTCGATCCAAAATTCAAAACCTAACAACCCTCCATCATCGTCAAACTCAATTATTATCATTAAACCTTTTTATGATCGTTCAACAAAATATGCACATGAAGAATAGGAAACAAGAAAAAAATAAATAGGTATAAATTGTTGAAGAAATGGCAATCTATATCAAATAAAACAATAATCGAAGATAAATTAAAGAAATTAGCATTATCACCCATATCCTTGCCCACTTCTTGTATGATAAAGTTAGTTTTTCAAACTTCAAATAAGTTGTTTTCACTAGAAAAGAAGAAGCAAAGTAAGCGGATCGTGCAACTAGTAATAGGTGCATATGCTAATGAGAGAAGGACTAATGATACATTAGGGGGGGGGG
>JAOSBN010000004.1:35554406-35578871 GCA_027563595.1 Erythroxylum suave | reverse complement strand
TATTAATCATATAAATTCAAATTATAAATATTAAATTATTAAATTAAAATAAGAAAAATATAAATAAAATAAATTTATTAAATAAAATGTTTCACCTTAATTAAATATTATTAGCAAAAATTCGTTCTATTAATTAAGTAAGGGTATAATGGAAAATACTAAAATATCATGAGGTTATTATTGAAAAGTAAAATTTCCACCGCATAAGCAATTTCCTACCGCAGCCCACTTTCTGTTTATCTATTTCTGCAGTGGCACCACAGTGTTTCCCAACCTGCAGTTGTCGGCCGCAAATCCAAACATGTATCTGCGTTTGGAAACTGCGGTAGATAAGTACTTATTCTCACCGCACCGCAGATCCAAACACACCCTTTAACATATATATTCAAACAAAGACATCATGAGAACGCATTGTGATCTTTTGTATCATCGAACGAGTGATAGGTAAATAGTCTATGTATACGAAGTTGTTTTGTCTCGTTTATACGTGATCACCTGATTCAAAGCTGAGCACGGTCCCTGCATCAGTGAGGACAGGCAGAAGTTCCTAAGTTGTTGGTATGATGGCAGTCGGGTGATGAGGTTGCTTTAGAAAAGGAGTGAGGCGAAAGATGAGTTAAGAGAGAGAGGAGGAAAGGAAGATAGGAAAAATAGACAAGAAAGAGAGGGAGAGTTTGTCAAGAGAAAGAGGAAGATAGGAAAAATATACATGAAAGAGAGCGAGAGTAAGAGAGAAGGAGAGGGGGCAATGATTCGAGTAATACTTCTCTATCCTTGTTAATGCCTCACAAGGGCTACATTTATAGTATTTCTTATAACGAAATCTCACCAATTAGCTGGCTAAAAGCCTCATAAAAAGCATTCAACTAAATTTTTTATAGGATATTTCTATATCTAACTTAAGCCTTGATTCATTGGGCACTCCTTCTAACTACCCAGAAATCAGTTGTGTTGCAACACCATTTGTAAGTCTCGCTAAGCTAATGACTGCATCATTTGCCCCCATGTTCAAAGTGTCATTGTCCTCAATAATGAAGTGTGGGAGATCCTTTTGAAATTCGGTCAAGGGTTCTCATATGGCATTTGGTCAATTTGTCCTTCTCATTGTATAAGCACTTGTTAGATAGGATAACCTTGTTGGATCAATTGTCGATGGCAAAGCAGTTGGTGAGGGGTGAGAAGAGGTAAAGACTTGAAAAATTCCCAAGGTAAGGGGCAGTGATGAGTGGAGGGATCTCCTCAACATAGTTTCAACTTTGATATATGAAAGACATCATAGATGCGAGCTAATGCAAGTCAATCCAGATGATAAGCAACAGTGTCGATGCGAGCAAGGATTTGAAAGGGCCCATAGAAGCACCGAGCCAATTTGTTTGACTGACGATATGCCAGAGTGAACTGTCTATAAGACTGTAACTTGACAAAAACCTGGTCTCCTTAGAAAAAAATTATATCTCGGCATCTTATATTAGCTCGGTTTCTCATATGATTCTGGACCTAAAGTAGGTTGTCAAGATGTTGCTTAAGAATGACAATACAATTTTGTAGTAAATCATCTACAACAGCTACCAACAATGAACTAGTTTCATAGTCAATAGCAGAAAGAGAAGTTCTGTCGTAGATAGCCACAAATGGAGTCATTTTTTTAGCAGAATGCCAAAAAGAATTTCAGTGCCATTCAACTAGATGGAGATAAATGAGCCACTGCTTAGGATGGTTGGACACAAAGCAACGTAGATAATCCTCTAGACATTTATTAAGCACCTCCCTTTAGCCATCGGAGTGTGGACGGTAAGCATTATTAGAGCAAAGGTTCGTTGCATGCTTGTATGGCCTCCAAGTGATGAGTTGTGATATTCCATCAAAATTAATGGTGGAAGGTAGATTCAAGTGGCACCCATTGATGAGAACCAAGATGGCCTAAGCAAAGTTCTAAAGGAGCCATTAAGCATTCAAGGAGGCCCAATTACAAGAACTAGAGCCAAGAAGATGAAGGAAGCTATAAATGGGCTAATTGAAGGTTTATGAACTAAACAAGCTCAAATTAGCTTGGAAAGTATTCAAGGCCTAATAAATCTGATCCAAGTTGAGTCAAGAAGCCTAATGAGTGTCTAATTTATTCCAATCTATTCCAAGCATTCCAAGATTCATGGAAGACATTCAAAAATGTGTGAAACCTATCCCAACAAACTAAGAGTGATTTCTTACTTTAATTAGCTCAATTAAATAATAATTCTGGTCAAATTATTCAATTGGGGAGATTACTTACTTTAATTAACACAATCAAATAATTATTCTGGTCAAATTATTCAATTAGTATGATTTTTTTTACCTTAATTAGCTCTTACCTTAATGCCTATATAAAGGCAAGCATTGTATTGTTCAAAGCACTTAAAAAAAATTAGAATTCATTAAGTGAGGTTAATTTCTCTCTAGTTCTTTTGTGAACTTGTGAACTTATCAAGATTATTATCTTATGGTGTTCAAAAGCTTATCCCATACCTTTGGTTCTTGTCTTCTATCGACATCGAGTCAAGGTTTATCTATCTTAAACTTGTTTTTAGCTTTCTCCAATTGTGGGATTGTTGGGTTTTAAAACTCATCCTTGAGGTTCACATCATTTGTATCAAAGCTTGGCACTAAATTAAGTTCAGTTATCCTTAATTTAGTGCGTGCTTACTTCTGTTTGTTTTGTTTTGTTCTACTTGTTTTTGTTTTGCTTTATTGTTCCTATTTTTCACAACCTTTCTCCTTTTGTTCATTCAATCTTTGTTCCTATTTTTTCCATTCAATTCTTGTGTTATAGTTATTCCAGGTCTAATATATATATATACAAAGAAGAAGTTATTCACTTGAAAAGAAAAGAAGAAGATTGAGGTTGATCTCTAAGTTTGATATCATCATCATTAACACCTAGTTAAAATCCCTTTAAGGCATAAGAATTGGGGAGGTTTGATAGTACGCAGCCTTACCCTTACCTAGTAGAAAGGTTGTCTCTAATAGACCCACATGCAATGCGATATGACGATACTACAAAATTATAAATGGATGTGCAGACATATTCAAAAAGGTACTAAAAGAATTAAATGCAAAAAATGCAAAACATACAAAAAAAAGGTGAAGCAATACAAAATAATGTACATAGAGAATATGTCAATGAATAACAATAAATGGTAAGAAAGAAATACATACTAGAAAAGACCTGGATAAGAGGAACTCCAAAAGGCTTGTTATTACCTTAATTACGCTAAGTAGGAAACTAACTAGGCTAGTTTTAGTTATTATAAGAGCTAAATCTCTTTAATAATGGTTTCTTAATCAAAATTAGTTGTTAATCTTTACTATACTAGAAATCATATTTGCAATTTATTTCTTTAAGCCCCTATTTTCCTTATCTTTGTGATTCAATTTTGTTTTTCTTATCTTTAATTTTTTATATTCTTATTCCTTTACAACTATGCCCATTTGTTCTTAATCCTTTTTTGTTTATTTTAGTTTCCTTTGATTCATTTTAATTCACTTTGAATTGTTGCAAGTTAAATTGTCTTGATTTGGTTTATTTAGTTCTATAAAGAACGAAAAGAGGAATTCTAAGAGTGGTAAAAGGCAAGAGTTTATGTAAGTACCATTATAGTGAAAAGCCAAATATAAAGTGTGTAAATACAAGAGTTGAGTGGCATTTGAGAGAAACATGTAATGAAGTCTTGAAAGGATATTTCTAAAATTCTTTTGCAGTTTTTCAATATGATTTCTAAAGGTGTGAGTGGAGTCGAGGTACCAGCGAATTCATTCACAATACAAGCTATGCAAAGGCAATTTGATCGAAATAATGTTCACTATCTTTGAAGAGATAAAATATATGATCTAGAAGCAAGAGGTTACTATACCTAATTTGCAAGTAAGAAGACTGCAAAACCTCCCTAAGTCTTGAGAGGCATGCTACTAATGATGACTATGATGGAGATGATGAAGATCAAGCTCTAATAGTCATTTTCAATAGAAATATGCATTGGAGGGATGGTAAACGAGATGGAAGGAGACAAGATGGAGGGGTTGATCGCAATTTGTGTAGCATCAAAATGAAGATTCCATCCTTCCAAGGGAGAAATGATCCTAATGCATACTTAGATTGGGAAAGGAAGGTGGAGCTTGTTTTTGATTGTCACAGTTGCTTCAAGGAGAAAAAGGTAAAACTTAATATTGTAGAGTTTACTGATTATACTATAATTTGGTAGGATTAAATTGTTTTAAGCAGAAGAAGAAATCATGAACGACCTATAGATACATGGAATAATATAAAGGCTCTCATAAAGAGGAGATTCATCCCTAATCACCATTATAGGGATTTGTATCAAAGGTTGCAAGGCCTTACTCAAGGGTCTAAGAGTGTTGAGGACTACCATAAGGAGATAGAGATTGCAATGATCTGAGTCAATATCAAGGATGATCAAGAAGCAACTGTGACACGTTTCTTGCAAGGGCCAAATAGAGACATAGCCAATATGATGGAGCTACAACATTATGTGGAGCTAGAAGGCATGTTGCATATAAGCATGAAAGTAGAAAGGCAACTCAAAAGGAAGGGTCTTACAAAGTTTGGCTAAAATTCAGGTTCCTCTTCATCATAGAAACTAAATTTAGGTAAAAAGGAAAACAAGGTTATTTCCAAGCACAAAGATGAATCCTACAAGGCCACGAACATGAGATCCACCAAAGGTAATGATTCTTCCCAACAAAAACAAACTAGGGATATTAAGTGTTTTTTTTAATGTTTGGGAACTGGTCATATTACATCTCAATGTCCAAATAAACGTGTGATGATTTAGAGAGAGAATGGATATGGTGAGACTGAAAGTGAATCAGATGATGAATCCATGCCACCTCTAGAGGATGCTAGTGACGTGGAGTACCCTATTAAAGGAGAAGCATTGGTTATTTGGCATGCATAGAGTACACAAGTGAAGGAAGATAATGATGAGCAACGTGACAATATCTTCCATACAAAATGTCACATTAAAGACAAGGTATATAACTTGATCCTTGATAATGGTAGTTGCACAAATGCATATAGTACAAGCTTGGCGGAGAAGTTGAATTTACATACTACAAAGCACCCATGGCTATATAAACTTCAATTATTGAATGATTGAGGGGAACTTAAGGTAAACAAGCAAGTGCTAGTTGCATTCTCAATGAGGGTTAAAATGGAGAGTGATACAATAAGAGAGAATGAAGCTGATAGTAGTGAAAAGAAAAAAAGTGACAAGAAAGGAGTAACTAAACTTGAGGGGAGAGAAAAAGAAGTAACTTTGAGTGGAGAGGAAAAAGGAGAAGATCAATAGTATAGTGAGAGAAAAACTACTAAGCATGTAAGCTTTTATACAAAAGAGAGTGATGTCAAGAGGGTTGAGTTTTCAAAGATAATGATTGTACTTTTGTATAAAGAAGCTTATTTTAATACTAACAAACTTAACATTTCTTTACCTAGTGATGTTGTTTCTTCATTGCAGGAATTTGAGGACGTGTTTCCTGAAGATGTTCATAGTGGATTGCCACCTATTAGGGGAATAAAACATCAACTTGATCTTATTCCTAGTGCTTCAATTCCAAACTGACCAGGATATAGAAGTAATCTAGAAGAGACAAAGGAGCTTCAAAGACAAGTTAAAGAGTTAATAGCAAAAGGGTATGTAAGGGAGAGCATGAGTCTATGTGTGTCGCCAGTACTTCTTGTGCCTTAAAAGGATAGATCTTGGAGGATGTGTGTTGATTGTAAAGCTATCAATAACATAACAGTAAAGAATACACATCATATCCCTAAGCTTGATGATATACTGGATGAATTACATAGATCACGTGTTTTTAGTAAGATTGATTTGAAAAGTAGTTATTATCAAATAAGGATGCGAGAAGCTGATGAATGGGAAACTGCTTTTAAGAATAAGTATGGTTTATATGAATGGCTTGTAATGCCATTTGGTCTTACTAACGCACCAAGTATTTTTATGAGGTTAATGAATCATATGTTACGTGCATTCATAAGCAAATTTGTTGTGGTCTATTTGACATATCTTAACTTATAGTCAAAATATAGATGAGCATTTAGAACATTTAAGATCTTTTTTGAATGTTTTGAGAAAAGAGAAGCTTTATGCCAATCTTTAAAATGTTCTTTTTGCATGGATATGATTGTTTGTCTTGGTTTTGTTGTAAGTGGGGTAGGTGTTGAGGTTGATGAAGAAAAAGTAAAGGCTATCCAAGAATGATCAATACCTAATTCCATCACAAAGGAAAGAAGTTTCCAAGGGTTGGCTAGCTTTTATAAGTATTTTTTAGTACCATTGTAGAACCACTCACTGACATTATAAAGAAACTATTGGTTTTAAAGGGGGTAATGATAAAGAGAATGCATTCAATTTGATTAAAGATAGGTTGTGTTCAGCACCTTGTTTTGCATTACCTAACTTTTCACAAACTTTTGAGATTGACTGTGATGCCTTAGGAATATGTATTGAACTATTTTGATGCTAGAGAAGTGTCCAATCGCCTATGTTAGTGAAAAACTCAATAGGGTAACTTTGAATTACCTGACTTATGAGAAGGAGCTATATGGTTTTGTGAGGGCATTGCAAACTTGGCAACATTACCTTTGGCTTAAGGAATTTGTGATACATACAAATCATAAATCATTAAAACATCTCAAGGGACAAGGTAAGTTAAATAAAAGACGTGCCAAATGGATGGAGTTCATTGAAACATTCCCGTATGTCATCAAGTACAAGTAAGGTAAGGAAAACATTGTGGCTGATACATTATTAAGTAGGTATTCCTTACTCTTTAAACTTGATGCGAAATTACTTGGTTTTTATTGCATTAAAGAATTATATGCTAATTACGATGACTTTTCTAAGATATTTGGGGCATGTGAGAATTGGTAAGTTTTATAAGCAATCCTAATAATTATAGAGAAAAAATCTCAGTACTCCCCCTCAAGTTGGTGCATAGATGTCCTACATGCCTAACTCGCAAAGAAACTTTAAGAACACATGATTTGAAACTGTTTCAGTAAGAATGTCAGTCTAATTATCCTTAAACCAAATCTTGGGTAACTTCAAAAAATTTTCATCCAACTTCTCCTTAATGAAGAACTTGCCAACCTCAATATGTTTTGTTCAATCATGTTGGACAGGATTGTAAGGTATATCACATGCAGGTTTGTCATCACAATATAAACTAATTAGTTGCTTTAGTGGATAGCTTAAATCCTGTAAAAGTAGTTTGAGCCACAAAGCTTCGCTGAGACCAAGTTTTATACCTCTAAATTCAGCTTTTACACTTGAGCAAGCAACCACGTTTTGTTTTTTACTTCTCTATTTAACTAGGTTACCACCTACAAATGTGTAGTATCTAGAATTGATCATTTTTCTTCTATTGATCCAGCGTAATTAGCATCTATATACACATTTATACTTTGCCAATTTGTATTTTTAGTAAACAAAATTCCTTGATCTAGAGCAAATTTTAGATACCTCAAAATTCTCATTGCTACTTTTATATGTTGTTATCTTCCAGGATTATGCATAAACTGACTAACAATACCCAAACCAAAAGCAAGGTCAGGTTTTGTGTGAGCCAAGCACATTAACCTTCCTACAAACCTTTGGTATCTTCCTTTATCAACCGCTATTTGGTCTGCTTCTATATATAACTTCAATCCTTCCTTACCTGGCGTATCAATTGGTTGATATGTTGGTATACCAGTTCCTGTAATAAGTTTAATGCATATTTTCTTTGGGAGAGAAAAATTCCTTTCTTTGATCCAGAAACTTCAATCCTAAAAAAATATTTCAAGCAAACTAGATCTTTCATTTCAAATTTCTAGACAAGTATTCTTATAGTGCCTTCCTCTCTTCTAGATCATCTCCTATCACCACTATGTAATCCATATATACAATAAGAGCAGGGATTTTACCTTGCCTTCTTTTCAAGAATAAAGTGTGATCAAAATTGCTTTGATGATATTCGAAAGCTATTATAAACCTTGTGAACCTTCCAAACTATGCTTTTGGAGACTGTTTTAGCTCATACAATGATTTCTTCAATCTACAAATCTTTTTACTCTACCTTTCTGCTACCATACATCCTGGTGGAAGCTTCATATAAGTTTCTTCAAAAGAGTCATCATGCAAACAGGCATTCTTTACTTCAAATCGTTACAAAGGCTAATCCAAGTTTGCAGCTAAGGATAACAATACTCTAACATTATTGATTTTAGCTATGGGAGAAAACGTATCTATGTAATCAATCCTATAGGTTTGGGTACACCTTTTTGCCACCAATCTTGCTCTGTACCTTTCAACTATGCTATCTGCTTTGTACTTTATAATGTAAACCCATCAACATCTAACTAGCTTTTTTCCTGGTGGGCATTCATTGGTCTTTGAAGTTTTTTTTTTTGGTAAAGAGTTCTTTTCTTCATTCATTGCAGCTCTCCACCTTGGAACATCTAAAGCTTCCTGCATACTGTTAGGAATAGCTACAACAAATAATTTATTTACAAATGAATTATTTGATTCCGACATATTATTATTTGACATATAATGAATCATGAGATATTTAACTCCACTTGAAATTTCAAGTTTATATGTAGACTTAGGAATACCTCTAGTAAGACACTCTGATAGTTTTTTTTTTCTAAGTGGCTTAGGGTCAAGAATAGGAACATCCTCAGTAAACGATTGATGTGGTATATTAGTGAGAGTCTCAACTTCTACACTTGATGGACCAACATCTTCCTCTTTAGTAGTCCCTTCTTGTTCAATATCCTCTAATCCAATAGCTCCTTCCTACTCCTCTTCATGTTTTAACTGATTATTAGCACCATCACTTACATCATTACCATCTGAAAAATAAGAATCACCTTCGTACTCCCCCTGAAGTTCATAATCAAGAGTCTGAATTTTCTTCTAGTACTCTCCTAGAAGTTTAAACTAAGAGAAATACATTGTATCTTTATGAAAGACTACATCTATTGTGATGAACATATGTTCAGTTGGAGGATGATAACTTCAATACGTCTTTGGTTTGTCGCATGCCCAAGAATAACACATTGTAGGGCTCATAGAACTAGTTTGTTACGTTGATGTTTATAGATATGCACAAATGTTACAGATCCAAAAACATAAGGAGGCAAAACTGTTATTGGTGAAGCAACTATAATATTAGTGAGGACTTCAAATGGTCTTTGAAATTCAATAAAGTGGGAGGGAGTTCAATTAATCAACTATGCATTGAAAGAAAGAGTTTCTCCCTAATAAGTCAATGGCATATGAACTTGAATTAATGAGGCATGAATAACTTCTAGCAATTGTCGATCTTTTCTCTTAGTCACCCCATTTTATTAGGGAGTATCCACGTAAGAAGTTTAATTAATAATACCTTGTACTTCTAAATAATGTTTCAATTCAAAGCTCCGATATTCTCCACCATTATCACAACGAAGAACTCGAACCTGTGCATTGTACTGAGTTTGAATGATCTTTTGGAATTTCTAAAACAATAAATTCACTTCACTCTTGGATTTCATTAACCACAACCAAGTCATCCTCATACAATCATCAATAAAAGCAACAAATCAATGAAACCCACCCAAAGTTGGAATTTTGGACGGACCCATACATTGGAGTGAATTACCATAAAGGGCAAGGGACTTTTATTTAACACTCGTGGAAATGAATTTCGATGACATTTTGCAAGTTCATAAACATCACAGTGGAAACTAGAAGTATAAATTTTTTCAAACAAACTAGGAAATAATTTTTTGAGATAGCCAAAGGATGTATGCCCTAAATGTCAATGCCACAACCAAAGTTTAGCCTTATTTTTCTTCACTTTTGAGTCATCCATGGCAAAAACTTGATGCAACTTGTCTAAAATCCTTACGTTATGTACAAATAATATAACTTTGCTCTCTTAATACCACAACCAATTGTCTACTTTGTTTAGATGTCCTTAAAGAGACAAAAGTTATGCCAAAAAATTACAATGCACGATAAGACTATTGTTATTTAAGAAACAAACAAAAGATTATTATCCCAGGATGGAGCAACCAAAACAAAATCCAAATTTAGAGTATCAATGAGAGTTAAAGACCTTTCCCCAACATTTGGGACTTTTTCACCATTGGCAATAGAAACAAATTTTTTTTAGGATTCTTTAAGTTCAATAACTTGTCTAGAATCAAAGGTTGTATAATTTGTAGCACCATCATCAATTATACATGAACTATTAGAAACAGTTGCAGATATATTGGAACTCTTGCCACTATTATTTGTAACTACTACTAATGCAGAAATCTTCTGACCGACATCATCATTGGTTTTGGTCTCAACAACAACAATAGTTGGAGTCTTCTGGGAATTCTTCTTTAGGGGTGCTCGATTGTGGTCCCACCAATATGGATACCCTATAAGTTCATAGTAGCAATCTTTAGTATGTCTAGTTTGGTTGCAATGAGAACATTTGTATGTAGAATTTTCACCATCAACGGTTGTCTTTGATTTGTTTCCAACCACTATAGCAACAACTTCAAGGTTTCTAGATTCTCCTTTCAATGTTTCACAACAGACTACCTCTTACAGAATCAATGTATAAAATTGTTCTAGAGTCGGGATTGATTCCTTTCTTAGGATCTCTTTACGAACCTATTCAAAAACTTCATCGAAACCTATTAAGAATATATGCACCCTTAGTCGTTCAATCGACTTTTGATATGCTTCAACATCTTTAAGATCCTTCATGATAATTTTGTCCTATCTATCTAGTTCTTAAAATACTTTAGTTAACTCTCCATTGTATTTAGAGAGAGGTTTTCCACTTTATTTTGCAGTGAAAGCCTTTTGGTTCAACACAAAAATTGCAATTCATCGCAATCATGGAAGGCTTTTGCTAATGCACTCTAGATTTCATGGTTATGGGTAATCTTAAGTATCGCTTCATAATCTCTGGACTTATAGACATCAGCAACCATCTTTTAACATTTTTATTTTCAACATAGCACTTCTCATACATATCTTCAGATTCTGTAGGTGGCATTGTTTTACCACGGATATAAGAGAGTTCCCCCTTTTAGCAATATGCATCTCCATCAATTGTAATCGAACGTCATAATTTGATTCGAAAAGAATGATGTCTGCATTAAAAGCGCCTTTGGTTTGAAAAAAAATTGGAACAGATTTTGATCTAGATGATTCAATTTGTTTTTCACTCATTTTTAAAGGTTTTGTACGATACTAACTTAAAAGATAAGAAGAAGAAAGAATAAATACTTTTGTTCAAGTTACTTTCTCTTAAACGTACTAGTTATAATGCACAATAAGAAAAGAAATCTCATTAATTAATCCTACAGCTATAATTAAGAATCTAAGAATATATTTACAGATTTACAATCCTAACAATTATGGAGAAAAAATCTCAACACAATTGACATATAGCCCTTATTCTATTTTAGTCGGCATTTCAAAAGGGGTAAGACATCTTATGGAAATCAGATGAGCTAAAATTTTTGAGGTTGTTAGTGTAGAGGTGGGTTTAGTGGATAGGTTAGTTTGTGTTTATGGGAGTGGGGATAATTGTGGTGAAAACTTGCACATAGATCGAACTACGTTAAGTCTAAAAGAATTAAGTTTGTCTTCAATTAATTTGGCAATGTCTACTACCGAGGTAAGGATGATAGTTTAAGAATCAATAGTTTCCATTAAATATCTTCCCTCATCCTACAAAGGAAACAATTGGGTACAATTTTGTTAGACAATTCTTGAGTTTAAGAGGATAATGCCCCAAACTTGTTCATATAGGGAGCAATCGTTGTTGTTTGTTTAGCTTATAGAGCTGAGCTTCATGATTGATAAAGGTCGATAGGCCAAACTCGATTTCCTACTGACGAGTGAAAGCTTTCCAGTTGGAGAGTTAGAAGGTGGTATGCATCCAATAGTACCATTAGAGTGTTGACCCTGACATGTAGAAGGTAGCGACGGTAAGTTTTTGTTCTTGCTGGATTCAGTAATATATAAAGAAGTGCTCAATCTGGAATATCTATTGGAGTATGAAAAGAGGGAAATCTCAAGTTTAGGTTCTCATAGTTGTGCTTGGTGTTGGATTTGGTGGTCGAGGGAGTGCTGGGGCTGATGATTGTCTTGACGATGAGGGGGTGCATGGTGATTGAGGTGGGTAAGGGCAGTAAGGGTGGCTGGGTAGGTTGTTTCTCCACCTTCGACGGTTTCAAAATCATGTATGCCATAACGGTTTCTTAAGAAGACATAGCTTGATGTAAAAAATCTCTGACTATTATTAGAAGGCATTAGATTGTTGTTATACCCTCAAACAATGGCTTTCAAATTTAGGAAAGATGAGTGCATAATGTGTTAATTGTTCTGTCAATTTGGTCAATTATTCTTCTATTGCCTTGGACCTAGTTGTCATTCCTTCGATAATTTGTTCTTTCAACAAAAGCACGAAATGGTGGCAATCGAATGATAAGGTTGCTTTAGAGGAGTGAGGTGAAAGATCAGGTATGAGATAGATAGGAGGAAAGGAAGATAGGAAAAAATAGATAATAAAGAGAGGGAGAACAAGAGAGAAGGAGAAGGGGGAAATGATTCAGGTAATAGTTCTCTGTCTTTATTAATGGCTCAGAAGGGATACATTTATAGTACTTCTTATAACAGAATCTCACCAATTAGTTGGCCCCCTAACAAACATACAACTAACTATTTATAGCAAATCTCTATATCTTGTTGGAGCCTTGATTCGTCAGGCACTCCTTCTAACTACCATAGAAATTGGTTGTGCTGCAACACTATTCATTAGTCCTGCTGGGCTAATGACCACTTCATGGTATTTGTCCAGTACAACTTCAAGATGAAGCAAGTGTTGAAATATTAAATCATAAATAAATTCGATTATGTGGAGAACAACGAGGAGGGAGATTTAAGAATTTAGAGCACAAGTTATGTACTTGTCCCAACCATTGATGTGTTTTCCTCCCGTGAACTCTATGGGAGCAATCCTCAGTCCAATCCACTTAGCTAGAGCTAATTGGATGCTCCCACCATCACCTACGAAGAATACTACATCAATCAATAAACATTTGACACACATTCTCATTAAGAATAAAATCATTAAATCCACATGCAGAAAAACAAAACAAACGTGCAAAAGGATCCTCAAGAGCTGCACATTACATATGGCATTGGGTTGTCAACTTGGGCTTTTTTTGAGTTTACAGTACCGAGTTAAGTAGAAGTAGACGAAGAGAAACTTGCACAGTTAAACATGAGGAGCTTTACGAGGTAATTTTTTTGAGTTATTGGCAAGAGCGTTATTGCAAAAGCCTGTGGATTGATCCTTTAATTTGAAAGAGAGACGAGGAGGAAGGCTAGCTCTAGTTGGAACCAATCTATGTGGTAAATCCAACTCGAGAATGGTGTTAGCCTTTTTCTCTCTCATTAGAGGAATCCATCGTCTTTTTTCTGTTACTAAGTTCAATCATGAGGTGATGTTTGCATTTGCTTGGGTTGTTATTATGAACAGTGGCCCTGTGCAACATGCAAAGTTGTGTTAGAAACTCAGATTGACTAATTGTAGTGTAACCAGTAAGAACAATTTTGGATGAGAATAATGGCTAGTATGGATGTGGGTGTTATGCTAGTTCTCAAGATGATGATAGAAGGTAATAAAGTGTAAAAGATGTTTAACCACCTGAAGGAAATTGGAGTTTTATTTTGAGAGATGCCACTCTAATTATTTAACACGAAATCAAGTTACTATTTAATTATCTTAAAATATATGTACCTCGTAAATACTGATTACATTTTATGTCAACAATATATTAATAATAATAGAATAAATTATGAGATATAATTTTTTTGTATTTAACCAATATAATTTATGTTAAAATAAATGATTATATATAATTTATAATTTTTATAAAAATAATTGATATTGTTTCAATGTTATAAGAATAGTTGATAAAAGTATGAAGTTATATAATTATAACCTATCAAAGAAATATTTAGTAATATAGTTAAAAGAGAAATTTTAATTTAAAATTTGTTAATTTTATTTAAACTTACAAATTTATATTTAAACATCAATATGTAAATAATTATTTTAAATTAAAGTTTTTATATTAAGTTAAGAATTAATATCAAAATAATTTACTTTAATAATATTATTTCTTGAAAGCCAAGTTAATATATAAAATCTATTATTATATTCAATTTTTTAATTTTATTATAATATAATTGTTTAATATAAAATTAATTATAAAAATATAAAAATATTCAAAATGCTATAAAATATTATAATAAAACCTTATTTATACAAAATATGGTTATTAAATTGTTATAAAATTTTTATTAATAATTAATAGTGAATTATCATAAATAAAACATATTATTAAAAATATTATGATACATTAACAAAATAATAGTAATTATATTAATTTAAATAAAATATAAAAAGCCTAAGTAAAGCACCCAATTCAATTCTATTGTTTCATTGTTGGCAAATAATACAATAAAGAGAGACATTTGCGCCCAAACTAGCTTGTTTCGATATGAAATTAACCAGCTTAACTCAAATTAATCAAACTTCTGAGTTAAGCTTTTTTTTAAATATTTGATCTTAAGTACAGACGACGTCACTCTGAAATCGACAAAATTGGACTACCCAATCCAAAGCCTAAATGTGTTAAATATAAACAAGGTTGTTTTGAAAACAATGTGGTTTTTAAAGTGACTTTAAATTAAATTTTTAAAAAACTTGCAAGTCTCTAGTCCATTCAAGTCTTGGATCGGGCCGAGCTTAAACTGGCCTAATGGCACCCTAAGCCCAACCCCTTTGACATTTATGCCACAGCCCATAACAAGTTCGACCGAGTGGTGTGCAAGAAAATGCAATATCTGTGCATTGAAAATTTCATCATGCTGCTTTGAACAAATGCCCGTGTTCATTTTCCTTTGAAGATTCTAAGCACCACGATATTTGAATCCAACCATGAATACTTTTCTAGACACACTAAAGGTAAAGGGGCAAACAAATATCCTCTAACTACCTTCAGTGAAAAAAAAGCCTGCCACATTAAAATCTTCTGGTTTTGCCTGATTGTGCCAGAGATACAAAACCAAGAGAAAAGTATCATCTAATAATCATTTAGTAAAATCTACCACATCATATAAAACAGCATTACATAGCACATAGCCTATGCGCTTGAGAATACACTAGCAGCAGCTTCCAAAATTTCCCTAGCTTCTGTATTTGGATCAGGTAGCTCACCTGGGATCTGCCAAGACAACTGATTAAGAACATAACAATGAAGGACAATTATGATCTGACTTTTCAAATACCACTGACCTTTCCAAATACGTTCATCTTTGTTGGAGAAGCACCAAATTCCAGCAACAATCTTATAACATCTGCATGCTCACCCCTCGCTGCATGGTGAAGAGGCTGCAAAAGTTGCATCCATAATGATCAAAGGAAGAAAGTTCCAGTAGGGATCATAAACTAACACAGTTCATACAAACGAATTCTTTTTAGACATTTTAGTTGCCCCACATTAGCAGATAAGCTAAAACTAAACTCACAGTATCACCATCAGTATCAACAGTTTCGAGCATTCTTTTCACACACTCTGGACTGTTAGCACTGCTAAGTAGAAGCTGGACTATCTCAGTAAATCCTGCAGTGGTGAAGAATAAAAGAAAAATCAACAAGAGTGAAAAATTATACACAGCTCACAGCAAAAATATCTTATTGCTTACCCCCAGCACAAGCATCATGAAGAGGGATTGCTCCTTCATCATCCTTGGCTTCCAAGTTTGCTCCCTTCTCTAAGAGAAGCTGCAATGAAAATGCTGTAAATGATCAAATGATTTATGCTAAATATAAACAGAGGGGGTTTCATGCAATTAAACTAAACATACCTGGACACAGGAAAAATGACCATACAAACAAACCAGATGAAGAGCTGTGTCCCCATCTTCCACTACCTCATCAATACTGCCATCTAAGTTATCTGCATCCAAAGTAAAGTACTACATAAAAATATTACTAGAAAGCCATCAGCTGAAGCTACGGAACACTCAACAATCCATGAGGATGAACAAACAATTGCCCACTAACAATGATACAATACAACAACATTCCTAGTTTTCATTTTTCCGTAGCTGAAGGAAATAATTTCAGTTCTTGATCACCTTAATCGAAAATATTATAAAAAAACGCATAACACCCATCTAGAGAAGGGGAAAAATAAAAGAAACGTGACATTTTCATTAGAATCAAACCTAAAACATAAAAGAATACACAATTTATCAACAGCATCTCACTCGCTTTCTTAAGAAATTTGATATACATTACATGAAAATCATTTCAAAGTTCTTAATCAACCAACTCCAACCAATCGAAAGCAAAACGAAAAGAAATTGCCTCTGGTTAGAATTAATATCTAACTAAGACCAGAAATTGAGTCTTGATTGCCCAACTACTCAACAACTAAAATAGGTAATCGAAATAAAGTCTAAGGAAAACTGAAATGATTAAAGAAGAAAGACCTAGAGCAACGCGAAGGGCGTCAAGGTTCCCGAGCTGGGCGGCGGTCGCAAGGTCGCGTAGATGCTGTGGAATATCCGGTTCATAGGCGACGAAATCTCCTCCAAGGAAGAGACTGTTTTCTTCTCCGTTCTCATCATCATCGATAAAACCGTCGGGTCTCACTGCCATTTTTTTTCTCTCTTTATATTTTTTTGTGTTTTCTTTTCTTCTGCTTTCTGTTAGCCGCCGTCTATCGCTCTCGAGTCCGGACCTGCAATTTGTGTATATAAAGAATAGAGTTTTTATGGTGATAATCAAAGATAAATTAATTATAAGCTATAATAATTTAAAAAATAATTTACATAATTTAATTATTATTAACATAATAAAGAATATAGTATCTTTTTAAAATCATTAATTTTAATCTTAATAGTCTAAATTAGATATAGAGAGAGATATAATACAATTGCTGGAAGCATTGAATAGCGAACTCGTTTATATTTCTTAATTGAAGATTTTGTAAAATTTGAAATTCATAATAATTTTTATTAGTAAAATAAAATTTCTTTTCTTTTTAAATTTTTACTTGAAATTTAATCAATTCCTGGTAACAATACTAAAGTTAAAAGTTAACTTTGCCAAGGCTAGTTGTCCCCATCGCGCCCGTCTCCAATCCACATACCCCGTTCCTTAGTATGTTGAGCTAAATTTGCGCGCGGGTGCGTGTGTGTGTGTGTGTTTTGTTGAGGAGAGGAACGTGACAACACAAAAACTAGGCTTAAGTTGTCGTGTTCTGTCCTGTTTGATGCTCACATCTTGCTTTATGACAAGGCGTTGATTTGGTTAAAAACGACGTTGGGTTGGTACTTCCATATGCACAAAGTTGGCATGCTTTTATTACACCTTAGAACTTCAGTTTTTTCATAAACATAAAGCGTTGGAAAGAGACGATTCTAACACGGATTGATTGATCACAGCTTCTTTAGCTAGGTAGGCACATGGATCCTCTTCACATGACCATATGCTTTTAGTGTTCAGTTACTGAGTTTGGTTTATGATTAGACTAAGTGCTAAAAGTCTGTTGAGCCAACCTAAAATAACACAAAGGTATTTCTAAAAGGATCACATCCTTTATCACTCTTAAAAGTTACAAGTATATAGTTTAATAAGATGTGATAATTAAAACTGAATATGCATTCAATAGTGGTATTGAAATTGGTTAGATTGAACATAACTGTAAGTCCAGCCAATTAAACATTTCTTATTATTATTTACAGCGAATCTTAAACTCGTAAACCCCATAAAATTTACTCTCATACAGTTTTATAGTGTTTTAAGAGCAAAATCATGGAAAATTGTCATAATGGAGAAAGCCAAAAGTACCGAATCCAACATCAGGCTAGTGTTGTAGCATACAGCTGGTTCAGGAAGAGTGCGTGACGTATAAACAATAACATAACGTAAAAGAAGGGAAGTTAAGAATAGCTTTTGTCTGCTAGCCATCAGTTTATTGACATGAAACATAACAGACAGAGGGGGAAGAAGGTTGAGCTCATATCGATTACACTCATCAAACAACAAAAACAGAACCTAATCCCACCACAAGTTTGGTTGTGGTGATATTGGTGGGGGCATGCCAATCTCATCATCCCACTCCTTTTGTCAGGGCAATTAAAAAGGAACCTTTTACTGCGACATACATGTCCACGGATACTCTAATTATCCAACTCCAGGCAGGACTAAGTCATTAATTACCATGAAAATTCGCATTTCGGGAATTGAAGAATGAATAATCAAATTAGTGAAAGTGGAAAGTTAATAATACAATTCACATGAAATCGATGATCAATTGATTTTCACAAAATAAGGAGTCAGGATCGTCGCCACTTCTCATGATTGGTTAGTAGTGGCAATCCACCACAGCAGAAGCAGAAAAGATGAGAACTTTTCCCTTTGATGTGAAGTGGAATTTGGGTTGATCTCGGAGATCATGATCTTCAGGTGCCGGAAGATTAAGATCTAACTGAAGACTATTCTTTGGTTTCTTCGACACTGGGGACCCTTCAGAACTACTTGCAACCAAACTCAGGCTTCTTGTTGCCGTTGAATTGGTAGCAAACGCCCTATGCCTCCTCATGTGGCCGCCTAAGGCCTGACCAGACGAGAACTCAGCCCCACATATCGAACACTCATGAAGCTTATTAGATTTGCCAACATTGGATGTCCCTAAACTCCTATCAGCTATTTGCAACGAGAGGGCTGTGCTCATAATATGCCGTTGATCTTCCTCTTCCTCTGCAATCATAGCACACCTTTTCTTCTCCTCAATAATAGCTTTGGGTTTCTTGTGGCTTGCTCTGTGTCCACCCAGCGCTTGAAACGAAGGAAAGCATCGGTTACAGGTCTTGCATTCGTAAGCAAATAACCCCTGATGAGGTTTGCTTGTGGTGGTGGTGGCGGTTGTTGATGCAAGCCGGTGATGAGAGTGTGATAACTTGCGAGCATGGTGGCCTTGAGCCAAGAGAATCAAACAATTGGCCATGTCCTCCTCTTCCCCTCTTGTGCTTTCAGCGAATTCATTAACCGAACAGCTAGGAGACGACGTGTTGTTATCAACAGCAAATATTCTTTCATGCTCCTCTGCGCTACTAGAAGATTTGGTCGTCGAGATCGCCAAAGATAACGGGGACGATGGTCTTTGACGCTTGGTGCGCTTGCCTTTGATAATCTGCATCAATTCCTTGGACCCCGTTACTTCTTGCTGAGCCTCCATCACCATTTCTGTCATGAACATGCAAAAACAAAGAGAAAGAGAGAAGGGCAAGAAGAATGGTGATGGAGGAAGCACAGAAGATAGAGTTTGGTGTTAATATAAAGAGAAGAGAAGTGAATGGTGTTAAGGATGAGAATAGGGAAGTTTTAATATTGCTTCTAAGTGGGATAGTCACCCGTGAACAGTAACCGTGAATTTGGCTTACTTTGCCAGTCTTGCGTTTCCAAACTTGGGAAGTTATTATATAGAAATGTAACCAGTCACGTATAAATGAGTATATAATATATAGTATATAGATAGATACAGTTGTATGTTGAGAGACAGACATGTAAAGATAGATAAGAAAAGAAGCAAATGCAAGTATGAGGAGGCGAGGAAACGAGTGAGATTCGGTTGGCTTTGAAGCAAACCCATTACTTTTTCTAAACTATTCCTTCTGGAGGATTGGTTTGCAAGCCTGGAACCACAGAATTTTTGCGCTGCTTCCCCTCTTTTTCTCCTTTCTCTTGCTTTTCTTGCCTATCATGCTAGTTCTTAATCCCAATTTGCTTCTTACCTTGTAACATTTTACTCAAAAAGTTTGAGTTTAATAATTACTCCATAAGGAAAAAATTATATCATTAAAAAGAAGGGAGTGCAAGTGAAATATAAGGAGTAATGGCATTGCATTAGGCACTTAATGAAGCAGTTCATGTGGGGTGGGGTTGACCCACAACTTCTTCCATTCACACATTGTACACAGAACAGAAATTAACTTGTTGGATGGACCATGACCCTGAAATCACGCCGGCTATACCATCCAATTATTGGATGACTATATCCTATGCTTTACTAATGATTGACACGAAATTGTGACAGCTGCTATCTAGCAGCAGGACAAATTCTTGAAATGTTTTAGCATAATTTTCGTTAGCATAACAAAATGCCCCTTTATTCAATCCATCTTGTGAGTAATTAGTTTCCATATATTGCTTAGTTGGTCTAATTGACTTCGTCAATTAAACTAATATTAAAAGAAGACTTATGGCCACTACCCTATCAATTAAATGCTTAACGGATTGTTTTACACCTATCAACCTTACATTCGTTTTTGACAAAAACCTTGCAACGTAAATTGACTTTAAAAATACTAGATAGTTACCATTGACATACCAGTTACTTGACTATTTAGTCAACATCTTTAACCCCTTTTTAGTGCATCGGATAGTAAGAATACGTGAATCTTTCACTTTTTGTAACCTCATACATCAGATTCCGTTGCTTGTCTTGTCTAATCGTCAGATAAAAACTCTTCAGAGTTTGTTCAAGTCCCTTCTAAAACCTCTTTACTTCTAAGTATCCTGTGTAATTTCATTTGGCCTTAAGATTAAAAGCATGTATGTGGTCGGGGACACAGCATCGGTGGTCGGGGACACAGCATCGATATATAGGATCAAGTTGTTATTCTAGGTTATCTTTGTCTTGTAACACTTTTTACACCCCTGATCAACTACTTGGTTGCATATGCCAACAACTGAGCACATCCAAGATGCAATTCACCCAAAAAGAGAATACCTACAAAATAACTGAAAAAGGAAGTTTCATATACAACCCTACCCTCGACCAGTCGTCAGGTTTTGGACACATTCAAAAGTACGTTATGAGCTGTTGCTTGGCGGCTCCTTCCCCTAACTGACGTCCCTCGTCATGCCGTTCTCTAATAACTTATTCTTTTCTCACAAAAGAAACAAAAGAGGTTCGCTGCATGGGAATATCTTGTCTACTTATCTTTCTTCATTTTTATATATCTATTCAGATCGTGTAACTGTAACAGCCAACGAGAGATTGGTATCAATTATAATTATAACACTGGGCGGTGGCCATGTAACTTGGTATCCAACTTGTTTGCAAATTGCAAGTAAGTCGAGAGGAATGTATATTACGGAGAGATTCTTGACGTGAGAAATTATTGAAGAGGGTTTGTGAGAGGCACGTAAGAGAGCAAATGCCAGAATCAACGGTGTAGTTGGTGATGACCAAAAGTAAAGCATATCATCATCATCAGATCATCAAACTGCACATTCTAAACTTATATTCTCTTGGATTTCGGTTGGTGTCGTAACTGTATTATTACTTGTATGGAGAGGCAGGCCGGCTAGCTTCCTTCTATTGTTCCTTACTCTACATTCATACTCTTCCTTGTTTATATCTTCAAGCATACACTTTAGTTTATCAACCGTTACTCTTAATGCTTCTCCACTTCTTTGTCTTCCAATGTACGTACCTTGTGTACAATACATAATCATTTTAGTTTTATATTTTATAAGAGTTTAAATGACGGAGAGCTACTCTGCTGTTTGTGGGTATTATTGAGTTGTCATTTTTGTAGAATCTACAACTAGATTTATAATAAGTTTAAGTACGATGGAATTAATCATATGAATATTAAAGTGAAGTCACATCCAAATCCTTAACATAAAGATTTGTTATTTGGATGATAGATAGCCTTCTCAGTTTCTTGTTTTCAATTAGTTTTAATCCTAACAACAAAACAAGTGATCCTGACATTTATAAAGTAAGAAGTCTTGTACAATAGATACGTTGATTTTTAATAAGAATACGTAAATAATTTAAAAGTAAAGGAACAATTTCATTTTTGTTAAATAATTTTCCATCTGTCATTTTTTTTTAATTCCGAGAGAAAATTAAAGAAAAAGTAAAGAGGAAAGACAAAATAAAGGTGTAGCAGCTTCAAAGTCGCAGTGATGCTTTAAATGTTAGGATTTCACTTTCACAGTATCATCGCATGAGGCTACAAGTCAACGGGTACTATAGTGTCATTATGTTCTTCACTTACTCAAAAGTAATTATATCCTAAAGATTTGACGATTAGCATATAAATTAATCTCATCACTCCTACTCTTTTAGATAAAACTAAGTCCCACCTAGTATAAATGGATTGTGATTTCAATACATAATGGTCACACCCCACTGGCATTGCATATTAAACCCATGCCAGCTATAGTCTTTCACATGAACCACGAGGAACCCTTTCTTTTCTTTTTGTAATTGCAACAAAACCGCAAACCTGGCCTTCCACTGAACGCACCTAAACATGTAATTGCATTAATTAATCATATGACTACATCAAAGAAAATACTTGCCAGCCTGCCTCGACTAAGCCTAACTAGTCTTTTTCCCACCACACATAATTTTATCCGCTACGTGCACTGCTTCTACTTGTAATCCTTTGAACCTACTTGCTTCCCGAATTGTTAATTCCCTCCTTGGAGAGTATTCTTTGTCGTTCAAGTACAAGTTCGAACTTCCAACCAACATCTTCCTCCCGATAATCAATTCCTAGTCTCAAGGGAGATTAAAGAAACATACATTTTCATTTTAAACGTGAATTGTTGCATTTTCGAGTAAGCTACAAGGATTTGCTTCGTCATTGTCAATCGATTGAGTTGTTTACAAGGATTTATTATTTCATTATCAATCAATTGACTTGTTCCGAAAGGTTAATTGACTTGTTCCAAGGTATGAATTGATCAAATTAAGAACAAAATAAATAACTTAAGCTATCCATGTCCACTAAGAACAAAATTGAAAACTTAATCTATCCATATCCAGTAAGAACTCGAATTTTTCCTTATTCAATTAACCTTAGACATCCATTTTCTCTTAAAGTAAGGCACATCATCATCAAGTTGTAAAAAGAGCTCCAATTTCTAATACTACGTTCTCTTGAATTTCAATTGGTGATGGAACTTTATATGCACTTGCTTAGGGAGGCAGGTTGGCTAACTTTCTCTCTTTAGTAAAAGATTATAACCATGATCTTTAGGTGTAGATTAAGCAAATCACGAGTATACCATTACCCTTCTATTGTTACTTGGATATTCTGTAAGTCAATTCAACATACATTCAACGGTAATATATGTTAGAATAATAAATAAATTGAATGCGGATGAAATCAAAATACTTCCCACATGCCATGTGATATTTTTCCTTGAAAAGTCTACTTTTTAGGATTCTTCTAAGCTCTCAGTTCCAAAAAATTGATGGTGAATATTTTCAGAAGAGGAAAGGAGCTTAGGCGACCCTAAAAATCTGCAAGAAAAATATACCAATGTGCTCTCATCAAGCACATTAACAGTTACCACAAAAAGTTGACATTCATACCCATTAATTACATAATCATTGGAACATTTAATATGGAAATGATCTCATATTCTCCCACTTGATCTATAAATTTAACTTGATGTCAAATCCTAATCCGATCCAAATATAATATATGAATCATGGTGCATGATAGATCTTCTAGTTGTTGAGTGTTATCTTCCATGTATTAAAATGTACTATATTCTGTATCAACCCGAATGTGGTAACATTACTTAATAAATAAATCCCATGTTTATTCTAGGTCTAAAATAATCAATTTTATCAAAATTAAAAAAATGTCTACCATAATTTGAGAAAATATCATAAGAATTTCACAAGAACAACATTGTCCATTCAATGAAAAATATATAATGGAACCCAATCTCATTCTAACAACATGATCCTTGAATTTCGTTGGTCAAATGCCTTTTGTTAAAAGATCAACTATCATCAATTCAGTGCTAACATATTCAAAGATCACTTTATTTTTCTTAATATATCTTAATATATTTCCTTATAGATAAAAACTTTATGTCGATGTGTTTACTCTAACTACCACTCTTGTTATTTTTAACCAAAAACAACTAAATTGTCAAAATAAATTCTTAATGGCCTAGTGACAAAGCGCAAAAGCGTAGTAATCTAATCCAAGAGTATAGAAAATGCAGATTTAATCCAAGATCTACAAAGAACTAGAAAGATAGACAAAAACCTTCAGAGAAATAGAATATTTTGATTAAAAATAGGCAAAAGGTCTTCCGTAGTAAAATAAAGAATTATTTATAAGAGTTATAATGACCTAAAACCTAATAACAAGGACAAAAATGTCATTGTAGCTCTAAAAAAAATAAAACACAATAAATAAATAAATAGATTTATTAAAGCTCTGCGTCAGTCCCCTCCATTTGTAAAAAACTCGACCTCAAGTTATGCTCTGGATAACCTAACGTGCA
>JAOSBN010000004.1:35524170-35543457 GCA_027563595.1 Erythroxylum suave | reverse complement strand
ATTAATCAACAGTTCTGAAAAAGGGTTAATAAAAGGCAGACACAATTCAACCCCCCTTCTTGTGCATCTTAAATATCATTTTCTAAGTGTTGTATTAACGTGTGAATTACTTCAGGAAGGACCTTGGTAAATTGCAAGCCATCCAATCTTCCTAAAAACTTGGTGATGCATCATATTTTAGGTCTTAGTTCAATATGTATTTAAGTGTTAATCATTTAGTATGTGTTTAGGTTAGAATAGTGTTAGCATGTTAATTAATTGTACGTAAGGGTTTTTTATGGGCTAGTCAAGTCTTTGAGCTTAATTATTGTCTTTAAGGTAAATTGATTTGTTTGTTTGTGTTTTAGGGTCAAAATCAAAGAATGGAGAAGTTTTGGAACCACTCGGGCCCAAATAATGACCCATGATGCCACGATCATGACAGAAGTACTAAAGTCAGCCCACGATCATGGGCCATATGTCACGATCATGGCATATAGGCCATGATCGTGATAGAAGGACAATACACGTCCCATGATCGTGGCTTGATTATAGATGCTTAGAAAAATCAAGTTTTGAGGCAATTTTTAGGCCTTTCAGACCTTGAAACCCTAGGGCTGCCTAGAACACAAAAAGTATATAAAGATAAGACAAAGAAGATGAAGGGAGCTTTTGCATCAGCCACCATTAAGAAACCCGAAAGAGAGAGGTCATTAGGAGATTGAGAAAGAGAAGAAGGAAGAGAGACATAGAGAAGAAGTTGATGCGAAGTACTACTCAAAACAGGAGATTTCTCGACGTTGCTACCTCTATCATCCATTCAGATCTTGTTTTTAGTGTATTTTCAATTTTATTAATGTATAGAACTGGGATGACCATTGATGATAGGATTATGTGAATGTTGAGGATATCTAAACTCACCTTCGGGTTGTTTTTATCTTTTATTTAAAAAAATTGGTTGTTTTTATATTATTTGGATTTATTATGATTGACTTATGTGATTGCATAATTCAGTAATAGACTGAGAAGGTGAATGGAATGAAAAATAATTAAATTGGGCTAACAAGAGTTAGGTGATTTAATAAGAATGAGAAATTAATCAAATTGGTAATTGTGTGAATAGAGATCTCACATAGGGTCCCGGCAGTCTATTGGAAAACTTTTGATCTAATTAAGGCTTGGATAGATTTTTAATTAAAAAATTGCAATTTTCTATAGTTTGGTTAGGGATTACAATTTAAGGTTAATAGTTATAACTTGAGAGAGAATAATTAACCCTAGGATTGTTTACGACCAATAATCCAATAATTTATAATCAATTAGGTTAGCGTTCAAGATAGGTAAAAATTTGCCTTTCTCTTAATTCACAGTTCCTTCAGGTAGATTCTTAAGTTTGTGCTAAAACTGCTACTTGTTAATATTTTCGTAATTAATTCTTGGAATTTAGTTAAATGATTGAATTAATTTATTGCCTTAGTTTTGTTACATTTTGATTGATTGCAAATTATTTTGGCCTTAGATTTTAGGATTAGACTATCACTTCTTGTGGGATCAGCACCTTAGGTACTATTTGAACAACCTGTATGCTTGTGGGTTATCGAGGTTAAATATTAAAACTTACACAAATTAAAAAACTGTGATCATGTTTTTGGCACCGTTGCTAAGGAGGTGATTAGTTTTGTTCTACAGTTTAAAGCATTTAGTTAGTTTTTAATTTTTTGTTTTTGTTCTTTCTTTTCTACTTCTAAAATCGGGCTTTTACATGAACACGAGAGTCACGAGGGGTTCGATTCACATAGCTAAAACCTTAGATTTAGACATCAATCAACTAGAACAAACCATTAGGAAAGCTCAGCGTGAAGAAGAAGAAGAAATTATGAAATCAATAATGGCTGAAGAATTTCAGCAAAATTTAGACCACAAAGCAAACCGAGGACATCAACAATGAACCCTTATAGATTTCATGAGACCAGGGTTCAATGTGGCTAAGCAAGGAGTAGCTAGGCCACTCGTACAAGCAGCATCATTTGAAATCAAACCAGCCCTCCTAAACATGATTGAATAGAATGTGCAGTTTTTTGGACTAAAAAATGAAGATCCCAATGCACATATAGTGAAATTAATTGAAATTTGTGATACCTTTAGATATCATCAGATGTTGGAAGACGAAGTCAAAATTAGACTTTTCCCTTTTAACCTTAGAGATAGAGCAAAAGCTTGGTATGATTCTATAACACCCCATTCTCATAGGGCATGTTAAGACAATCAGAAATACTCATTGCAAATTTCTTAAGCATCACATGCATTTTAATCAAATCAATAATCGTTTTAGCCCATTTCATTTACAAAACATATCTATTCATGAATGTCTTTACATTATAGAATTCACATATACATTATATAAAAGTTGTGGAATACATTCCTTAACTATAAATTAACTAAATACATATGTAGGTACAAACTAATCTCTATCCCTAACTTAAGTCCGATTTAAATGGCTATACTCCAATTTTTGCATAATTTATGTCCATTTATGCAATTTCATCACGTGTTAATCTAACTACCATATTTTTTGCATTAAAACTCACAAAACTCAACTCAATTGATTCTTTTTTCGTTCACTTAGTCCATTCATTCATGTAATCCTAACTCCTTCCATACTATGTTCAAGACATATCTTGTATAGTTAATCATTTCTACTTCCTTTTCTCTTCATTCTTTGCTCAATTACATCTCAATATCAGTCATTAAAACAATTCATAAACATTTTTCATTAATTATACAAAAACAAAACATGATTTCTATCATTCACTATCACCTTAGTTCTTCTCATTTCAAGAAGACTATATTAGTCTTTTCTTTAACTTTAAAGCTCAATCCATTTCATCACTTAACAACCTATAATCCATGGCTTTAATACTCTCAAAATAGAATGAAAGTACACAATCATTCATCAAATTTTCTGCACTCTTTCTTACACCATATACACTGTCAATTATCCATAAACTACCATCAAAATTGTTTTTTATTAATCAAGGAGGACATAAACACTTCTCTTTATTCATTAACGGTTATCGCTCATTCATCACCATTTCCACTATTAATCCATCTCAAAAACATTCCTATAACATTTCATAATTTATTACTCATCATATACACAAAAATAGGACATGAATATTCTCATTTCTTCATCCACGTTTCAACATATATTCATCACCATTTTAAGATCATTCAACCTCTAACTATCATCATAAAAGTTGCTATTTAACAAACCATGAAGAATAATACTTTACACTTACCTATTTATCAGTTTGGAAATAGTATCTCGTCTCTCAAATTTTTAAGAGATATAAAAAGTTAGACTGAGGAGTCATACGAGTGTTATTATATAGAACAAAATTGGTACATCTAGGACATGATTTCATAATTATGTTCAAATGCATAATATTAGCATACACACATTAACTGTGAAATAGACAAATTGCACTCAATTGACATATTCAAGGTATGAAACTATGATAAATGTGATAGATGACTGAGCATAATGAATGTGATATGAATGAGTATTTGCAATGTCCTGTATGTTCGTTTATTAATGACAAGAATTGACGGATCATACTTAGTAATATTGGAATTAATGTGTACGTTTGAGAGATTTATAAATTACTGTATATTTTTGGACTAGAAAAAATGCCAAGTGGAAAGAAAATTGGCAAATGGCAATAGAAATAATTGGCATATGGTAATAGAAATAGGTGGTAAGTGGCATTAAGATTAATTGACAAGTGATATAGAAAAATGGGTGGCAATTGGTATAGAAATTGAGAGACAAATGGACTATTTATTAAAGTATTTTGGGTATCATACTTAGAACTTATAAATTAGATTAATTATGTGGTGAGTGTCATGACATGTTTCATGACACCCACGACACCTATACGAAAGACCATTTTTCATCTTATTCTTTCATTTCTTTGCTACTTGCTTTCTTCTTCTTTTCTTTTCTGCACTCATGATCTTCATAATCGACCTTCACCACATGAATTTGCTATCATCTAACCCTAACCACTCCAAGACCCATTTGTCTTTATCATCTTGTTTCTAAAATACCTAGCTTGTTCCTTCTTGAAAGATGATAATCGTATGGTGAAGGAGGGCTAGAGTTAAGTGATGTTTTGAAGAGGCTTAGAGCTAAACAAGTAAGTTAAACTTTGTTCCTTATGGTTTGTTTTAAATGAAACATACATGATGATAGTTAGTGATGGTTTGATCATGATAATGGTGGATAAAGAGTGTTCTCATCAGGATGAAGAAATGAATGTGTTTATGTTATATTTTTTTGTATGATTGATGAATAATAATTTATGATCTATTTGATAGGTGTTTTAAAGTTAAAATGGAGATGAAAATGATAAGGAATGAAGCTAGGAATGATGAACTATGCGCAAGGTCTTGAATGTAGTAAGTAAAGAGTTAGAAATCTGGAAAACATTGATAAGAATGGCTAGGGAATTTTTGGATATGATAAGCCACTATCATGGGAATGTTTCCACAGCCATGGGAAATGAAGAAATGGCTGGAAAGTTTTTGTTATACCACGATTGTAGGAAGTCATCCACTATCTTGGGCAAGGCCATCAATATGAGTTACTCTTTTTTTGTTTGATGTTTGAAACAACAAATGGTAAGGTACCTTCCTATGACGCATTTAGGCTTGAATGAGCTTGAAATGAACCTATTTTGATGCTTAGTTAGTTGATAAAGAGCTTGATATATTCAATTCATAGTCTACCATCTTGAATTTGATGAACTATCATCATCTATGGCGAGCCGAAATCTTAAAATCCTATAATATGGAACTTTGGGATATTATTTCGAAGGCACACTTCAAAGGTAGGACTAGTTAAGTGAGTTCAAGTGCTCAGCAAAAGCAAGAAGAGGATTTGACTAGTGAGGAATCCGAGCAAGAAGAAACAGAAGAACCAGGCTAGAAGAAAGTACTGGATACAATCTTGGCAAACAACAAGATAATTACAGATACACTTATGGAGAACTCCAAAAGGATGAAGGAGATGGCCCGAACTCAACAACGTCAGAGTCGGGACATGTTTTATATCCATAGTTATTTCAAGGCTCAAAGCATTCAATTGCCACCTCTAACACCATCCCTACCTCCATCACCAAAAGGCATTATTCTAACCTCCTTTCTTTTTAAATTTAGTCTTCGTTTTTATTTTATTTTTGTTTTATTTTAATTTATGTTTCTTCTTTCCTTATATGTTTATTTTTCCCCTTCTCACATTGAGGACAATGTGTTGTTCAAGTGTGGGAAGGATTATGTCTTTTTCTTTAAGTGTTATTTTTCCTATTGTGTGATAGTTGTTAGGATGCATTTTGTGAATTGTGTGAATATGTCAATGCCTTAGATAGATTGGAATTGATTTAATTTTCAGCATAGTCTATTAGGTTGTGAAGAATCATTAGCTTGCAAAATTAGGGAATTGGGGTCTTTGGCTAAATATGTAGCTTAATTAGGATTTAGTGTGCTTTTTTCTCCCTTTAAATTGTCGCATTCATTCATAATTTGAGGTCTTTTGACTCAAGTAGCTTTGCTAGTATTTTTCATAGAAACGAGTAGCTAAAGCAGGAAGGTAGGCAATAAAAAATCATGTTTGCTAAATAAATAACTATTCCACTAGCCTTCGAGTTATGAATAGAGCTAATAGCCAGTTGAGAATGTGATATAGCTAAGTAACTAGATTGACATGTGTCACAAATGTGTGCCTTCGAGTAAAAAGTCTATAATGACATTCCAACCAAGTAGATTAATACAAAACTTGACTTAGTTGAGTAACCAGATCGACATTCATTACCATTGTTTACCTCAACATAAGAAGACTAAGTTCATATTCACAAAAAGTAAATAAAAAAGTATTTTTAAATAAAAACTACTGAGCTTGTAATATTTGTCTCTTCATGAAAACGTATTTATGAGTAGTTATAGAATCTGAATGGCCAAAGAATTATTAATAGTGTGTGCAATTGAAAAGGGTAAACAATTTAACATTTAAGTCTGGATTAATATGTATATGTAGTTCAAAGGCCCAAAATGCAGATTTGGCGTGTTAGTGACTGAAATGACTTGAATGATTGTGTTTAAAATTAAGTTGATTTCATAAAGTTGACACCATTGTTGCATTACTACAATGTGTGCTATATGAATTTCTTTGTGTTTGTTCTTTTGTTCGCTTGAGGATAAGCAAACGTTTAATTATAGGGATGTTGATAAGTGTGAATTACATCATGTTTTAGGGTTTATTTTGATATGTATTTAAGTGTTAACTCAATCATTTAGTATGTGTTTAGGTTAGAATAGTGTTATTTTGTTAATTAATTGTGTTTAAGTGTTTATTATGGGTTAGTCAAGTCTTTAAGCTTAATTGTTGTGTCTTTTAGGTACCTTGATGTCTTTATTAATGTTTCAGGGTCAACATCAAAGAATGCAGAAGTTTGGAAGACATTTGGGCCAACATAATAGCCTATAGGTCATGATCGTGATAGAAGCATTGGAGTCAGCCCATAATCGTGGCCCATATGCCACAATTGTGATCAAAGTCTAGGACACGACCCACATTCTTGGCCTAATTGCTATGATCATGACAAAAAGCTCAGATGTGGCCCACGATCATGGCTTATAGGGCAACGGTTGTTGCAATGATGACATCATCCATAATTGAAAAAACCTAGAGAGAGATAATCGAGAGATTAAGAAAGAGAAGAAGGAAGAGAAACGTGGAGAAGAAGCTGACTCAAAGTACTTCCCAAAATAGGAGGTTTCCCGACATTGCTGCTTCCATCGTCCATTCAAATCTTGTTTCTAGTCTATTTTCTATTTTATTAATGTGTAGAATTGGGATGACTGTTGATGATAGGATTGTGTGTATTTTGAGGACGTCTAAACTCACGTTCGGGTTGTTTCTATCTTCGATCTAATAAAAATCTAATTATTTTATGTTATTTGGATTTATTGTGATTGATTTCTGTGATTACATAATTCAGTAATAGACTGAAAGGTTTGATTTCTGTGATTGCATAATTCAATAATAGACTGAGAGGGTGAATCAAATGAAAAACAATTAAATTAGGCTAATGAGAGTTAGGTGATTTAATTTAATAAGAACAAGAAATTAATCAAATCGATAATTATGTGAATAGAGATCTTACATGGTTCCCAGTAGTCAATTGGAAGACTTATGATCTAATTAGGATTTGGATAGATATTTAATTGAGAAATTCTAATTTTCCATAATCTAATTAACATTTACAATTTAAGGTCAATGGTTATAACTCAAAAGAGAGTAATCAACCCTTAGATCGTCTAGGGCTAATAATCCAGTAATTTATAATCGATTAGGTTAGCATTAAAGATAGGTAAAAATTCACCTTCTTTCAATTGATAATTCCTTTAGGTTGATTCTTGAGTGTGTGTTGCAAATACTACTTATAATATTTTCGTAATTAATTCTCGAAATTAAGTTGTATGATTAAATTAATTTCTTGCCTTAGTTTTATTACATTTTGATTTATTGTCAATTATTTTAGCCTTAGATTTTATGATTAGATTATCCCTCCTCGTGGGATCGGCACCATAGGTACTATGTGAATGACCTAAATGCTTGCGGGTTATCCAGGTTAAATATAAAAACTTACACATAATTGAAAACTGCAATCACTTTGCAACCACACTTGAATCTGAAAACTCTTAAAATCCAAAGTATCCTACTTTGGATTAACTTCCACAATATCCCACTTCAATATTGGACAACCCAAGGGCTTAGAGATTTAGCTAGCTACATTGGAAGGTCACTGTGCATCGATGAAAACACAGCTAAGAAGAAGCGAGTCGAATATGCCCAGATTTGTATCAGTTTGAATATTTCCCAAGAACTCCCTGAAAAATTCCAATTATAAGTTAAAAGAGAAGACAAGTTATGGAAAGATATAATAAAAATTCAATACCATTGGAAACTACCTTTTATAAACCCTAACAAAATTTGGAAGGCCATGAGAAAGTTGTTCAAAATAGGAAACTACCAAGAGCATATAGAGTTACTTGAAATAGGAACCTGGAAAAACCCTTTTCCTTGACACCAGGCCCATCATGTTATCAAAGGATTTTAATGATATATTGCTTAAAAATGGGGAGAGACAAAATAGTGAGGCAATGCAAATTTCTCAAATAGCACACATACAAAATATCAAATAGCATAGTTTAAGAAGCAATATAGAGTAAGAAGTTTCAGAAACACCAAATACAACACATATTACTCAAACTAAAGCCAACATTAACCAAGCCATCCTAATCATTACTTTAGTGACTGTGAAAGTGTTAAAGAAGAGTTAGAGGTAAGTAATATTAACCCTATCCAATCTGATGTCATAGTAACTCCTAAAGCTCCTATTGCTTTTAAAGAAATTGCAGTAAATGCCAAATTCCATAAAATGATGAGAAGGAGATCAAAGAGGGGAAAGGGAAAGGCATCATAAGCCAAACCTTTTAACCCATGTCTATAATCTCACAGAATATACGTGGAATAAATTTTCCCAGCAAGCAATTAACTTTAAGGGACTTTGTTTTAAGAGAGAAGCCTCTCGTATTTTAATTACTAAAATCAACATTAGAATTAAAAATTTAGCAAAATTAGACATTTTTGGTTCCCACTGGAACATGATTTCCAATCACCAACATCATACTTTAAGTAGAATAATAATAAAAGCTTGTGATATGGAGTTCAAAGGATCATGGGATGATCATCTACCTTTAATTGAGTTTGCTTATAATAATTCCTACCATTTAGGAATTCAAATGGAATCTTACGAAGCTTTGTATGTAGGAGGTGTAGAACTCCTACTTGTTAGGATAAAGAAGGTGAATGGAGACTTCTAATACCTAAGTTGGTACAAGCTATAGTAGACAAAATTAATTTGGTGAAGCAAAGACTCAAGGCAGTTTAAGATAGGGGGAAGAGCTATATGGACGCATATGGAAAGGAGATGGAATATAAAGTTGAAGACAAATTATTTCTTAAAGCCTCTTCATGGAAAGGAGTCTTAAGATTTGGTAAAAAGGGTAAGCTAAGTCCCAGATATATAGGCCCTTATGACATTATTAAGAGGATTGGGCCTATAGCCTACAAGTTAGCCCTGTCATAAGAGTTATCCAAGATTCACAATGTCTTCTATGTATCAATGTTGAGGAGATATAGATCAGATCCTTCACACATAGTCTAACCTTTATAGTTTCAATTAAGGGAGAATTTGGCTTATGATGAACAACCAATAGGGATTCTAGATTAAAAGAAAAAGGTCTTGAGAAACAAGACTGTAAAGTTGCTTAAAGTCTTATGGAACACCCATGTAAGAGAAGAAGCAACATGGAAACCTTTGGAAGCTACGAATGAGAAGTATCCATACCTTATTGTCAACTTATATAAGAATTTCGAGGACTAAATTCTTTAAGGTGAGAAGAAATGTTAGACCCCAAACTTAAGCACGATTGTGACTTCTAAGCACGGGGCCATGACTTCTCTTTCTTTTTCTAAGAAATTAGAATTTATTAAATTAGAATCTATTGGAGTTTAGTCATGAATATATTTATTTCAATTTGTTTGCATGTATTAAATAGAAATGTTAGAATCAAGTTAGGGTGTAATGGGAATAAGAGTATAAGAGGAGTAAGTGGGCATTAAATTAAATGTGGAAAGATAAGTTTGAAAGGACTAGAAGCTGTATTAAATGACTAAGAAAAGAAATGAGAAAGATGAAGAGAGACGTGTTGGAAAAGTAAGGAAGAGAGAAAGAAAAATGTAGAAGGAACTAGAAGAAGAGAATGAGAAAACAAACCAGAAAAAGGAAGAAGGAAAGAAAGAAAAAGGATAAACAAGAAGAAGGAAGAGGATTCAGTTGAGTTTTGGTTAACCTTCCTTTTTTCATTTTGGTTTGGAAGAAGAAGGAATTAGAGAAAATGAGTTTCATGGGCTAGAACGTAGGGAGAAAGGAGAGGATTAAGAATAAGAAACCTATTTTGATTTTCATGGATTTTCAACTAGATCTTAGCTATTCCAGCTTAGATAAACCATGAGTAGATTAAGTCTAGGCTTATTTTTCTTTAGGATATTAAAGCTTTATGGATTTTCTATTTGTATATCAGTTTGAATGAAAGCGTGGTTGTTGAAGAAAGCTAAGAAAACCCAAGGCAAGAGTAAGAGGAAAGATAAACTTAAGCAGATTTATAATCAATCAGGTGAGTAATATGCTTATAGTTATTCTGTGTTGAGATGATTTCTTACTTATTTGTATGCTTAATTGCTTGACTCTGAATTGTTATGATTGTTTGAAAACATTCTATGATTTATTATCATGCTATGCTTTGAATGATTATGTTACGACATTTTGCATTAATGAATAGAGGAAGCATAAGAAGCATGAAACTATGAGCATGTGATAAAATGAATTGAGTATTGAAATTTGTTTGTGCTTGGGCAAGAAAGGTACCATTTTGTTCGTCACATGCACATTGACTTAAAGCCTTCTCCCGGCTGCCCACTTGTGGTACATGAGCTCTTAAGAATCAGACTCATTTAGTTCATAGTGTAAGCTTAGGTTTCTCCATTTCAACTCATGGGATTCTCTTAAGCCAATATGTTTGTGCATTTCATCTTGACTTATTTGTATGGTACATAATTGAGTGCTATGTTTTGATGATTAAATGTACATTATATAATTTGTCTGATGATTTTTTTGACTATAAGTTTCCTTAAGTTAGAATTGTGGATAATGTAATTGCTAAGATTAAAATGAAATATATATATATATATATGTTTGATTGTGTATGGCTCGTTACTAATGGCTATAAGTCTGTTAGCCACTAAGCTTCGCAACTCACCCTATTATTTTTCACTCCTTAAAAGCAAATTGAGCAGATAATTGATCCTTGTAAGCTTTGCAAACTCTAAGATATACATCTTTTGTAATTAAGTTAGTTTGATCACATTGGTAGCTTTATAAGCATATCAACCATGAGCATTCATATATGTTTTGTATTATGCTACTACTATGGCCTTTGTTATGTAATTAAACCTATGCGTAAACTCTGTTTTGATTAAAAAATGAAAGAAAGAGTTGAAGAATTTCCCTTTTGTACATGTTTAAAATTTCCTTCTTTGTTAGGCTGATAATTGTTGTTGGAAATAAAATTGTATGTTGTTAAATGGCCTTAGATAGTTTTAAAATGAATTTTTATGCTGGGGGTCATGTATGAACAACTGGTGTTTGTTTGATTTGGGTCTTTTTGAATATGTAAAAGCTCATAATAGGCAAAAGACAATAAGGGGGATACAACAACTGCACGACCCTTAATAGAATTTAGTGACTCTGAATTCCACGAATAAGCTATATTAATCTGGGCAAAATTGGACATAGTGGTCTTTAGAAAAATTTTAGTTCCTCTTTTATCTTTGCAATGATGTATCACTTGAAATTTTTAGACTCCAGATGAAGGAGATATGGCCTTTACACAATAACATCATTGGTGTTGACAGAGGTTGTAGCACTATCCCCAATAAAAAATTATGTCCTAATATCAATGATTAAACTGTATCGATGACGGTCAAATTAGACAAAGTTGTCTTCATAAAAGTTGTAGCTTATCATTTTACCTTTCTAATGGTATAAATTTTGTAATTTTTGAACTTCATAATTGAAAGCTATGATCTTTACAATGTTAAGTGCACTGGCCCTTCACTCAAGGGAGTGCATGATAGTCCACTGGCTTTTAAATCCTCAAGACTGCACGATCGTGCTGGCCGTTCAATTATGGAAGTGTATGATCGTAAACTAGCTCGATCATGCACAAGCTCTTCCTACTATTAAGAACGATTGTGACTTGAGAAGTAATAGCTATGACTTCACTTATTAAGCATGGTTGTGACGTAAGAAGTCACAGCAATGACTTCTCTACCTTTAATATTTTTTGTTTTTATTAAAGTGACCCAAGAATTGCATATTGAAGACATGAATAAAGTTCTGAGACTGGGTCTAACATGTCTGATATCAAAGCCTATGGATTTTAAGGATTCCAAGGCTTAGAATTTGTTGTGATATGAATTGCTATGATTTGTAATTAATTGTCTACATTGTTGAATTGATTGATTGCATTGAGTGACATGCATATCATGCAAATATGTAGGAAATAAGATTAAAATGAAATGCAAGCTAATTGATAATGTTTAAATTGAAGGAGTACGATGCCACCTTGCAGAAGAACATGAGGAGTTTTGTAAGGATCTGATGCACTTGATTTTCCACTAAGAGAGGAGGACACTGATAAGTCTAGAGCATTAGTAACTATTAAGGCAACTGTAGGGCAAGATAGTGAGCCCTTTTGACAACAAATACATGAGTCACCTCTTTCTTAGTAATAAATGTTCAATTCCTTGGATCTTAAAATGTTCCAACCCTTTTCTCCGGCTTTTGTCTGAGCTATGGGATAGATGCCACAAACTTCTACCCCATCCATACTTAAGAAAGGATAAACTGAAGAAATATGGGATAATGGATTTTTATGGGATAACGAATCCAAAAGAATCCAAAACATGATTGAGGAAGATAGAAAGAATATTAGAACAAACAGATTGTGAGTATGATGAAAATGTTGCATATGATACAAGCTTGCTATAGGTAAATGCCTTGCATTAGTGGGACAGTGTACCGGGGAGTCAGATAAAACCACCAATATTAATATGGAACAACTTTCTAGCTGCTTATAGGAAAAAATATTTGTTTGAGTATCCAGCCGAAGCAAAGGGATTTTCTGAGTCTCACCTATAGGGAGATGATGGTGAGTAAATATGAGCGTAAATTCTCACAATTGTCCAGATATGCAGCTGAGATGATGATGAGTAAAGCAACTAAGTGTCGTAGTTTTAAAGTGGGATCGTATTCAGCCATCAGAGAAAAACTAGTGGTGTAGAATTTTTGTGACTTCCAACAGCTAGTAGAAGCTGCGTTAAGAGTTAAAAATATAGAGAATATAAAGTGCGCAGTAAATAGAGAGAGGAAAGGAAAGGAATAGTTCAGGAGGGGAGGTAGTGTGTCTATGCCAGAAAAGAGTGCCAGGACTTTCTCTACACAGTCTAAGGTTAGGAGCAATGGTGCAAGTAGGCCTAAACCGACGAGAACTATTTCTCATCAAGCCTCAACTTTTGGAGACAATACAATTGGAGAACGGGAAAAACCATCTATTCCCAAATGTGACCATTGTGGAAAATTTCATAAAGGGGAATGCTATAGGTTGACTGGAGCTAAAGAGTGCACGTAGTATGCAAAATCAGAGGGAACTCAGATGCAAGCTCAAAAAAGGCCTGAGACTGTGGGAGTTAAGTCTACAACTAAAGTGGGCAGTTCTAGTATAGCCAAGAAAGTAAATCCTCCATGTCGATCGAGGGGTGAAGCACTAACTATGGTATTTGCAATGATGAGGGAAGAAACTGAAGCAGCTCTAGAGGTTATGACTAGTATGGTTAAATTATTTACTATTGATATTATTATTCTAATTCATCCGAGGTCTACCCACTCATTTATTTCGTCAAGTATGATTGTATATGGTAGACATTTTAGTCGATTAGATAGTATTTTGATGGTTATTACCCTAATTAACTAGTATGTCCTTAGTAGTCACGTTTATCGAGAGTGTGAAATATACATTGGTGAAGTCAAATTAGTGGTGAATTTAATTCCATTAAAAATGGAGGGGTTAGATGTGATTTTGGGCATAGATACTTTAGAAAAATATAATGTGAATTTGAATTGCAAACAGAAGATAGTATAGTTTAAGTTGGACAAAGGTGAGAAGGTGATATTTGTAGGAGATAGGAAAACAATCCCACTTAGAATTATTTCGGCTAATAGCTGAGAAAATGATGAGGAAAAGTTGTAAAACATTCTTAGCATATCTGATAGACACGAAGGTCAATGGAGGAAAATTAGAAGATATTCCTGTGGGCATAGAATTTCTAGATTTCTTTCCAGAGGAATTACTAGGATTATCATCACCTAGAGAGATTGAGTTTAACATAGAGCTTGTTCTAGGCACTGCATCAATATCAGTTCATCCTTATAGAATGGCTCCAGCATAGTTGAAGGAGCTTAAAGAGTAGTTAGAAGAGTTGTTGGAGAAAGGTTATATTAGGCCTTGCTTTTCACCTCAAGGGGCTTCAGTTTTTTTTGTGAAGAACAAAGATGGATCCTTAAGGATGTGTACGAACTACAGGAAGCTCTATCATGTCACGATCAATAATAAATATCCCCTCTTGCACATAGATGATTTATTTGATCAATTGTAAAGGGGCAAAGTCTTCTCTAAGATAGATTTGAGATTTGGTTACCAACAATTGAGAATAAAGGAGTCTGAGGTGTCAAAGACTACTTTTAGAACATGATATTGGCATTTGAGTTCTTATATGCGCTTTAGATTAACTAGTGCCCCTACAGCCTTCATGGACTTGATGAATAGCGTCATCAAGCCTTTCTTAGACAATTTATCATAGTCTTTATTGACGATATATTGTTTTATTCCAAGAGAGACAAGGAGCATGAAGAGCATTTAAGGATTGCCTTAGAGACATTGAGGAAGAAAGAGTTGTATATCAAATTGAATAAATATCAATTTTTGTTAAAGGAACTTAGGAATGTAATTTCAGGAAAAGGAGTATATGTGGATCCAAGGAAAATAAAAGTTGTTATTAAATGGGAAGCATCTAAGAATGTAACAAAAGTGAGGAGATTTTTAGGTTTAGTTGGTTACTATAGAAGGTTTTTAGAAGGCTTTTCCATGGTAGCAGCCCTACTTACCAATTTGACAAGGAAGAAATTTGTGTGGACAGAAGAATATTAGACGAGCTTTGAGGAATTGAAGAATAGGCTTACAACTACACCAATTCTGACCTTGCCCTCTGGTAGAGATGGATATATAGTATATGGTGATCCCTTAAGGAAGGGATTAGGGTGTGTGTTAACGCAAGGAGATAAAGTGATTGCCTATACTTCCAAGCAATTAAAATCCTATGAGATAATTTATCCCACACGTGACTTGGAGCTGGCTGCCATAATTTTTACATTGAAAATATGGAGACATTACTTATATGAAGCAAATACTAGGGTATTTACAGACCATAAGAGTCTTAAACGTTTGATGAGCCAAAAATAACTAAATTTGAGGCAAAAAAGGTGTTTAGAACTACTGAAGGATTATGACTTGATGATAGACTACTACCTGGGGAAAGCTAATTTAGTAGCAGATGCATTGAGTAGAAAATCTACTATAGCATAGGTGGAGATAGTATACCTTTCTTTATAGAAGGAATTAGCCAAACTTAAGGTAATATTGAGACAAGTCGAATCTGGTTGTACATTGGCTAATTTTAGAGTAAGGCCAGTTTTGAATGAGAAGCTTAAAGAATTGTTAACTGTTGTTGGAAATAAAATTGTATGTTGTTAGATGGCCCTGGATAGTCTTAAAATGAATTGTTATGTTTGGGTTCATGTATGTAAAAGCTCATCGTAGGAAAAAGGTAATAAGGGGGATACAACTACTGCACTGACCTGGATAGAATTTAGTGACTTTGATTTCCATGAATAAACTGCATTAATCTGGGAAAAATTGAACAAGATGGTATAAAAAATTTAAGTTCATCCTTTTAGCTTTCCAACAATATATCATTTGAAAATTTTGGACTCCAAACGAAAGAGATATGGCCTTTACACGATAATAGCATTGGTGTTGATAGAGGCTGTAGCACTATCCCCAATCAAAAATTGTGTCCTAATTTCAATGATTAAATTATATTGATTTACACCAAATTAGACAAAGTTGTCTTCATAGAGTTGTAGCTTATCCTCATAACTTTCTAATAATATAAATGTTGTAATTTTGAGACATCAAAATTGAGAGATATGATCTTTACAAAGTTGAGTACACTAGTCCTATGCTCACAAGATTGCACTATCATGCACTACCACGATCATGCACTCGACTTTAAATCCTAGTGATCATGCACTAGCCTTTCAATCACAGGAGTGGATGATCATGCATTAGAAAGATCGTGCATAAGCCCTTCCTACTGTTAAGCATGGCTGTGACTTGTTCACTTACTAAGCATGGCTGTGACTTCTCTACCTTTTCCATGGTTTTGTGACTCCTTTTTTTATTTTTATTAAAGTGACCCAAGCCTTGCGTATTGAAGCCATGAATTAAGTTTCAAAACTTAGGTCGTCTAACACACACAATCATGTAAATGATTTGAAAGCCCATGTAAGTGGCTATATAGCTTATCGACACCGTATAAGTTCACAAATTTAGGAAAAAATGAAACACACAGTCACCTACACACTGTGTATATCCTACAACCCTAATTTTTGATATAGAAGGACAATTAAGAGTCAAAACAATAAATTGAGAATTTTAGATGAACCAAAATTGGCAAAACTCTTACTTTTTATGATCATTAAATTGCTAGCATTCTTCTTCCAGTCTAAAGTGGAAATCGATGTCGACGAACACATTTGGGCAATATTCATCTTATTTGTCATTCTCTTTCTTTAAAAATAGTTTGTGCTATTCTTTGCTTAATGTTTTGGGTATTCATGTATAAATACTTAATGTTCTCATTCTTAATAGATTATTTTATGCATGGATTGTTCGCTCAAGGTTACATGCCCTGAGTTTTATTATTTATAGCCTTGGTAATTACCACAAGCACGCGGATCATTTGCCTAGTACCTAAGGAGTCGATCCCACAAAGAAGGGAACTAGTCCTAAAATCTAAGGTAGCTAAGTTCACAATTCGTAATTAACTAACTAATGTAGAAATGAAAATTAATCAAGAATCACTTATGAGAAATTAAAGCACCAAATAGTAATCAAAAAGCAAACTCACAACCAACCAGAAATTAACCTAGAAATTACCAACAGAGAGAAAAGGGATTTAATTAGTAATTAAACAAAACCAAATCAATTATAGAATCACCGAGTGACTAGTCTAGATGGTCCTATTAATTACTCACTCTCAAGATATAATTTTTAACCCTAATTAATAAATCCTAGTTCAAATCATGGGAATTACGATCTCTCGATCCGCAATTGGTCCAAAACCTCAATTAGTTCTAAAATGTCTATTAACCAACCAGGGATCTATGCTCGATCTCTCATTACACAACTCTATCGGTTTCACCCAATTCTCTACCTATCGATTTACTTAACTCTCGCTAGCCCAAATTGATGATTTTTTCCTAGCTCACACTCTCAGTTTATTGCCGATTTATTAAGTGCAGAATTAAAATCACAATCAAGCAGTAGAAAATATAATCAATTGCATTTCATTAATCTCAAAAATTAATATCCAAAGGTGAGTATAAACTTGACTTAACATTCACACAATCAATCTCATCAACTATTTCAGTTCTATATAATAATTAAACTGAAATAATTGTAAATACTCTCGGGAATGGAATCTCAGAAGCGATGACAATGGGAAATCACCTGTTTCGGGAATTAATTCATGTCTAGCTCATCTCTGTATCTCACTTCCTTCGTCTTCTCCCTCGATCTCTTGATTTCTCCCTAGGTTTCTTTATGGAATGATGGATTCTCCTTTTTACAAAACTTTATTGGCTCTCTAATCACTACTGACGGCTGCTAGGGATTATTTTATTTATTCTCTAGCAACCGTAGGTCAAACTCAAGGTCGAAACGGTCTAAAAATTAATCCAAAAATTGAGTTTTTGCATCAACCTAATGCAGGGCACGATCGTGGCCCTGCATGTAGCAACCCTCTCCCGCAAGGACCTAAACCCAACATCATGGGTGATCTCCGAGTCCATGCCCTACAAAGGTGGCGTGCTAAAGCACTCAATCATTCAGAAATTAGTATAATTTTTTTTTGAATCACAAACACAATATGCGAAAATAATAACCAATTCGGGCCCACTTTTATTTATACACATTTTCAATCGTAACAATTTAATCATCAGAGTTTCAATAGTCATTTGGGACCATACTTTTATTTCATAAAACTCGAAATCACAATTTTTTATTACACTTTGATCAATCTCTTTTGTAAAACCTTTCCAATTGGAAAGTTATACACAACAATTATATTCAAATACACAAGATATAGTAATTACGGAAGACTTAATTTGGTACAAAAATAAAGAAATACAATGCAGACACAAACTGATCCCGACCTTTATTTCTTTCTTGAATGTACTAGGTATACTCCTGTTGGCCTAACAGGGTATTCTTTTGATCCTAGAAAACAATTGCAAATTTTGGGTGAATTTTGCAAACTCAATGAGTGACAATCATCGATGGCTCGCCTAGTCACATAACACATAAATCACATTCACATCATTTCACATTTCATATTCAATACAATTTAATCATTCATATTATGTAAATGCAGTGCGTATGAGATCCACTTTTCATTTATTACTTTGATGTGACCGAGTGCCTAAACTGTCCCATATAGGGCTCATTGATAACTGTCTCATATAGGGCTCATTGATAACTATCCCATAAAGGGTTTATTGATAACTGTCCCATAAAGGGCTCATTAAACGTTGAGTCAGAGGCTCTGAATCACTTTGGAGCTCGAGGCTATTTTTCACTCATTGAGCTTTAAGCTCTGATCGGTGGCTACTCTAGTCACAACTCCATTATGTTTCATGCATTCATGAAATGGAATGCATCAATCACATTTGGATGATCCCATTCAATCATATTCACATATCATCAGACCGTAGTTTGACATTCAATACTTAGTTGAGAATTCACACTTTCATTCCTATGCAAATGCACATTTAGAACACATTTAACAATCACCATAACTACACATAGTTCATCCAATTGACATTCAAGTAGCACTTTAATATCCAAATCAAACATCACAATCATCGGACCTTCTGTCCAGAAGCCAACATAAGCAATCACATCTACATAATCATTTAAAAGTCATATAATACAAAATTTCAAATAAAAAATAGTAAAGTGAGACCATCTCGATCTACTCACAGTACGCTCCAGATTATCCTTTGCTTCCAAATTTTAGGAATCCCTGAATGCGGACACTTAACCTGCACAACCCATTTATGCAAGACACCTATTTCACACTCATTAGTAATTGCACACATATAAGCATTTATTTATGCACAATTGTATAGGTGGACTATGTACAATGCATGCTCAATGACAATC
>JAOSBN010000004.1:35508545-35524070 GCA_027563595.1 Erythroxylum suave | reverse complement strand
GTGTAAATAAGCTTTTATTTTTGGATCAAAGAGAGCTTTAGTACATGCACTGGATCGTGCGAGGCCTAATCCCATAGTGCCCTTTAGGTTCTTTTTCTTCTTTTTCTTTCTTCACGTACACACAAGCTGTGTAAAATGGCCGAATTAATGGCATGACAAATCAGAGTGAAAATAAATATCACGGTTAGCTTTGTTTAGCTTTGTTTATAGAAATATTTTAGACTCTGGATTAAACTAGTCATGATTCTTAAATTAGTATATAATGGTAATAATATACAATAAACTGCGTTAAACTTAATAATTATAATAATATAATTTTTTCAAAGTTTTAAGTTGTAACGAATAAAGTATAAATTCAAATTACAAACATTTGTAACTCTGAACACTAGTTTTGAATTGGTTTCACTAAATATTGGAAGATAACAAATGATTATAGTGGAAAGCATGAAATTATCAGAAAAAATCGATGAACTTAACATCTTCTAATTGTGGTAAGTGTGATCTAGTATGAAATTATTTTTCTTCTCCCCAAAAATTTTGTACAAATATTCAATATGAATGAGGAGGAATTTATGGAATAAAAACACATTTTATTGGTATTAAGAGTAATATTACTTCTTACAAAAAAAAGTAGCTTTTGATGTACGAGAGAGGATTGGAAATTATTTACAACAACAAGTAAAAAGGAAAATAAAAGAAGCTCATAATGTATCTTTTGGAGATGATAGAGCACAACAAGTGTCAAATAAAGGAAAAGGGAAAGTTGTTATCGTCATAGATTCTTATTTTCCTTTAGGAACTATTTATGGTTCTCACCCTAGTTTAAAAAGTGTTTTGGTTGAGAAGGATGCTATATTACAATGTAAACTAGCATGGACTCGATGGTTCAATTATTCATGTATTCATTTAAACACTTTAAATTTACACTATTTTCAAAAGGCAATGGATGCTACAATAGTGTTAAGTCCAGGATTTAAGGCACCTTTTTATTATGAAATTCCAATTCCTTTACTTTAAAAGGAATTTTAGTTGATTGTAGATACATATAAATCTAGATAGGAAATAACAGGATGCATTATTATGGCAAATGGGTCGACTAATCAAAGACAAAAAAACCTTAATTATTTTTTAAGTTTATTGTAATATTGAAATAACTTTATTAAGTTTATTTATGCTTCTGTTATGGAAAAAAGTGATCATGCTTTATTTAATTATTTTGTGAAATTATCATGTAGGTTGAACTAAAGAATGTTTTGTATTTTATTACAGATAATGCAACTATTATGTACTGGTGTGGACTTGTCACCATCAAAGTATGAGTGTATTTATTGTTCTCGATACACTACTCATTGTATAAATCTCATTTTTAAAGATGTTGGTGGTATGACCTATATTTCTAGTTTGCTTCACATGTATCTAAGATCATATTACATTTTTGTCTTGGTTAAGAAAGCAAGAAGATTGAATTGATATTGTGCGTTTACTACCGCTAGTTTTACAACTACATTTATTACTTTGAAAAGTATTTATGAACACAAACAACTACTTCAAAATCTAGCTACAAGTATACATTTTTCAAGTTATAAGTTATTACAAAGTGTGAAAGGAAAAGAAGTTTGTGCTATTATTCTAGATAATAAATTTTCGGATGTTTGCTTAATCATTGTGAAAAGTGTGACCCCACTTATAAAGTTGTTGAGAATTATTGACTCAAATGAGAAGTTATCTTTGGAGTATAGATATAGTGCTCACAAAATAATTATAAGTAATTTTAAAGGGAAGGAGAAATTGTAGATGACATATAGACATTCTTGATTGACTATGGGATAAGCATCTTAAAGAATCTATGTAGCAACCTATTTTCTTAATCTTTATTGCTTATATACTGGAGACGCACGTAATTAAAAAGTACTTTCTTTATTAAAGAGTAATCAAAGATGACAATTAAAATTTTATTGTGAAAGTTTAGAGAGTTTTGGTTGATATCTACAAAGTGATAACTTATGATGAAAAAAAATTAGCCCAGTAAGTTTTCATACAATTAGTTAATTCTTTACTTATCAATAATATATATTTTTATTTCTCATAACCATTAATTTAAAATACAAATAAGTTGTGGAGGTTTTTTTGGTGAAAGTGTTCCAAGATGGAGAAAACTCGTTATTAAATTACTCAGTCAAACATCTTCTTCATCAGGATATGAACATAACTTGAGTGTTTTTTAACATACTCGTACAAAGAAACAAATCTTTTGAAATATCTGAGACTCAATGATATTGTTTACGTTATTTATAAGATGAAAATGAATAATATGCATTTTATTGATTTATTTTATTTTTCATCAATTTTGTTTTCATTATTGACATTATAAATTTTCTATCATCTATTAAGAGTGATTAGTAAGAAGAGAACGTAAAATCTAGTTGATATTGATTATATTGACCATACTAATTTTTGGATCAAAGAAGAAAAAACATAATCTTGATTATAATGAACTTCAAAAGACAAGTTATGAAGACAATGTATTTGTGACAACAAATTAATTAAGAACATCTACTAAATGTTAGTTGATATCTTATTTTGATCACATTTAACATTAAAAGTATAATGCATTAAAAATCTGCAATGGAGAATAGTTTCTTACATTTCTAATTTGTAATTTATTTGAATACAGTATAAGAATTTAATGTAGATACCTTGAATGAAAGCATAGTTTATGAGTCTTTAGATAAAGTTGGAGAATTTATGTAACACACTACTCTCATAGAGCACAAACCTAAACGTTTCAATGAATGTTCGTGAACATACTCTACGAGGATGGCCCGTTAAGATAATCTCTCAAACTCATTTCAAATTTTTCACGCAATATACACATTTTCATTTCAACCAATGCTCATTTTGGCTCATTTCATTTGTAATCATATTCAGTCGTGAATGTCATTACATTTCATGATTCACAGATACATTGTACAATAATTGCAAAATACAATTCTTATAATAAAACTGAAGATATTTGCAAAGGTAAACGAATCCCGACCACTAACTCCTGTCCGATTGCAGTGGCTATACTCCAATTAGTCTAATTGGACATCCTCTGAACCTAAAAGACAACATTGCAATTTTGATGAGATTTGTGAACTTAGCGAGTGAACCACCCTCGATGTGCTCACTCATATCAAACACAAAATAATTCACAATTTACAATCATTTCACAGATAACTCATGTCACATATTGATCATCACTTTATATTTCATCTTATTTCATAAACTACAATTTTGTACACTATTTCACATCTGTATTTCAAGACAGTCCATATAATTCATTTCATTGTTAATTGTTATCACCAAGCACCTTTTTAATTATCCCATGTTTGTTATGGATACTGGGCTCATTGATAACTGTCTTATATCTTTTGTAGATACTGAGCTCATTTTACTAATGAGCATGTAGCTCTTATACACATGTTGAGCTTTAAGCTCTTTTCGTTGGCCACTTCGGTCATAACTTCCTTTATTTGATCATGCATATCATGTAATGAAATGCATCAAATCACAATCATTCACTTTTATTCAGTATACACATTCGCTTTTCACTTTTTCATCAAACACAAATTTGACATTCAACATTTATTTTGAGAACACGTATTTCTTTCCAAATTCACATACAATCAAAACACTCCCATTATATTCACAATTATCAAACTCCTCAGACTATTTTTGTCCTGAATTATCAATCATATCAAATTCAGTTCAACAATTGCAAATTAAACATAAGCAAATCAATCCTAGTGAGAAACATCTAGGTTACTCACAGTACGCTCCAGATTAGCCATTTCCTTCATGATCTAGAAACGTTTGGACACTGATATTCAATCTTGTGTATCTATGTTCAAGCAATACACACATAGTTCACACATTACTTATTTAATCAATCACATAAGTATCAATCATATACATATGTATATGTGTTATGTACTATGTATGCTCAAATGACTATTTTCGGGCATGTATCTGTAAATCACAAGTTTTGATCATTCTATCATTGTCACTCAGATATAACTAGTTTGAACTTAGGCTAATACCTCAAGTATACTTGATTACTTAATTTCTCCATATATCTAATTTCTCATACATTCTTTCTTGATTTACATTATTAATCTCCTTTGAATCACTTTGGCATTCTTAAGAATGCTTTCATTTCCATAACACTCATAATTTTATAGATTTTCTTTGATTGATATTAACCATCTATTCTTTATTTATAACCTCATTTAGTTGTTAAACATATTAAACATTTTATCAAATTGTTCAAGCTCAAACTAGGTTCATTTCACACCTCATTGAAGTCTAAATGTGCCATAGGAAGGTTCCTTAGCATTAGTTGATTCAGCAATTGCATATAACTGAAATTACCATTTCCAAACCTTGCCCACAATCATAGGATATCTTCCAATGATCGTGACAGAAGCTAATGTATATGTCCACAATCGTGGGATGGGTGTCACGATCATAGACACCTATTTTCCTTCACTTTTCATATTTTAACTCTTTCATATTTTTAGTTGTGATTTGTATTGTGTTTTGGGGTTTAATTTGTTATGTATTTAGTGTTAAATTGAGAGTTGAGTGTGTATTTATGTGTTAATTGTGTTAGTTTAGGTGTTTAAGTGTTTTTATGGTTTAGTATGAGTCTTTAAGCTTAATTGTTATATATTTGAGGTACCTTGATAGGTTTGTTAGTGTTAAGGGTACACGGTGAAGAAAAGAGAAGATGCTAAGAGTTTCGAGACAAAGATATAGCCCACGATTGTAGCTTACCAGGCCACGATTGTGACATGTGTTGGACTGATATGAAAACTCAAGTTTCGCAAGATATTTCGGGCCGTTTCGACCCTAGATTAAACCTCGGGTTTCCATAGAAAAATAGAACATTATGAGAGATGCAACAGCTTTTGTAGAGCCTAGAGAGTCGTGCAAGAGAGCTTTGATTAAGCCAATTTCGAGGGAAAATCTAGAGAGAAATCGAGAGAATGAGGAAGGAGATGAAGGAAGAGAGACACAAAGACAAGCTCGACATGACGTACTTCCCGAAACAGGTAGTTTCCCATTGTTACTGTCTCCCCAAATTTCGTTCTTGATAGTTTCCGTTTATTCAATTTTATTGATGTATGAAATTGCAATATTTGTTGAGAATAGGTTGTGTTGAATGTTGAGTTTGTCTATACTTATCTTCAGATTTTGATTTTTAAGATTAATAAAGTTTAATTGATTATGTTTTTATTGATTTAATTATGATCCAAATTCTATTCTTAATAATTCAGCAACAAACTGAGAGGGTGAACCGATTGAAAATAATCAATTTGGGCTAACAAGAGTTAGGTGAATTGATACTTAAAGAATTGAATGAAACTAGTAGAATCATGTAACGAGAGATCGAGCATAGGTTCCCGGTATGTTAATAGACAACTTATAATTAATTTAAGTTTTGGGTCGATTGCGAATCGAGAAATCACAATTCCACAATTTAAATTAGGGATCATCAATTAGGGTTAAGAATTATAACTCGAGAGAGAGTAATTCACCCTAGGACCGTCTAGACCCATTAATTTAGTAATTGCATAATTGGTTAGGTTTTCATTAGTTTCGAATTAAAATTTCCTTCTCTTACCTGGTGATTCCTAGGTTGATTTTGGATTAGGTTGTGTGATTGCTATTTTGTTTACATCTTGGCATGTTAAATTCTCACAAGTGATTGTTGATTGACCTAATTTCTGCATTAGTTATTTATTTGGAATTATTGTAGTTTAAGGCAGCCTTAGATTTTAGAACTAAATTAGGCTTCCTCATGGGATCGACACCTTAGTTACTACTCGAAGGAATCGTGCACTTATGGAATTTACCAGGGTTAATAAATAATAAAACTTAGCGTGCGTAACCTTGCGATCAAGTTTTTAGCGTCATTGTCGAGGAAAGTGACATTTAGTTCTATGGTATAAGCCATTAGAGTAGTTTTAATTTTTGTTTTTGTTCTTTCATTTACTTCATAATTGTACTCTTGTAAGAACACAAGAGTCACAAGGGGTTTGAGTAGTGCAGCTGAGACATTAGATTTAGACATCACGCAATTAGAACCAAACCTTAGGAAAGGTCAGCAAGAGGAAGAAAAAGAGATAGAAAAGTCAACAATGGTTGAGGAGTTTCAGAGGAATGTGGATCAAGAAGTGAACCCTGGATGGCAACAACGGACCCTCATAGACTTTACAAGGCTAGGGTTCAACCCAGCAAACCAAGGAGTGGCTAGGTCACCTGTGCAAGCAGTATCACTTGAAATTAAGCTAGCTCGTTCAACAAAACGTCCAATTTTATGAATTGACAAATGAGGATCCGAAACGCACATCGTGAGCTTCCTTGAGATCTGTGATACTTTATAGTATCATCAAATGTCAAAGGATGTGGTTAGGATTAGGTTGTTTCCCTTCACGCTTAAAGATAGAGCGAAGGCTTGGTATCATTCACTAAGCCCAACTAATATCACGACATAGAAATTATCAATTTCTAATAAGGTGACGGGGAGTTAATCTATGAAGCGTGGGAGCGATACAAGGACCTGTAGAGGAGATGCCTACATCACAACTTACCCAAGGAGTTCCTTCTGCAGACGTTCTACAAAGGAGTAAACCCACCTATAAGAGGCACGATTGATGTAGCATCAAGAGGATCTTTAATGCGGAAGACCACTCATGAAGCAGAGGAGCTGATAGAAGAGATGGTGAGCAATAGTTGCTGATGGGCGAATAAGCAAGGTAGGCAACCTACTAACTTTAGAGAGCATAAAGGAGTTGTCGCAGTTGATCAAATGACGGATATATAAGCAAAGATTGACAATTTAACTCGACAACTTAGTAATATTAAGGCATCGTCATCAGCTTAAGTTAAAGCCATTCAAATGAAGTGCGAACTATGTGGTTAGTTAGATCATGATACTGTGGATTGCCACTTGATGAGAGAGGATAACCGTGAGCAAGTCAACTACATGGTGGCGCAATTTTGACGAGGAGGGGGTAACAATCCTTACTCCAACACGTACAACCCCTAGTGAAAGAATCACCCTAACTTCTCCTAGTTGAACAACAACAATGGAGGGCAATTCAAGCCTTAGGGGTAATCGATCTTTCAGTAGGATAAAGCAAGCTCGATAGATTCAAAGTTGGACAGGATTTTGGACAAGAAAGGAGGCATAGAGGAGGCACATAAGAGGCTTGAGAGTAAATTCGAATAAGTAACGAAGAATCACGCCTCGTTCATACATAATTTAGAAGTCTAAGTGGGCCAATTAGTGGAAGCAATGTCGACTCGGAATGTTGGAATTCTTCCAAGCAACACCGAGTTCAATCCGAAGGAACATATCATGGTCATAAGTCAGACTTAGGACAGAGAAGCCGCACAAGTGCAAAAGAAGGAAGAAGAGAAAGGAGTAGGTAAAGAAGACCTTACAGGTGAACCCATGAGCAAGGCAATCAAAGTAACCCAACAGGTATTTCCACATCAATTTTTTGCTCAGCGGGAGCATTATGGAAAGATGGATGCAAAGAAGTTACAAAAAATTGAGTCAAACAAGGTTGAGAAGGTGATGGAACGAGTACAGACGAAGTTAAAATTACAAGAGTCCATCACAAAAAAGGGTAAGGAGTAACCATTGGAAGTTGACCCCAACATAGCTACAAAGAAAGAGGACCCAGGGGACTTTTTTATCCCTAGTAGTATCAATAAGATTATCATAGATATGGCATCCGTGGATTTAGCTGCAAGTATAAATATGATGCCCTACACCTTCAGCCTAAAATTGGGGTTAAGAAAGTTAGTGCCCACCAAGTTTTTGGTTAAGATAGTCGATTGAACTTCACATAAACTGTTGGGAGTTATTTAGGATGTGTCGGTAAAGGTTGGTAAATTTACCTTCCCCATGGACTTCTTCATTTTGTACGTTAGTGAAGATGGGGACACTCTAATAATTCTTAGACGACCATTCTTAGCCATTGCGCGCTCAATTATTGATGTTGATATGGGTGAATTAACTATGAGAATAGGGATGGAACATATAACCTTCAAAGAGACCAACAGAGAATACAGAGCTTCGTCACATCCAGTGGCTCCTAAAGAACCCGAACCTCGAGGAGAATGAGAGGACATTGAGGATCCTAGAAATGCTTCTCGGAAGAAGCACTCGTGAAGGAGAAGGCGAGGTAAAGAAAATTGCAAGGAAGGTAGGAACTGCAATATGGTAGCAAAGTTACAGACTCTACGATTAATGGCGACGCTATCATCAGCCCATCCATTCCAACCACCTTGAGCTTAAAAGGAGCGTCGAGCTACCAATGTTAAAGGAAGCGTTGTAAGGGAGGCAACCCATAGAAAATTTAGTTTCATTGTTTAATTCTTGTTAGAACATTTGAATTTCATAGTTAAGGTTATTTTCATTTTGTTTTGAATAAAACATAGAAGAAAATAGGTTTTCGGAAATTGTGGATGATTATGCAAGTATAAAAAGAGAGGAGAAAGAGTGTCACAAAAGAACTAGAAGTGAAGGAGAAAAGAATGGAAAAAGAACAAAAGACAGAAATGTAGAAGTGGTGACACATCGCTGGCCACGATTGTGGCTTGCAACTATGCAGTAAATGGGAGGACATGACTTTTTAATGTAATTTTTACCTTTTTACCACCTACATATTCAGTTCGAACTTCATTCATTTTCACTTTCGTTTTTATTTTATCTTTACAAAATTCAAGCACCAAAACACTCTCACATCTCACTAGAAATTTCACCATTCCGAAATTTATCCACACTCTGCCTTATCATGCCACGTATTAAACAAACAACGCGATGAGAGCCATATGGATGACAACAAGTCACGTGACAGGGGAGAAGGAACCAAGCAACTAACTTCAAAGCACTATTCCATATCTATATCGAGGAGGAAGGTACTCGTTTCCTATCCCTTCGTGTGAGACAAGTTGTAGTGCTTAAATATTTTGACTTTAATATATTGGATAGGCTAGAATTACGTGAGTGAATAGAAAACTTAGCCAAGAGGATCCAATGGGCTAAATTTATTACCTTTTGATTCCTTTTTTATGAGGAGCTTACACTAGAATTTTTCAATACCTTGACCTACAAACCTAAGAATGCAAAAGAATTGTGGTTTAGATTGGGAGGATGAGCCTACGAATTAAACATAGAAATCATGTACGAGATGTGTGGATTCCCCGAATCCACCATCGTCGATCAATGTGACGATTTTCATCCCTCTCAATACTGGAATGAGCTTACTAGGATTGAGCCTTTCTATGCTAAGAATGCACACATTAACATTATCAGGTCCCACGAACCCTTGCTGCTACACAAATTTGTGTGTCAACTGGTTTTTGATAAGTCAAACACCAATAAGTGTTCCACTAAGGAACTTTTCATATTGTGGTGCATGAACCATAATATTCTAGTATGCACATCCACACATGTGCTATAACCTATTGTTGCAACTCCGCACAAGCAGAGCAACCATCTTGGAATGAGATACATAGTTTATACCATTGCAGGACATTTTGGTGTGGAACGGAGGCGGTTAACAGTTCACCTCGCTGACTTCCTCAACAATCATCACTTATTTCGGGCTGAGATCATCCATTCTACAAACATGAAACTGAGGGATGTCAGTAAAAAGACACATGTTTGGACCAGGGTGAGTCAGGCGAGTTCAAGCTCAGCGCACCTCGGCAAGCACATGAGGAATCAACTTATGAAGAATCAGCAGAAGAGCAAGAGCAAAGCTGGAAGAAGGTTTTGGATGCAATTTCCAAAACCAACAGAACACTAGCAAAGGTGGTGCGGACACAATGACGCCAGAGCCAAGATATCCAACTGCTCTATTGGTATTTCGAGTCTCAGCGCGTCCAATTGCCACCTTCGACACCATCACTGCCTCCTTCTCCTTCAGATTTATTTCTAACCCAATTGTTTTGAAATTTTCTTTCCCAAAATTGGCGTTCAGTTATATTTTTTATGTTTATTTTTAGTTGTTTTCTGTTTACTTTCTATCTTTTCTTTTAGTTTATATGTTTGTGTATGTTCCTTCTCACATTGAGGACAATGTGTTATGCAAGTGTAGGGAGAGATTTTGTGTTTTGCTTTTAGAATGTGATTTTGCATATGGTATGATAGTGTTAGGTTGCATTGTGTGAAATGTTTGAATGTGTCAATGGCTTATAAGGAGTGAAATTCATTTAATTTTGACCAAAGTCTATTAAGTTGTAAATGATCATTAGCTCGCAAAATTAGTAAATTAGGGTTCTTTGGATAAATATACAGCCTAATTAAGACTTAGAATTTGGCACCCTCTAGATATTTACATTCATTCATAATATGAGGCCTTTTAACTTAAGTAGTCATATTAGTATTTTTCATGAAAACGAATAGCTAAAAGCAACATGGTAGTTTATATAAGAAATAAATAAATAAATATTTTGTTAATAAACCACTATTCCACTAACCTTCGAGTTATGAATAGAGCTAATAGCCAGTTGAAAATGTGATGTAGTTGAGTAATCAGATCGACACGCAACACAAATGTGTGCCTTCGTATAAAAAGGCTATAATGACGTTTCAACCAAGCTATTTAAACATGACTTAGTTGAGTAACCGAATCGACATTCATTACCAGTACTTACCTCCACGTAAAAAGACTATGTTCGTGCTCAATTAAAAAAAAGTGTTTCCCTTAATAAAGCATGCTGGACTTGTAAATAGCTTGACTTTTCAAGACAATATACTTAGAAACAGTTACAAAGTCTGAAGGACCAAAGACTTACTAATCTATCTGTACAATTAAAAAGGGTAAATGAATTAACACTTAGATCTTGATTAATTTGTATTTTTAGCCCAAAGCCTTTAGATATAAATTTTGCTTGTTAATGATTAGATATAACTTGCCATATTGTGTTCAAGATTAAATTTATTTCATGGCATTAAAGTCATTATCATATTATTGTATTGTGTGTTTTGTGTTTGTTGCATGTTGTTGTTTTGTTTGCTTGAGGACATGCAAATGTCTTAAGTGTGAGGATGTTGATAGTTGTAATTTGCATTATATTTTAGGGTTTAATTTTTTAAATATTTAGTGTTAAATTGAGTGTTGAGTGTGTATTTATGTGTTAATTGCATTAGTTTAGGATTTTAAGTGTTTTTATGGGTTAGTATGAGTCTTTGAGCTTAATTGTTATATATTTGAGGTACCTTGATGAGTTTGTTAGTGTTTCAGGGTCAACAGTGAAGAAAGGAGAAGATGCAAAGATTTTCAAGATAAGAACATAACCCATCGTGATAGAAAAGGACGAGCCAGCAGCAGCCAGGCCACGATCTTGCACGTTAGGCCACGGTCGTGACAGAAAGATTTATCGTGTGGCAGGCAGGGCCATAATTGTGGCCTGCGTGAAGCTGATATAAGAACTCATTTTTGCAAGATTTTTCGGACCGTTTCAACCCCTAATTAAACCTAGAGTTTCCACAGAATAAATAGAATATTATAAGTCAGATGCAATAGCTTTTGGAGAGCCTAGAGAGTTGTGCAAGAGAGCTTTGATTCAGCCAATTCCGAGAGAAAACCTAGAGAGAAATCGAGAGATTGAGAAAGGAGACAAAGGAAGACAGACATGGAGACAAGCTAGATGCGATGTACTTCCTAGAATAGGTGGTTTCCCGTTGTTGCTGCCTACGAAAATTCCATTCCCGACAGTATTTTCCATTTATTCAATTTTATTGATGTATGAAATTGCAAAATTTGTTTGAGAATAAATTGTGTTGAATGTTGACTTTGTCTATACTCACCTTCGGGTTTTGATTCTTGAGATTAATAAAGTTTAATTGATTGTGTTTTATTGATTTAATTGTAATTCAAATTTTGTTCTTAATAATTCGGCAACAAAGAGAGTGTGCTGGGTGAAAATAATCAATTTGGGCTAATAAGAGTTAGGTAAATTGATAGGTAAAGAATTGAATCAAACTAGTAGCTAGAATCGTGTAATGAGAGATAAAGCACAGATTTTCGGTAGGTTAATAGACAACCTAGAACTAATTTAGGTTTTGGACCGATTGCGAATTGAGAGATCACAATTCCATAATTCAAATTAGGAATCATCAATTAGGGTTAAGAATTATAATTCGAGAGAAAGTAATTCATCCTAGGACCATCTAGACCCATTAATTCAATAATTGCATAATTGGTTAGGTTTTTATTAGTTTCAAATTAAATTCCCCTTTCTCTCACTTGGTGATTTCTAGGTTGATTTTGGATTGGATTGTGTGATTGCTATTTTGTTTACATTTCGGCACTTTAAATTCTTATAATTGATTGTTGATTGATTTAATTTCTATATTAGTTATTTGTTTAGAATTATTGTAATTTAGGGCAACCTTAGATTTTAGTACTAGATTAGGCTTCCTCATGGAATAGGCACCTTAGGTACCACGTGAATGGCTCATGTGCTTGCGGAATTTACCAAGGTTAATAAATAATAAAACTTAGCGTATATAACCTTGCGATCACATACGAACTCAAAACATCTTATATATATAACCCATCATTTGTACTTTATTTCCTCTTCATTCTCACCTCCATTCCAACTCGGAAACATCTATCAAACACATCATACATTATTGTTCATCAATCATACAAAAACAGGACATAAACATAGTCATTTCTTCATCAACGTGACAACACTCTTCCAACTCCATTAACTTGATCTTTCTAACTCTAAATTATTATCATATATGCTTCTATTTAAACAACCCTTAGATATTCATGTATTACTTGTTTATCTCCAAGCTGCTTCAAAACATCACTTAACCCTAGCTCTTCCAACTTTCACCATCATCTTTCAAGCAAAAATAAGTTGGGTTCTTCAACAACTAGATGAAGGCAATGAAATATCTTGGAGTGCTAATGTTGAATGATAGCAAACTCAACTTGATGAGGGTGGGTCATGAAGATCGTGAGCGTAGAGAAGAAGAAAGATGAGAGCTTGTAGTAAAATGAAAGACAATAAGAATGATCTTTCAAGATATTAACATCTTGGGTTAAACTCATGGAGATTACAATGCTTGGTGAGTGACATGTCATGACACTCACCACTTAATAGCCAAAATAATGTCTTATTGTAATGGTACTCAAATCATTTAATAGCTAGTACTTTTGTCTCCTAATTTTTATACCAATTGTCACTCAATTTTCTATGCCACTTTTCAATAAATCTTAGTGCTACATATTACTTATTTTTATTTCTATATTTCAATTATTTCTATTACCATTTGTTAATTATCTTGCCACTTAACATTTTTCCTAGTTTAAAAATACAAACTAATTTATTATAAATCTCTCAATCATAACTGTTAATTCCAACATTACTAATTATGATCCATCAAATTTTGTCATTGATAAACCAATGTACAAGACATTGGAAATACTCATTCGTATCACATTCATTATGCTCGATCATTTGTCACATTCATCTTAGTTTCATGCCCTGAAATATTTCAATTGAATGTAATTTATCTATTCCACAATAATGTGTGTATGCTAATATTATGCATTTGAACATAATAATGAAATTACCAATTGAAAACTCACACAATCCTTTGAGAAGTTATGTTAGCAATGAAATTTACCGTCAGACAAAGGCGCTGGATAAAAGGTCGTGAGTAATAATTTGCAACAAACCACATATTTTTCATTGCAAACTTACTAATGGACATTTTGTATTGCTGACGATAAATATATCGTCGGTTATTTTGTGCAATCGGTAAGTTTAGTGACGGTCGGTAAATTCACCGATGCACAAATCATACCAACAAACAGGATTATTCCATCGGTAAATTAATAACAACATTACCAATTGTTATTTGTTGTCCGTCGGTAAATCGATAAATTTTATCGAAGAACTTTGTTTTTCGTTGGTAAATTTACTAAAAATATTTTTTTAATTTTTCCCTGCATTTAGTTTTATTTGATAATCTTATGATTGATGCATAATTTATACAGTTGTTAGTTTTTTGTTGATAATATTTTGATTTATTTCTATATTTAATTTGTTAAAACAGATAACTGGTTGATGATATAATGTAAAAATTATCTTAATTAATAATAAAAATTATTTTGTGCATAATAAGTATTTAATTCATACGAAATGACTACAACTACACTATACATTTGATGACCTTGAATGCTCTAACTGCTACAATGAGATATTGTCTCTCCCCTTCAACTCATCCATCTCATTACGAAGTTGGCCTCTGTACTACATCAACTATTACAACTGAATTGTCAATATCTGTACTATGCTTTGAAACTCATGAACTTCATTTAGTGCGGATCATCACTTACTAAATATTGTTGTAATAAATGTGAAGAATTGTGAATAAGTTACTTGTAATACTGTAAAAATTTTCATGTTAATACTCAGAAGATTACGCATGTCTGTACTGAGCACGTCTTTCAACTCCTTCTACCTAAGTCATGATCAACTCACAAGAAAGCTCTATCTGAGTCATCTACACGTAAGAGTCATATTTTAATGGCCCTCGTAACTATCATGTTTAGTATTTAAGTAACTTACCTTTATATACTAAAAAATAATATATGATATGTAAAAGTAGTTTAATTAGTATGGACTATAATTGTCACAAAGGTCACTAAAATGATGGTTATGTACCTTTTGAATGAAAGTGGAAATAACAAACAAACTAATTAATCTAGGAAATAAAACCCCTGCCATATCTTCAAGCAGGATAGAAAGACACCCCAAAGGTGTAGTGATAAGCGAAGTGACACCAATATTGCAAGAGCTTGTGAAATTCGCAAGCTAATTTGCACAACGGTTGCCTTCATGGAAAACATGATGCACCTTCACTTGCTAATCCCTGACAAGTAGCTCTCGAATAAATAAGGCCAAAGGATTAGAAGATGCTAGCAACTTGGGCGGAGATGAAAGGAGATTAACAAAAAGAAACGAATCCACCACTATCCCAAGATAGAGTTAACCATGTAAAAGCTCCCCAAATTTTAATTTGACGTGTTGTGCACTTACTTGGCACTATTGTTTATGGTCTCCCAGTTGTTTAGGAGATGGATATGGATTTCAACCAGAAGTGAAAAAATAGGTCGAGTTGAACATTTTCAGCTTGACATTGAACACATTATTAGGCTTCCCAACTATTCACATCCATTTCATACGTAAGATGGTGCGAGGAAATCTCCCTTGTCCCCCACATTTTAAGTCTTCGCTTGGCATATAAATTGCAGCCAAGGTTCACCGGAAAAACCATTCGCTTCATTGGCACAACATTCACACCAAAAATGGCTGGAAAGATCACTATGACTCGCGCGATTCCTTTCGTTTTAGCTGCCATTCTTGTCGCAGCCACCGGAGTTAGGTCCGACGATGCAGCACCAATACCAGCCGACGCAGCACAAGTAGCAA
>JAOSBN010000004.1:35472715-35508445 GCA_027563595.1 Erythroxylum suave | reverse complement strand
TTTACCTTGTCTTGGATGTTAATTGTCTTTATGTATTTGGATTCTTTTATCATGCTCTGGAACTAAACCCTATTTAGGGTTAGGGATGTAGCCCATTTTGGGGATGGATTTATGTTTCACAGATTGATTGATGTTGAATGAAAGTTCTTGGGTTATATTTATCTTTCTTGAGCTTCATTATTGCTTTTATACTTGATCACCATAGATGCAACCTTAGGAATTATATGATGGAATGAGAGGTGAAGTATGATTCGTGCACTAGGAAGATAAACACATTAGCTTTAGAATAAAGATATCCTGAACTAGTGTGATAACTTATGGTTACTTGTTCTTAATGAATTTGATTAGCTAGGTTACGTATTGAGAGATCATAAGCAATTAGTTAGACATTCTTATTTGACTTGAGAGAGAATATAAGTGAATTTGTGCAATTTTTATTATAACTTATCATTTAATCAATTCCCTAATTTATCAGTCAATCTCTTAAATTGGTGAACCCTAAAGCCCTAAGTCTAAATCATCAAATTTCCCATGTTTGTTTATTTACAGTCTTTACAAGTTACTGTTTGCTCTAATCCAACCATCTTTTAAATTTCTTGTTATATTGGTTCAAGTAATTAGGATTAATTCAGTAGTGAGTATCTTAGTCCTTGTGGGATATGACCTTGGAATACTTGATTTGTAAGTACTAGAAACAACTCTGTGCACTTGCAAATTTTGTTGACCAAGTTTTTGGCATCGTTGCCAAGTACTAATTTATATTTGCTACTATTAATTATAGTTATTTTATTTTATTTTACCTTAAGTTTTCTTCCATTAATTACTTTTAAACCCTTTTCTCTTTGTCCAATTTCAGGAGTGGCATCCACTTAAAGCATTCAAGAAATTTGAACAATGATCAGCTACTTGAATTAAATCCTAAAATTGGATGCACTTGCAGAAGGAATAACACCTAAAGAAGAAGACAGATGGAAAATAATAATCAAAATCCAATGTTGGATGAGGAGCAAGAGATGAGGAACAATCAATTCAATGTAAGAAATCAGGATGAGCGGGTGGTGGTTAATCTTGCTGGGAACCCTTCTTCCATTCGATTGACTGCAACAACAAGGAATTATGAACTAAAGCAGATTCATCTATCTATGTTGTCACAATTTAAATCCACATACGCTTTGACTCACTTTTTCTACTATGGTCTCATTGATCATAATCAAACTTTGGTGGATTTAAGTGCTTGTGGGAATATTAGTGACCTGAGTTCCTAAGAGTTATGGAATATTTTCAAGAAAGTTCGGGAGAATTCACATTGTAAGGTGACTAGGAGCAAGGCTGCTACTCTTAATGAAGTGGGATCTAGATCTGAAATAGCTTACCAAGTTGCTGAGATAAATAAGAAGTTGAATATGATGATGAATGATAGTCTCGTAGGGATCCTTGCACTCTTTGTAGTAGATTTAGGCATATAGCAGCTAGTTGTATGAACATTCAAGCAACAATGCTAGAGGAATAGGTGAACTATATTGGTAGCTAAAGTAAGATATTTGATCCCTTCTCAAACACCCACAATGAAGGTTGGAAGTTTCATCCTAATTTTTCATGAAGAAATCAAGGGGCTGCAAAACCAATGGGACCACTTGGGTTCCAAACGCAATAAAAACAGCAGTATTCAACCCCTGCATCTTCTTCACAACAACAATTCCCTTCCCCTATGGAGAAAAAAGTAGATAGGCTTAAAGATATGTTTGCTCAACTTATGAGCAAGAAGGATCAAAGTGCTCAAGCTAGCTCTCAAGCCATGAACAGAATGAAGCAGAACATCTAGTCCAACCAAGCTGCCATAAAAAATTTAGAGGAGCAAATCAGTTAGGTGACAAAAGAGGTAAATGAAAGAGGTAAGGGCAAGCTACCTAGTAATACTCAAGCAAATCCAAAATAAGATAGTATGGCAATTCATTTTAGGAGTGGTAAGGTGGTAGAAGGTGTGGTTCCTAAGGAGAAGGAAGCTAAGACAAGTGAAACAAAGGATGCTAAAACTATGAATTTGGATGAAGACGAAGAGCCTAAAGAGACCGAACCAAAGAAAGAGTCATCACCAAGTTTAGAATTTTCCTTTGTGCCACCCATACTATACCCCCAAAGGGTAAGGAAGAAGTATGATAATTCCAAATTTCAGAAATTCCTTGACCTTTTCAAGAAGATCTAAATCAACATCCCTTTTGCTGAAGCACTTGTTGAGATGCCTGCTTACACCAAGTTCTTAAAGGAAATCTTCTCCAACAAAAAGAAGCTAGACAATTTTGCAACAGTAGCCTTAACTGAGAAGTGTAGTTCTATTTTACAAAATAAACTACCCCTAAGTTAAAGGATCCAAGGAGTTTTACTATTCCTTGTCACTTAGGTGCTTCTAATGTTTTTCAATGCTTATGTGACCTAAGTGCAAGTATTAATCTTATTCATTTGTCTCTCTACAGTAGGCTTCAAATTGGTGAACTTAAACTAAATTCAATTTCATTGTAACTTATTGATAGGTCAATTTGATACCCTGTTGGTGTAGTTGAGGACTTACTAGTGAAGGTTGGTAAACTTATAATTCTATCTGGCTTTGTCGTGGTTGAGGTAGATTTCGATATGCAGGTTCCTATAATATTAGGAAGATCATTCTTAGCCACTAGTGGAGCATTGATTGATGTCCCGAATGACAAGCTAACCTTGAGAGTAGGTGATGAGGAAGAGATGTTTAACATTTTCAAAGTTTTAAAAGGACCCCCTTTCGATGAAGTCACTTATAGGATAGATGTGGTTGATTCTCTTACACTTGAATCTATTCCTAAATTAATGTATAATGATGCTTTAAGACATGCCTAGCTTTAGGAATAGATGAGAATGAATTGGATGATGAGTTAGTGGAATATGCATATAGATTGCAAGGTAATGATTTTAGGTATAGACCTCAAATTGAAGAATTGGGCCCTCCTAAACCTAAATTGTTACCTTCCATATTGAGTCCACCAAAACATAAATTAAAATAGCTTCCAATTTGTTTGAGGTATGCATTTTTGGGAGTCAAATACATATTCGGTTATTATTTCTTCTTCTTTGGATTTCTCTCAAGAAGAGAAATTATTAAGGGTATTACAAGAACATAAATTGGCTATTGCATGGAATATCGCTGACATAAAGGGAATTAGCCCTTCTGTTTTCTTTCCTAGGATTTTAATGGAGGAAAACCAGAAACCTAGGTCTAAAATCAGAGGAGGCTCAATCCTAACATGAAGGAAGATGTGCGATCTGACGCTGGAATTATCTATCCCATTTCTGATAGCTCTTGGATAAATTGTGTTCAGGTGGTACTAAAGAAAGGTGGCATGACCATTATCTTTATTAATAGCAATGAGTTAATTTCTACTAGGGTACAAGGTGAGCGTGTGCATAGACTATAGGAAATTAAATGCAGCAACTAGAAAAGATCACTTCCCTCAACCCTTTATTGATTAAATATTGGAAAGATTAGCGAGGCATGATTATTACTACTTTCTAGATGGTTATTCAGGGTATAACCAAATTCCCATAGCCCTAAGGATTAGGAGAAGACCACCTTTACTTGTCCCTATGGTACATTTGTGTATCTTAGGATGCCCTTAGGTTTGTGCAATGCTCCTACCACTTTCCAATGCTGCATGATGTCCATATTCTCGAAAATGGTGGAGAATATAATAGAGATATTTATGGATGAATTTTCTATTTTTGGTTCTTTTGATGCATGTTTGATCAATTTAGAATAGGTTCTACAAAGATGTGAAGAAACCAATCTTGTGCTAAAATAGGAAAAGTTTCATTTTATGGTACAAGAAAGGATCATCCTAGTCCACAAAATCTCAAATAATGGAATAAAGGTGGATCCAACAAAAATTGAAGTCATCAATAAATTACCACCTCCCAAGTTAGTTTGAGCCATAAGGAATTTTCTTAAGCATGCAGGGTTCTATAGAAGATTCATTAATGATTTTTCCAAGATTTCTAAACCGTTATGTGCTTTGTTGCAAAAGGAAATCCCTTTTGAATTCAGTGATGAATGTCTTGATGCTTTCAACAGGTTAAAGAAGGAACTTACCTCAACCCCTAAAATGGCTACACTGAATTGGAATCTCCCTTTGGAGCTTATGTATGATGCTAGTGATTATGCACTTGGGGCTATCCTAGGACAAAAACAGGATAAGAAATTGCATTTCATTTATTATGCTAACAAAGTTCTTAATGATGCTCAAGTGAATTATGCTACTATAAAGAAAGAATTGCTAGTAGTAGTTTTTACATTTGATAAATTTAAATCTTATCTTGTTGGGTCCAAATTCATTATTTTGACTGACCATTCCACTTTGAATTTTTTTTTACAAAAAAGGATGCTAAACCAAGGTTATTTAGATGGATTTTACTCTTACAGGAATTTTATTTGGAAATTACAGACAAGAAGGGATATGAAAATTCAGTAGTTGATCATCTTTCGTTACTTGAGCGAGGTGACAAGATGGGAGCTGAACCAATTAATGATGCCTTTCCTTATGAGAATCTATGATCGGTTAAGGAAAACGTTCCCTGCTTGCTGATCATGTTAATTTTCTGGTGTCTAACATCATCCTGAGTCATTATACATACCATAAGAAAAGAAAATTCTTATTGGAGGTAAGGAATTACTTTTGGGAAGACTTGTTGCTCTTTAGAAGGTATGCTAATGGGATAATAAGAAGATGTATACCTGATGAGGAGATCAGGTCAGTATTGTATCATTTCCATACTTCTCTTTATGACAGACACCATGGTGCTAACAAAACGACAATAAAGGTTTTATAATCAGGTTTTTATTGGCCTACTCTTTTAAAGGATGCTAAAACTTTTGTTATGACATGTGAAAGATGTTAAAGAATAGGGAACATCAGTAGGAAGCACGAGATGCCTCAATCAGGGATTTTACAGGTTGAACTCTTTGATGTATGGGACCTGGACTTTATGGGACCATTTGTAATATCCTTTAGTAATGAATACGTCTTTGTGGCGATTGATTATGTATCCAAATGGGTGGAAGCTGCAGCTTTGTCAAATAACACAGGAGCTAGTGTTATGAAATTTTTCAAGAAGCATATATTTTCAAGATTTGGAGTTCCAAAAGTTATAATCGGTGACAATGGGGTGCATTTCAGAATCATCAATTTAAATCTTTGTTGGCAAAATATGTTTTCATTCTTACCTATAAAGCTTTTAACTTATTGGATTGAACTACAATGATGATTAGGTGTGGAATGATGGAAAGAAAATGTTTGTGGGTATCATTCATTTTATGCAAACCCTAAAGAGACTATAACTCCTCCAATATGGATGCATAGTGGTTTAAAGGCTTATGGCATATGCTAAATGCCACCGTATACCTACGAAAGTGGAATCAATACCTTGTTTGCAGATTTAGTATGTGTAGTTTTCTTCTATTTTTGCTTGGGGACAAGCAACAGTTTAAGTGTGGGAAATTTTGATAAGTCAAAATGTTTATATATGATTTTGGGATGAATTAGAATCAATTTGACTTATCTCTATGTGAATTTTGAACTTTATTTGGTTAATTGTCTCACAATTCAACTTTATTGCTTAATAGGTACAATTGGATAGATTTTGGGGCAAAAGACATAACTTTCATTATGGATGTTGGATTAAGGCCATTCAAGTGCACTTTTGAAGAGAACTCCGAGTTCTACAACTTTTGTGAAGACCTCGAAGAAAGATTTTGCCTTATAAAGGTCAAAATTGCACATTTTTAAAGATGCCTAGTGTATGTCTACCCAGTGGACATCATGTCCCTCCAAACGGACATGAGAGGAGAAGGAAGGCTGAAAGACATTCACTATCCAAATTTGTTCCAGAAGCCTGAGAAAGTCCGCCTAACGGATTTTAGCAGCACTTTTACAACCTTTATTCTCCTGTTTAGTAAAAACTAGATTTCTTTGACCCCAAGACATTATAAATACTCATTTTTAAGACATAAAGAGGGTCTAGCACTGAAAACAAGGCTACAAGATAGGAGGCATCCAAAAGATGCAAAGAAGAGGAAGAAGGAGGATTGAACCAAGATTGTATGCAAGCTTGTTTTGTCTGCTCTCTCTATCTTCTCTCTCTACCATATCTTGGATGTTGATCGTCTTTATGTATTTGGATTCTTTTATCATGTTCTGGAACTAAATCCCATTTAGGGTTAGGTATGTGGCCAATTTTGGGGATTGATTTATGTTTTATGGATTGATTGATGTTGAATGAAAGTTCTTGGGTTATATTTATCTTTCTTGAGCTTCATTGTTGTTTTTATGCTTGATCACTATAGATGCAACCTTAGGAATTATATGATGGAATGAGAGGTGAAGAATGATTTATGCATTAGGAAGATAAACACATTAGATTTAGAGATAGAGATATCCTAAACTAGTGTGATAACTTATGGTTGCTTGTTCATAATGAATTTGACTAGTTAAGTTTCACGTTGAGAGATGGTAATCAACTAGTTAGATATTCTTATATGTCTTAAGAGAGAATATAAGTTAACTTGTGCAATTGTTATTATAACTTGTCATTTAAGCAATTCCATAATTTATTGATCAATCTTTAAATTGGTGAACCCAAAGCCCTAAGGCTAAATTATCAAATTTCCCTTATTTGTTCATTTATAGTCTTTACAATTTACTATTTGCTCTAATCCAACCATCTTTTAAATTTCTTGTTATTTTGGTTCAAGTAATTAGGATTAATTTAGTAGTGAGTATCTTAGTCCTTGTGGGATATAATCTTGAAATACTTGAATTTCTAGGTACTAGAAATGACTCTGTGCGCTTGCAAAGAATGACTTGGTTATATCTAATGAAAAAATGGTCCAAATTGTTTTCTATTTTTCAATCCTTTTGTTTTGAAATCAAAGCTCAATTTGGTTGTCCTATTTATATCCTCAAAAGTGATCATGCCAAAGAGTTTTTTTTTTAATCCTTTCAATCTTACTTAAAAAATTGTGGTATGATTCACCAATCTTCTTGTTCTCATAAACCACAACAAAATAGTGTTGTTGAAAGCAAAATCGAGCATATCATAGAAGTTTCTTGAACCTTACTAATTAAGATGAAGGCTCCCCAAGAGTTTTAGAGTGATGCTATCTTATTAAAATATTGATGCTATCTTATTAAAATATTACCATCCACTACCCTCAAACATCAGATCCATCGTATTCTTATATTTTGTTATACCCCTTTGTTTCCTCTTAAACCTCATATCTTTGGATATGTCTATTTTGTTTACCAACTCTAGCTAGGAGTTGAAAAATTATCTCTATAGACCATCAAATGTATCTTCCTTAGTTACTCGAGGTTACAAAACGGTTATCGTTGTTACAATCCTTCATTTAATAGATTCTTTGTATACACAGATGTGACAATTTTTAAGAACACTGCATAATTTTTTTAGAGTCAAAATGTTAAAAGCTTCTTAGATAATTCACTTAAAAATTCAGGCAATTCACCTATAAATTGCATTCCCTCTTCCTTCTTCAATTATTTTGAACAAATTTGTAGGTTTATTAACGATAACCTCATTGAATAGTAGATGGTCATCCAGATGAGCCCTCTCCTACAACGTCTAATTTGTTGACAAATCCAAAAAAAGTAACCTAGAATGGCTTATTGCATTAAGGAAAGATAAATGACCTTGTATCCATCGTCCAATTTCTAATTTTGTTTCTTATAAACGTATGTCCCCCTCTTTTTGATCTTACCTATACCCTGGGTGGATGTAATCTATGCAAGAGGAAATAGATGCTTTATGGTCAAATGACACCTGGAAGCTTGTTACTCCTCCTTCTGATGCCTCAATTATTGGTTGTTAATGGGTATATACTATTAAGACACTTACTGATGGATCTATTGAACACTCGAGGCTCATCTTATTACTAAGGGATATACACAAGTCTATGGTATTGATTATTGGCATCAATACGAATGTTTATGTCCTTTTTCATAACTTATTTTGGACCTTTTTACTAACTTGAAATGAAAAATGCATTCTTCACGGTGATCTAGTATAAATAAAATATGTAGAGCAACCTTTGGGGTTTGTTGCTCAGGGGGAGTTTGAGAAAGTGTACTTATTAAAGAAATATTTACATGGTTTAAAACAATCTCTTAAAGCATGGTTTGGATGATTTAGTTCAATTGTGAAGAAATTTGGTCTCAAGCAGTGTGGAGTATACCATTAAGTATTCCATCAACATACAAGATTAGGTAAAATTATATTGATTGTATGTGTTGATGTTATTGCTATTACTGGGGATGATAAAAATGTAGTTCATAGATTGAAGGAATTCTTGTGACAACAATTCTATCAAAAGATCTTAGTCTATTAAAGTATTTTTTAGGAATCGGAGTTGCAAGATCTCAAGATAGTATTTGTCTCTCGCAACAAAAGTATGTTCTTGATCTCTTAGAAGAAGCTAGCTTGTTGGGATGTAAACTGCTAGATTTTTTAATGGATCCTAATCTCAAACTTGATGTAGATCAAGGAGCAATTTTGAAAGATCCAAAAAATATAAGAGATTGATTAGAAAATTAAGCTATCTTACAATTGTTAAGCTTGAAATTTCATTCAGTAGAAGTGTGGCGAGTCAATTTATACAATCCCCTCGAACCATTCATTGGAATGCAGATATTCGAATCTTAAGATACCTCAAATGCAATTATGGCAAAGGACTCTTATATAAGAACTATGGGCATTATTTAGTTCAGGCTTATAGTGATGTTGATTAGGCTTACCATAGGGTATTATGCGCTTGTTGGTGGTAATCTAATTTCATAAAAAATAAGAAGCAAGCAGTGGTTTATTATTCAAGTGCATAATCAAAATATGATCTATAGCGTATACAACTTGAGAACTTGTCTATAATTATTGACCAAGATCAAAGAATGAAAAAATCTTCTCAATTACCTAAAAACATAGCATCAATAGAGTAAACCAAGGTAATTTAAGTATAAAAGTAAGGCAAAATATTGGTGAAATATATTTATATTTTATATGTATCAAATACCAACAAACATAAGTTTTACTTGTACTCATACAAATCAATCACAAAAAAGAATTCAGCCTAAGTAAGTTAGATTCCAAGAAAGTTCAATAATTCAATTAAAGTGGTCAAATATCACCATTATTAGTTAAATCATTACTTTCATCAACTAGCTAGGTCTCTAGATAGTTACACCAACTTATAATCTAACTTAACAATCCTTTAAATTTAACTTTATTCAAATAACTTCGCCTCATATATAAAGTGGTTACTGAAAGAGTATAAAGTCTAAGTTAAGAAGTATTTGACAAGACATAATGAAAATAAGCTATTGCAATTTCATTTTTTTTATATATTATAACATGCATAGTTGGCATAGTTAAAGTATCATCTTAATCTTTTTTATACAAGGGAACACCTTGCTATTAATACCTTCAGTTACTTAATCAAATCATAATTTCTATTAGCTACTACCAACACTCTTAACTTTGACCTATTACTTAAATCAAATCAACAAAGTAGAATTTATTAATGCTCAAGTTTATTAATTTTTTACCATCGTTCACTCGTATACTCAATTATCATTCAATTGAAGCATTCTTCTCATTAATATTAAATCAAGTTTCAACTAAATTACTCATCAGTAATCATATTTATTAATTGTTGCAATCGACTCATAAGATAATATTATTTCTAATATATTAACTCGATTACCTCAATATTCTTGCCTAATTTTTTGAAATGTTCAATTATCGTGCAAAATGTAATTAAATTGAATGCTTGTAAATAAACTAAGGTTTAAGAAAATCTCTCCCTCACACTTAAGTTGTAAATTGCCTTTAATGTACACATATATGCTATATAAAATAAACAAATGAAATTATACAAAGTGTATAGAAAATTGAAGCTAATAAAATCGAGAAAACTTTTAAGAGCCACTTTCTGATGTTACTTTTCTTTGGATTGCAATAATGATATCAAAATAAGGGACCTATATAATAAAAAAAATAAAAAAAATAAAACACTAGAAATAAACTAAAATAAACATGCAAAATTAATTTAAAAGAGAAACAATTAATGTAATGTTAAAGGACCCTAGAATCTAATAATCATAAAGTTCATGAAAGTAAAGGATTTTATTACCTCCCAATAAGAGCTTCTTTAAATTCTTTTAACTGGAATCCAACATTAGGGAGGAAAGGTGAAAGACCTAAAATCCTCCTACTTCAAGATTTCATATGTTTCATAGAAGGTCTTCTTCTTTAATATCTGAGATATTGTCGGCTCATACCTTCTTACTCTCCCATAGCACTCGGTCATCTTGCTTTATGATTTTTCATAAAGAAATATAAACTTTTGTATATGGTATAACAAAATAATTAAATGGATCATCATAAAAAAGAACAATAAATTTCATTCGATATATTGAACTTCTTCGCCTTGCTTTTCTCTTATTCTTTCTCCATAGCAAATTTATCTCTCTTAACTTCTTCAATTGTGTCATTGGTTAACTCCTCTCCCTTCCTTAAGTTGGTTGCCTTCTCATATTCCTTATTACGTAATGTAACAGCCCAGACCACCTACCTACAGATATTGTCTTCTTTGGGTTTTAGACTCAGCCCAAACCCTTACGGTTTTGCTCTTCCCAGCCTAGCTAGGAAAACGCGTCTATGGGGGAGAGGTATCTATACCCTTATAAGGCATATTTTGTTCTTCTCTCCAACCAATGTGGGATTCTCACAATCCACCCCCTTGTGGGCCCAGCATCCTCGATGGCCACCCCCTTTGGACTCAGCATCCTAGTTGGCACAACGAGTCGGGAACTAGCTCTGATACCATTTGTAATAGTCCAGATCACTCGTCCCCAAATATTGTCCGCTTTGGACCCCCAAACCCAGCACTTCCAATATCATTCTCATGCATCAAAACGCCTCATACAAATATTGTCTGAAATCCAGTACACAATCAACATAATTCAGTATAGTTCAATAAGATAGCAATACAGTTCAATAATGTATAAAAAAATAAGGTGAGACCATCTTAGGTTACTCACAGTATGCTCCAAACAGCTATTGCCTTGAAGTACCGGCAATGTTTGGATGTTTTCGTTCAATGTGTTCCTCTATATAGACAATACGTTCACGTATCACAATATTGCACAATTATGTATTCGTTTATGCACATTCATGTATATTGAATATGTACAATGCATGTCCATGACAATTCTAGGTTTCTTTTCATCAATCTAGTCATAATAATCATTCGAATATCTACATTCAATTTATTAACTCAGATTTGTTTAAAGGTACACTTTCGAGTCTATTTTGCACAATTAATTTCACCAGGAAAAAGAAGGAATTTGGTAATACTTCCTTCTAACAAATTATTCTCCTGTGTCTTAAGTCTCTATTGATACCAAGATCATTTTACTTGGTTTATTGTTCTCACAATTTTCTCTTCCCAGCTCAGCTGGGAAAACGTATCTATGGGGGAGAGGTATTCATATCCTTATAAGGCATACTTCGTTCTCATATCCAACTGATGTGGGATTCTCATAATCCATCCCTTTTTGGGCCCAGCGTTCTCGCTAGCCACCCCTCTTTAAGCCCAGTGTCCTATCTGGCACAACGGGTCGGGAAGCAGCTTTGATACCATTTGTAACAGCCTAGACCACCCATCTCAAAATGGACAATATCTGTGGGCTAGTGGTCTAAGCTGTTAACCAAAGTCCAGAGCAGACAATATCTATAAGCAGGTGGTCTAGGTTGTTACAAATAATATTAGAGCTGGTTCCCAACCCGTTGTGCCATCTAGGACGCTGGGCCTAAAGGGGGTGGCTAGCGAGGACGCTGGGCCCAAAAGGGAGGTGAATTATGAGAATCCCACATTGGTTAGAGAGGAGAACGAAGTATGCCTTATAAGGGTATGGATACCTTTTCCCTATAGACGCGTTTTCCCAGCTGGGCTGGAAAGAGCAAAACCATGAGGGTTTGGGCTGGGCCCAAAGCCTAAAGCGGACAATATCTATGGGCAGGTGGTCTGGGCTGTTACACGTAACATGTTACCAGGCAAGGACCCTTAAGGTCTTTCAGCTACCAATTTGGTTAATATACCAATCTAATTTTTAAGGTTATTCTCCGAATGTTAATATCAAGCTTTAAATGCAAAATAAGTTATATTATTAGTTTTTAACTCAAATTCATCTCATACTTTATTTCTCATAACATTCATGTGGAAGTTGCCCTTGAATTTCCTGATTATCCTATTACCATTCAAATAATTTTCCCACTCTAGATTGTATATGTTGTTGCAGGAGTGTAGTTAAAGTTATTGGTAAGACCCCTAGTAATTAACTTGCTCAATTATCCTAACAGGGTAATTCCCAACTTGAGAAGAATCACTTCTATGTCCTCTTAATACAACATACACCATAATGTTTCTAATAGTCTCTCTATTCCACTTAAGCCATCTATTTTTTCTATGTAAGCCTTCAATTGGGCTGCCAAAACATAGTGGCATCTACATTGTGTATATATGCTAGGTTGATTTCCCTTACTTTACTCGATGGACATTAATATTTGTCCTTGAAATCTCCTTGATCAACTCTAGGGTGAGTTCTAGAGTATTGAAGTTTATGATTCCCCCAAGTAATGCATCAAACATTGTTATATTACATAGTCCAAACTATTGTAGAATGTCTAAACTTGCAACTAGGTGAGTACCCCATAGTATGGAGACCTCCTTAATAGATCCTTTGATCTCGCTCAAGTCTCATGAAGTGTCCATTTTTCACATTACAAACAGAAAGATATAAAATTTTACACTTTTGCATATTTTCACCTAATTCTATGCTCTTCCTCCATGTTGATAAGTTGGACAAGCCTAAAACTAAAACAAAATCAAGCACATAAATAATAAAGTAAGAATTAGAATTTAAGAAAAGAATATAAAATCATATATAATAATATATACAAAAAGAAAATGACAAGACTAATATTTCTCTAAGTCTCCTAAACTCTAATTGTTTACCTGACAATGATCCTAAAAATAGTGGCTACAACCGAAGGCAATTGAACATATCATTTGGTAATAATACAATGGTAATAGAGTATCGATTCCATGATAATATTATAGAAATTCAGTAAATTCTTTTATTATTACCAAGTTAATTAAAAAAAGGAAAATTAGGTTGTATATTAAAATTAAATCTAAAATTATATTATACCTAAACCTCGGTAGAGTAACTAATCACTAGAGAAATGATAAAGCATGTAATAAAGAGAAAAAATAAACATGAATCATCTAAATAAGAATTATCTCTAGCATCATCATTATATTCAAATTTTAATTTATTAAGAAGGCTTTATAGACAAGTGAAACTTCTGAACTCATGAAATTGCTTTCTCTTAAGTTAAAACGACCTATGTCCATTTGATTAAAACCCCCAAAAAGCATTAAAACAACCAATATCTCCTTTCAATTAAAGCCTCCCAAAAATCATTAAAATTTGTGAAATTTTCTGAAAAGTTTGACCATAACACTAAAGGATTTATATAAGCATATCTATAGGACCCCATGCAACTCTTAATATCGAAAGTATTATACACTCATATGCAAATTATCTAGAATCATCTATATGCAAATTAGGATCTCCCCTAATTTCTATCTTAATTAAATCAATATTAAGAAAGTTATATTTCTCAAAATTAAAACATCACTTCATAAATAAAATTGAATCAATCTATATAAAGACAATGCTAGAGTTCTTTTAAAAGAAGATATATAAAGAAATTAGACATTCATCATGTTTAAACCAAAAAACATTCAAAAATTAAATAAATCAAATAGAAAGATTTCTAAAGTTGATCTCACTATTGTAATGCGAGCTTTAAGTTGTTAGAAAGATCTTGATCTTTTGCTTCCTTAAAAATAGTTGCTTTATACTTTTCTAGCATGTTTTTCTCTCCCTTAATAACTAACCCTAATAAGAACTAAAGAATATAATAAATGAAAGTGAAAAGGGTCCCAAAACTCTAATTTAGATGTTATTTAAAAAGGTTTGTTATTTAAAGAGCCATGTATTCCTAAAAAAGGGAAACAAAATCTCAAAACACAAAAATCTTAAATCTTTATCTTAGTTTTTCATAGCATATTGAATCATGTCAATTAGAACTCAAACGAGAAAGTTATGATCAATTTGTGAATCAGTGTCAAATTTTTCTTGCAATTCTTTTCACAAATAGAAAGGGCATTAGCATGCTTATATTCTAGGCCATAATATCTTTATTTATCTTTTCTCTATAGGTATATGGGTTAAGTCACAATTGTGTCTCAAACCATTTTGCTCTTCAAAAATTTTATTCACTATACAATCTCCCTTCTACCCATGTATTTGGCTATGTCTTCATTTCCAAATGGTTCAAAAAGGGCATGAGTTAACACATGGCTATTTACCAAGCTAAGTTTAGCCAAAAAATTTTATTTTCTTTATATGTTTGTCTCAAATAGTATCCGATTCTTGACAAAGATCATCTTAAGGCATCTTCTCAATTACCTAAAAACATAGCATAAACTAAGTAAACCATATAGATTTAAGCATAAAATAAAGCACAATACTAGTGACATATATGTATGTTTTACGTGCATCAATTGATGATTAATGTTAATGAGTGACAAAATCACTATTAAGTGGTTTTTGACCATGTGAAATCTTAAGGTGCTTCATTTTTTAACTCCCTTTTCGTTCCCTTTTATCTTTTGATTTTATCTTTTTAGTTTAGAATGTTCTTTTATGCTTTTCTTTTCCTCCTTTTCCCTCTAATATTGTATTGTATGGTTATATGCAAATAGCTCGAGTGATGCAGACATAAGAATAAAAATCATTTTAAGTGCAAAATTTACAATGAAGGAAGCATAGTTATTTTGATAATATAGAATTGTACAGCTACAATGATATGGGTTTTTTGAGATCTTAAATTATGATAGAAAGTCTGAATATTCCTCTTTTTAACACATTATAAAGGTTGGTGTTTAAGATCTAAACTTTGGCTTGAAATCATATTTAAAAATTTTGTAGAAGAATACTAAGTAAAAAAGGGAAAATGATTCAAAGAAATGGATGGAATTTTAGCTTAATTTATCTATAGTCTTCTAATATAGTTTTCTTACTGTCAATAAGCAAAAATCTCTAAACTTGTCATACAATGATTTTATATTTATATTTAAACCCATAGTTTAAGAAAGAATAACATATATAGGAAATAACTGAAAAATATGTCTGAAAACTCTAATTTTATTCCTATTAATTAGGTCCCCATTTAATAAACCCTCGTAATGTTATTTATAAAAAATTTGAGAACATGAAGTGGCATAAATTAATATCCAATAAAATGGCTTTTAATTAGGACTTTTCATGAGTACCGGTTGTAAGTTTAGTAATTTTACAGTAGAAATAGGAATAGAAACATAATTCTACATGATACAATGATTACTAATTAATTTTATGTAATTAGAAAATGTTCACTATATTATCATATTTTATGATTTGTTTGATTTATTGTTTGTTAAGTATATATGAACTTTATTAAATTAAGCTAACATTGTTACTTAATTCTCTTATCACTATAAGAAAAATTAGGTTTAGTGGCAGAAATTACAGATGGAATATGAAGGTTTTTTGTTAGTAAGCTAAGTTAGTGATGAGATTTACCAATGGAACAAATCGTCGGAGAAACGGCCGTAGGTAATAATTGGTGACAGAGTACAGATTTTTTGTCTCAAATTTGCCGACAGACAACTCTTATTTCGTCGCTATATTTGACGATGGTAATTTATATACTGACGGTAAATTTAGCAATGGCAGCTCTCTTTCGATCAATAATTTTAGCGACGAACAAGTGGTTTCTATCAATAAAATTTCCTATGAAAACAAAAATATGTTGGTGAATTAACGACTAACTTCACTGATGGATATCGAATTATCGTCGGTAATTTCACAACATTTTACCGACATAGGTTAGTTTTCTAACGGTAAAGTCACTACAATTTACCGACGGACATATTTTACTGACGGATTTTGTTTTTTTGTCGATAAATTTATTGATATTGTTTTTCTAATTTTCCCTGCATTTAATTTTATTTGATAATGTTATGATTGATGTATAATTTGTATAGTTATCAATTATCCGTTGATAATATTTTGATTTGTTTCTACATTTAATGTATTAATACAGAAAATTGATTGATAATATAAAGTAAAAATTATCTTAATTGATAATAAAAATTATTATCTATAACAATGAGTATCTAATTCATATAAAATGACTGCAACTATACTATTCATTTAGTGAATGCAGATGCCCTAAATATTGCGATGAGGTGTTGCCCTTCCTTTTCAACTCATCCATCATATTACGGAATTAGGCTATATACTCTATCGATTATTGCAATTGAGTTACCAACGTGTGTACTATGCTCTGAAGCTCATGGACTTCACCGGATGTGGACCGCCTACTAGATGTTGTTGTAGTAGATGTGGAGGAATGCGAATACCATGTGTTTGCAAATGAACCTAAGTCGAAGATCCTTCCACGACGGTCCCTACCATCCACTGCATGAAGATAGGTTTGACTCTCATTAACATTTTAAGACAGTTGAGACTTTCGTTGAATGATTTCTTGTATTTGATCATATTAAAAGACAATGTTTATGTTAATAATTGATAATTATTAAGCATTAATATTAAAGCATAAATTTCACATACATTTTCTTTACATTTGGTGTTGACAAAGGTCACATCGTCATGCCTCTTAGTGTGAGTGTGCAAAATGAGCTGATAGAGTGTAGGCTTCCTACCCTTAGACTTTTCCTACATTAGAATAAAATGTTATAAGTGAACAATAATTTTAAAAATTTTCGATAGAATTTCCTCTATTTTATGATATTTAGCCCTATTGAACAAAGAAAGTAACTCAATAACATAGTTATATATGACACCAGACATTTATAACATTATCATTCTCCATAATACACATATTTTCATTCCAAAATTGACACATCAAACTAAATTGAAATACATCAAAGTAAAAAAAATCAAAATATAAGTGTAAAGTGTAGATACTTACAAGTCTCTCTATATGCTCGTGGTGGGCAATAAATTCTCCAGCATGTATGGAAAGACTCTCTACCCCCAATCCTCTGCTTCTGTTGGTAGAATTATGCTTTGAAATAGACATTGCCTCAGGTGATGTCCAATACTGATGTCAACAACTCCATATTTCTTCAAAATATAAGGAGTTTGTGCACCAGTCTTACGTATCACACCAACAAATTATCTATAACATATACGAGCTCATCTCTCCCATACCTTATAAATAATCGCATCAAATTCAGAATCCTAAAAAATTCTAAAAAAGGGGCAAACATATGATATTGTCTAATAGAAGAAACACTAATACCTTAATTGAGTCGGTCAAGATTCAATCTGTTTATCAAAATGCTTCTCCGATTGCTCAAGACATCTCTTTTCAACTGAGGAACAAAGAAAGATCATTTCGTTCCATTTTTAGTAAAATAGTGAAGGATATTCCATTAGTAATGAAACAAGGGGTGGAGGGGATCCGTATATATTGTTCAAGTCGATCAAAAGGCACAGAAATAGCTAGAACGAAATGCGGAAAGTATGGAAAACATCTCGTAATGTATTTTTATAACCTACAATATTTATCTAATTTATGTATAAAAATTAATTGCAAAAAATTATATTTTTTGTACCTCAAACTCCTGATAATAAAAATCGTTTGTCACATAAGAGATATTCTTCCATATATAACCCTTAAGATCAATTTTCTCCTTGAATTTAGATGTCATGTTTCTTAAGCACGGTCTAGACAGAATCAACCTATTACAAAAACAATTTTACATATGGTATTTCATATATTTTCACTTATAGATTGTTCTTTTAAGAACTCCCTCAGCTCCAGGCTGGAGGTCGCCTCCTTCATTTGTATCATTTATCCCTGATATCTCTATCAGTATAGGGGTCGTGGATGGTGTAGCAGTATGTACGGAAGTTGATGCCTCATCTGCAAGTGTAGTAGCTGAAGGTAAAGCGTTTGATTCTATTACAACTGCAAAATTAGATGCTTCACCTAGAAAGTAACTGGCTCCAAATCGTGGTTTGAACATTGGTCGCATCATATCTTATTTTCTCTTTGGTGACATATTTTAACATGAAATTCATATTTTATTGAATTTTCCAAAAATATAACAACTTTAATTCAATATATAACAATATTTTGTTGATTCAACAATTTATTTATTGAATATAATATTCTATTATAAATACAAATTAATCACTATCAACATTTAATTGTAAATCAAAATCATCATCTTCTTTTTCTAAAGAATTAAAATCAAACTCAAGCTCCTTTTCAGATCTCTTACACTCCTTATCCTCTTTGAATGAAATTTCAACATATTCATTAGTTAGATCCTTCAAAGGTTCGTTCTCATCATATGTAACAGATGCATTTATTTCATAAACATCTTCCTAAAATGCTTCTCTTTCATTTCTTTGTTCTCCTTTTCCATATGATTCAAAAACACCTCTAGGTTTAACTTTGCAAACGGCCAACTAATCTTATCTCGTCGTAAGCTGAGAAAGGGGACATAATACACTTGGATCGATTGTATCGCCAACACAAAAGGTTTAAATTGTCAAAATCTTCTTCATTGGTTGATTTCAACTAGATTGTATCGGCTATTCACTTTTGTACTAACATTAGGAGTTGGATCAAACCAGGCACACTTAAATATCACACTCCACTTTATTGGCAATGCATGATACTCAATTTCAAGTATCTCAATAACTTTACCATAGTAATCTATCAATTCTCCTTGTATGCAAACTTCACTATTTACTATTGCCATGCTATGACGATGATATTCGGTATGATATTTGTATTTACAAATGAAATACACCGTGTAACATCCCATTCCCATATTAAGGGTTAAAGTCGGGAATACCGTAAATGAGAAATAAAATTCAGAGATAGAAAAATGCATTTCATGCTCATGGATAATGTTAGCACACATACATGTGAATTTGAATTTTTGCAAACATCAAATGACTGTACATGCATTCATTGACAATTGCCGAGTCTAATTGATCTATAAATGTGATTATAATTGGAATTGTGAATTATTTTCATTGAAAATTGGTTTTTGAGAGTAAAAGCATTGATTTATAATTTTTAGTGAAGTATGAAAATTTTCTGGAATTTAAGGGTATTTTTGGACCAAGAAAAAGTCAAGTGGTAGAACAATTGATGAATAGTGATAGAAACAAATTTTAGATGGAAGTAGAAATCTTAGTACGTGACATTAAGATCTAGTGATTTATGTCATTGAAAATTGGGAGATAATTGGAGTAGAAATTGGAGACCAATGGACTAGTTAATCAAAAAGCCAATTAGAGACCACTAAAAGGTGACAAATGGCACCCACTTATAAATTTCTCCTAAATTAAAGACCATTTCATGTCTTTCAAGTGCCCATTCACGACATATGCTTCTCTCATCTCCATCTTTTTCATTTTCTTCATTTGCTCTCTCTCCATCTACGACACTCTCCTCTCCCAAGCATTAGTGTTGAACTTTGCTCTTATCCTTCACTAGCTACTTCCATTTTTGGTTGTCTTCGTCATCTCACCACAAAAAAAACCTAACCTACTCCACCTCCACTTGTGATGATCATATATGTTGGAGAGATAGGGTTTCATGGTGATTGAAGAAGCTTTCAATAAATCAAGTAAGTATAAGCATCCTTCTTTTCTTGATTTTTTTTTTTGGATGAAGCATATCTAGTGATAATTAGAGGTGAAAATGAAGTTGAATATGTGTAGGAAGTTGTTGATGAATGGTATATGAAAATGTTTTGATCTTTTTGGTTGATGAACAAGTATAGCTTATGAATTGGTTTATGAATGATATTGGGCTGAAATGAAGTTGAAAATGAAGTAGAAGAGATGGTTTAGGTTTAAGATGGGATATATGTGAAAGGTGGGAAGTTAAAATCTGGAAAATGAAACATGTTCTGCGTATGCTTCTGTCAAAGTTCACTGCGGTCAACTCTCCTTGGTTCGCCATGTCCAACTTGAAGGATGAAGTTCTCTACGGCCAACTCAGGGGTTCGCCATGGCAAAATTGTAAGATTTCACAATAATTTTTCCTTTCTGGAAAAGTTCGCTGCTGTGAACTTTCCAGCACAAAACATACTTCGATATTTTGAGTATATCTTTTTAATTTGGAGTACACTAAAGACATAGAGCTACAAATTATCTGAAGAAATAAAATTCTTAATCGGATCATAAGAATTTCAATTTCTAGGTGGAAGTTGAGTATAGGGCACTATCTCAGAATAAAAGCAGTCTGAAATTATTTGGAGTATAACTTTTACACTACTGAACTAAATTAAATGATTTTGGTGTCTTTAGAAACTTATGAGATAGAAGGACGATTCTCAAAAGAAATTGTTCCCAAATTACTTCATTTTCATTGTCTAAATGATCAGAAATAGTAGACCCGAAAGTTAGTATTTGGGAAATCTGAAATGATTCTTTAGGTTATCAATTTAGATTCAAAGTGTTTATTTGAGGTATAAACCCTAAGTACAAATTTTACTTAGGTGAGTTTTGATATAAGAGTGATAATGCAACAAGAATAATGGAAAGATAACTGGGATTGTCATTAACAAGCATTCTACATATTCCATATACACACATCTGCATAAACGAATGCTTGTAATTGTGCAAAGTTATTAATGTGTGTGTGCATTGTGTGTATTGCACAATTTTGATGTGCAGGATAAACATCTACTTTCAAATGTTTCCAGATCATTGAAGCTAGTGCTAATCTGGAGCGTACTATGAGTAACCTAGATGGTCTCACTTAATTACTTGTTTATCTAAGTTCTGTTTTGAAATGATTGAATGAATGTGGCTTGATTTTTGATTCCGAAAAATGAAGGTCCGATGACTGTGATATTGGATTGAGATATTAAAGTGCTGCTTGTATGTGAATGTGCATAACTATGTGCTTCATAATATGATTGATTGTGATAAATGCAGTCCATACATGAATGCACAATTAGATAATAACAGTTGTGACCAGAGTAGCCACCAATCAGAGCTTAAAGCTCAAAGTGTGAAAAAAGAGCCTCGAGCTCAGAAAGTGATTAAGAGCCTAAGGCTCACTATGTAAAATGAGCCTTGTATCCCCATCGAATAAGGGACAGTTATCAATAAAGCTGGTATCTAAAATAGATACGGGACAGTTTAGCTACTCGGTCACATCAACGTAACAATTGGAAAAGAGTCTCATGAGCATTCCATATGCATTTGTTTAGGTATGTTTCAATGATTGAAATGCAAAATTGCTTATGCTTAAGTGAAAATGTGATACGAAATCAATTATGCGAAAATGTGATTATGTGTTATGTGAAATAATGTGTTGCATGAATTGAGTGAACCATCGATGATGGTTACCTCATTGAGTTCGCAAAACTCACCCAAAATTTGCAAATATTTTTCAGAGCTCAGAAGAATCCCCCATGAGGCAAACAAGAGTATACCTATTATATGCAAGTGAGAGATAGAGGTCGGGATCAGTTGGCATCTAAATAATTATTTTCATTAATTCTTTTTTTTGTATAAAAGAATGTATTCTGAGATTTTTGTATCATGTTTATTGATCAAATCTATTTTGTAATAACTTTCCAAATGGAAAGGGTTGTAAATGAAATTGATTTTGAATGCAATTATTATATATGTGATTGAAAAGTTTATGATCGAAACGGGCCCAAATTGATTATTGATTTTCCGCAAAAGTGTGCATTGTTTTAAAAAGAAAAGAAAAAGATTTTTGTAAAGAGATTTGACTGACTGGGTGCTCTAGCATGTCACCCTCGCGGGGCTCAAACTCGGATATCACTCATAATGTCAGGTACGTGTCTTGCGGGAGTGGGGTGCTACACACCGGATGCGATTTAATAGTTTGCAAAGGTCCTTTCACAAGACCGTTAGATTTTCTAAGGCTTACGTAAAAGAAATTATCATATTAAATATTATAATGTCATTTGAACGCTTTAATCTTATAATTTAATCATTTCAATAATTGTAAGCGAAAACTTACATATTTCTCAAACCATCAAGGAAAATGTCTTCCAACTTCTTTATTGATATCATCATGTGGTTTAGTCATTAGCTCACGTAACCATTCCTCATTTAATCTAAAAAAATTATTATATATTTCAGTTATGAATAACACTAAATTTCAAAGCCCAAATAATCAATTTCAGAATTAACTTCAACTTAATGTGTGAAAGGTTGAACCTCTTGACAGTTCAATAAAATGTAACCATGACTAGCCTCTATTTCTTCCTCTGCTAATATATTTTTTGTTAAACTTCCATATGTTCGTCCGGGATATGTGAAAATGGGTAAGTCACTATCAGCATCATCTGTTCCTCCCTAATCGTCATTACGAGGAACTTTTCTTTCTCTTGTGTGCATATGAAACTCAAAATAATGTGAACAAAATATACTTGCCTCCTCTACTAAATAAACATTTCATATCAAACCTTCAACTCTAGCCTTGTTTTTGACATTTTTATTCAAGTGATGCAAATACCTACATTAGCTAATAGGGTTATCACAATTATGTTATTAAAACATGTTATTACTTCAATTTAAATATTTACTATAATACCTCTCAAACAAATACCTCCATCGATATTGAATTAGACTAGCAAGTTTAGCCTGATGTGCTAAATGCACAGTAGATGCTCCATACAGTCAAAGAATCTTGGAAGAAAAATCCCTTCTAATTTACACAAAATTACTGAAATTTCCCTTTCTAGTGTTTCCATTTAAGCCAACTTTATTTTGGATGATGTTAAGCATTTGAAAAGCAAACTTTATTTTGTTATAACTTCCTAAACCTTATTTGGTGGCAACTCCTGAAATGCAATTAGAATTAGCCTTTGCATAAACACATGAAAATCATGACTTTTGATCCCAAATAATTTGTACTTCCTTATGTCCACACATCTTGCATAGTTTGAAATGTAACTATTTTGAAATTTTATACTTTTCAACTATTTACACAAAATTTTCAAAGTGTAACATGCTTTTAGATATTTACCGGTGTGAAAATCTTTATCTATCTCATTCCTTCTATAAAAAAAGTTTCAAATCAGTTTGTGATTTTGCATTGTCTTTTGTCCTCCCTTCAATGCTCATTATGGTGTTGAACAAATTGTCAAAAATATCATTTTCAATATGCATCACATCTCAATTATGACATATCAAATTAGTTTTCCAATATGGAAAATCTCAAATGATGCTTCGTTTTCTCTAACCAAAGTTTTTATTAATGCTTGTATTAAGTTCATCAGCTTCAAATTCTGTAACTTTCAACAAACCTAGTTCATCAATATCATACAATATCTCTTCACCAGTTTTGTAAGGCAGAGGAGGTATTTGTATCATCCTATTCTTAATGAATTTTTATTTATTGCGTCTAAATGGATGATTTGAAGGAACAAATTTCCTATAGTTGTCAAACTAATATGTTTTGCCACCGTTTAGAAGATAAAATGCATTAAATTCATTGTCATAATAAGGACAAGCCAATTTTCTTACTGTGCTCCATCCAGACAATATAGCATATACCGAAAAATCACTAATAGTCCACTTCAAAGTTGCTCTTAACGTAAAATTTTGTTTTAAAGACACATCATATGTCTCCACACCATATTCCTAAAGATGCTACAATTCAGATATCAATGGTTGTAAGAATACATCAATTTTATGTTTTGGATGTGTAGGCCCTAGCACAATCACTATTAAGAACATATATGTCTCATTCATACAAATCCATGGAGGTAAATTATAAGGAGTAATTATGATGGCCATAATGAATATTGTTGGCTGGATTGACCAAAAGGCTGGAATCCATCCATCGACAATCCCAACTTAACATTTTGATTTTCAGCTGCAAACTCATAATGGATGTTATTGAAATGTTTCCATACCAGTGCATCTGATGGATGACTCATTATTTCATCTTCCTGTTCATGTTCATTATGTCATCTCATGTGCGATGCAGTTACATCATAAGCATATAGTCTTTAAAGTCTCAAAGTTAACAGGAAATAATACATCTGCTTCTAGGGTACTAATTTTTGTTTCATATAATGCTTTCTAGGCTTGAACCTAGATTGACTGTAAAATTTGCACTCCTGTAATTCCATATCATCTTACTAATACAAAATACATCCCAATTTTCAACAATCAATTTTTTCAACAGGCAAAACCAAGACCCCTAATAAGTTTCTTCATTTTGTAAAAATTATCAACCATTATATGATCAGGAGGCAATGATTCATTATAGGATCCAAGAATTTTATCAAAACTACGATCAGAAATATGCACTTCAGACTTTATGTTCAATATTTGAGCATTTGAAGACAATTGAGTCATTGTCTCACAATTTGGCCATAATTATTGGTCAACTAAGTGTAGTAAGTTAAAAAATATTTTTCATGTGGATTTGGTTCTTCTTCAAGATTTTCTATATTTTTCTAAAAGGTATAATCGGCTACATCATAAACCATTTGCATGTAAGGATTTTCAGTTGCACCCACGTTATTCGTTCTAAATCCAATCCCCCTTTCAAACTCATCCATATTTACTGACGAGTTTACTTCATTACCCCTTGAGGTCCTATAAATCAATGGCCCCCATGTTTTGTCCACTCACACTAATTTGGAACAAACATTTTTCTTAGCAAATGTCCATTCGCTTCATCAATTTGAAGGAAAAAAATATGTTTGCACTATTTTACATAGACATTTGTAGGTTGAGAACATGCATAATGAATAAAAGCTTCAACTCCCTCAATAAACTCAGGATTAATGAAACCATCAGGTGTTAATCGTCTATACGTCTAAGATATATCAATATTACTCATTTCTGAAAAGTTTTAATTTAAAAAACTGATTTCATAGTTAGTATCCTTCATGTCTCCTAAGTTTACAGAATATTTAAACTTTACACAATATCCCGTGAGTATTTATGTTTAAATTAATCACCCACAATTGATTTCAATACTATGGTACATGGTATTGTTTCTAGCCTATATACCATCATAAGGGTTTGTTATGTAAAGAACTATCAAGTTTATTAAACCTATGAATTTCTTATGTTAATACTAACTTTTAATTAATCACATTGAAGTTAAAGTATTTATGTTTGAATTAATTACCTACAATTGATTTCAATACTATGGTACATGGCATTGTTTACAACTCTGAATCAAGAAAGCAAGTTCTAGCTGTGACTCCTAGGTTTATGGAATTTTTTACCGATAAGCCTCATGGGAGTTACATCATAGGTTTCCAACCTATATATTGTCCTAGGGGTTTATTATGCAAAGAATTTTCAAGCTTATTAAACCTATGAATTTATTGTGTTAATACCAACTTTGAATTAATCACATCGAAGTTGAAGTATTTATGTTTAAATTAATCATCTACAATTGATTTCAATACTATGGTACATGGCATTGTTTACACCTGTGAATCAAGAAAACAGGTTCTCGCTGCGACTCTTAGGTTCGTGAAATTTTTCACCGATAAGCGTCATGGGAGCTGCATCATAGGTTTCCAGCCTATATACTGTCCTAGGGGTTTATTATGCAAAGAACTGTCATGTTTATTAAACCTATGAATTTCTTGTGTTAATACTAGCTTTGAATTAATCATATTGAAGTTGAAGTATTTATGTTTGCATTAATCACCTACAATTTATTTTAATACTATGGTAAGTGACGTTGTTTACACCTGTGAATCAAGAAAGCAAGTTTTTGCAATGACTCAAAGCAAGGTTTTGCTGTGACTCTTAAGCTTGTAGAATTTTTCACCAATAAGCCTCATGGGAGCTACATCACGGGTTTCCAGCCTATATACCAACCTTGGGATTTATTATGCCTCAAATCATCCATAAGGTCTCAAACTCATTCCACATAAAATAAATACTTATGTAATCATACATCTACTCATCAATGATTCAAACATAACCCAAGCATAAATACTTAGACTATTAAAGAAGAATATAAAAACTCATCAATGATTATAAGAATATTTTAAACAACAACACAAAATCAAGACCTCCTTAATTTGCATTCACACAAAACTCAAACACATCTAATTAATGTATTATTAAAGCTGCATATATGGTAGACATTATTTAGACAATCAACCTAAATGGACGGATAACTACAGCCTACAAAGAAGAAGGATGAGCGATGCTTTTGAACACAAAATAGGGCCTACGAAAAAGAATATTAGCATTTTTCTCATTTTTTATGAAATTATTTACATGGAGATTCATAAATGATCTTTAGTACAATTATATTGTAAAATCTATTAAATTATGTTTTTCATAAACCTCCGCCAATCAAACTTTCTTCTTAGATGAAACAAAAATATGACAATATCTACAATTTCATAAAATTGTCAAAATAACTTGCCTTTGTATTAGTATAGTGGATCAGAAGTCACGCTTCTCCAATAACTCTACTATACTATGAAAACTATTTCTTTGGAGTAAATTATCCTTTCTATATATGTTCTCTTACTTGGATTCCATTTTCACTCTTAAAACAATTTAGGTCCATAATAACAATATGCACTAAGTTATAATGCATTTAATATCTCATTTGTTCAGTGTATTTTTCTCCACGAATAATTTCAAATGAGAAATATGAAACAAATCTTCTTATTTGCTTTAGTTATTACCTAATCATTTGTGTAAATATATAACCGATCAATAGTCAAATTTTAAATTAAATGAACGTATTATATTCTACTTTTAACATGTAAAAACAAAGATTTGTCCTTATTGTGTAAATAGAATGAGTTATGCTCATTTGAATATTTGATCGAGCATCCTTTAAAGTTACATAATGGAAGATTGTAACTTAATTTAGTTTCTTTTCCCTTTCTAGTTTGAAAACGACCACCACTATCTCATATATAAATCTCCTACTCTCTATATGAACCATTAGTAATTAATTATAATCAAAATATACCAAACAAAATAGTGAACAATTATTAAACTTCAAAGCCACTAACGCAGTGCCATGGAAAGTTAACTTTATTGAGGCATTCACATTCTCCCTTAGTGTTCCAATATTACAAGCATAAAATGTTGTAATTCATCAATGGTTCTAAGCACAAAAGAATTATGTCTTCTAAGCTTGGCCCTTGTTACCTGGATTTATTATAGATGGTGCCACGCAAAAACTAAGATTCTACCAACTATTCAAGTTGAATTTTCTAGATGGAAAAAGTACAAAGAGTACTACTAAGTGGATGAATATGGCAGTTCTAATAGGCCCTTGTTAAAGTCATCATGTCATGCTATATGTTTCTATACTTTTTCAGGTTATGAACTTCATCAGTTTCCAACAACCAATTTCAACTGGAGAATGGAACTGAAACCTTTTAGTTAATTGTAAAACTAATAACTCAAATGCTTAAAACAGAGATCTCAACACTTTTGCAATAAGTGTGAGTGATGTTATTGTCAACTGGTACAAGTTGCTTATTCCTACAAGTGAAAATTGTTCACAAAATCACACCATCCAAATCCAAAGTCACTTCTCATGCTCAATACAGTTAACCAACCTTCAAAGCATGATTCAAGCTAACCAAAGAGAAGTATACAACAAATACGACAACAACTTTTGTGGTGGCACAAGAGACAGTACCTGAAGAAGGACACGATGGCCTTCGGTACTGTCTTTGGTAGCGACAGAGATGAGGATGTTGGCACAGTACGTGAAGAGATAGTACTGCACGATGGCCTTCGGTAGTGATAAAGATGAGGACGGTGACACGCTGAGGAGTGCGGTGGCATAACAAGGACGCTGGTGGGACAACAAGGAGGTGCAGTCAGACAATAACGACAAAAGGAAAGAAAATAACTTAGCTACGATGGAGGAAGGGAAATGGGGGTTGGGGGAGGACGATGGTTTCATTTTAGGTTAAACAAAAACGAAGTCATTTTCATTTTTTTTAACTCTGAAACTGAAGCAAATGACAATGTTTACTCTAAACTTTACCAATGGAATTTCCATTGGTAGCACAAAACTTATTTATTCCGCCAAGTGCTCCTGCCTTCTTTACCAACGGAAATTGTCTACCTTCGCTATATTCCATCGAAAATTTAGCTAAGATAATTTCCCTCCATATTTACCAACTGATATATTTTTCATTATAAAATGAAATTTTTCCTGACAATTTTATCGATGAAACATGATCTTCTATTGGTAATTTGTTATGGTTCGATTTTCATCGGCGCTAATTAATAATTTTCTTGTAATGTAGTTTATCTAATAATTTTATTATAGATATATAGGTTTATTCTTGTCTTAATCAACTTCATAATTAAGAAAACATACTTTTCTTTTTTTACCTTCATTGTATATTAGGGTTTAAACATATGAAATAATAAATAAAATTCAAATTATTAGATTAAATCTTTTAAAATAATATGTGTTAAGTTTAAACTAGAGGGAAGGTTGGTCTAATTTAAAGGGGAAATCCTAGTTTACATAAACAACTATTCCAATTATGAATGTTTGATGTAATCACGCACTTCTTAAGCATTTGCACATGCCCATGTCCATTCCTTCTTTTAAGGCTTTCATTAAGAAGTTTATCTAGAAATCCAAATAATGTTTTCAATTATCCACATGCCTTTTTCTTACATGTTTTTATCTTTGTCTCTCAACTTGCACCTACAACTTATAGCCTTATATTCAATTGGTAGTATGCTTACAAATTTAATTCTTATTTTTAATTGCTACAAAAATTTTATTTTCAAATTTATTGCAATTTTTAAGTTTTTATAAATATTGTATGAAACACTTGTTTTCATTTTTTTACAATACATTTACATGCTTTTAATGATGAAAGCCTTAGAAAATATGAATCATTCAAATGATTATATGGAAATAGATAAAAAAGATACGGTATGAAATAATGTAGTAGAGTTGCATCTAATCTCATTAATGGTTGAAGAAGTGAAGAAGAGAAACCAAATAACTAGTACCGTTACCAAATTTTATTAAAATTAAGATATATCTTTAAATAAAATTCAATAAAAAAATATATTGATCTCCATTTAAAGTACAATTATAATAGATTAAGGGTTAGATTGAAAAATTTTAAAAATTTTCTCAAAGAAAATGGAATTAGTTAAAACTACTTGATCAATTATGCGATAAATGAATGTTGGGCCTATCTATTTAAGGTAAAATATTTCTTTTTTTAAGGCCTTATGTTTAATTAGTAATATGCTTGTGAATTTGGTTCTTACTTTTAATTGCTAAAAAATCTTATTTTCAAGTTTCTTGTAAAATTTAAGTTTATAAAAATTGTATGAGACACTTTTTCTATATTCTTGTCACTCCCATTAGTTACTTTCGGTGATAAAAGCTTTTTAAAAATATGAATGATTCAAAAAATTACATGGCAATAAATCCAAAAGATACAATATGAAATGATGTAATAGAGTTGCACTTAATTTCATTAACGACTGAAGAAGTGAAGAAAAGAAATTAAATAACTAATATCTTTACCTAGAAGAATATTAAGATATGTCTTCAAAGAAAATTCAATAAACAGTATATTAATCTCCAGTAGAAGAACATGTATAATAGATTAAATGCTAGATTGAAAATTTTCAAAAATTTACTTAAATAAAATTGGATAAATTTAAACTACTTGATTGATGGAGTTAATGCAATAAATGAAAATTGAGACTGTCTATGTAAGGTAAAATATTGCTTTATTTATTTACATACATTATTTTAATTTTTTTATAAGGTAAACTTTGTCATCATTTTAAGCACATAAAATGATTCACATGTTCAATAAAAAGGAATATAAGGAATTTTTAGACTTGCGTTGTATTTTTAGAGATACTATTTCAACTAGAATGTGTGCATATTTGTCAACTAAATGTCAGTAAAATAGTAAAAATGAGAGATAACGAATTAACGATTATGAATTTCTTCTTTTAATGAGAAAGAAGATCAAGTTATAAGTTCTTCCTCTAACAAAAAGAGATCTCCTAAAAATAAAAAGGAAACAAAGATATAAGCTAGGAAACGGTACGAAACTAGCCTCTTCAATATCGGCCTTTGACACTAACTAGTATCGAAAGTTTTTCTACTATATGCCCGTATTTTAACTATCAACCAAATACTAGTTGGTATTGTAAATTTTAAATTTTTTGGGGAACAAAATACCCAAAACCCAGGCAAACTCTCTCACTCACAAATTCTCAAAAAAATTTCATTGCTCTTCTGTCAACGTTTTTGGTTCTCCTCTCTGACTCTCCCTCCTCTAACATCACAAACCACCACCACCATTAATGCCACCACCCACAACCACTGTTGCACGATACCGCATTTGCTTCTTTCCCCACAACACCTGTTCTCCCCCCTATGCCTTCTCTCCATCGCACCTCCTATCCCCACCACACTTGCTGCTCTCCATCATCACTGCTCGTTTGAAGTTGAAAACCAAAATTTCCAATTTTTAGATGTGTGACTTAAAGAACCAACCCAAACCCACCGAACCAAATTGCAATTTCTGATTTGTTTCTATGTTTCGAATTGCTTTTTTCTACTCCTAAACTACATTTGTATTGTGTTTTGGTTGTGTTTTATGTCTTTTGTGAATGATTGAAAATTGGAATTATTTGTGCGAGTTAAGAAATTTGAGTTTGAAAGTTAGAAATGTTTGTGTAAGTTGGCTCAATTTCAATGTAATTTAGGCATTGTCAATCCATGAAGAAAATAAATGCATTTGAAAATTTGGGTTTGAAAGATGGAATTGTTTATGTGAGTTGTTCAATTTTAATATAATTTAAGCATTTTCAATTTCAAAATTAATACGATAAGTTGTAATTTGTTAATTAATTTATATGAAACATACAATTTACTAATTAATACTTGTATAATAAAAGTACTTAACATATGAATAATCATTTATATATAAGATGTAATATATAATTAAATCATTTCATATATGTAATAATTTAAGAAAATTAAAATTTTGCATTTTATATTGTTTATTGCTGAATTGTGTTAGATAAAATTGAATTGTGTAGTGTATATTAACTCTTCATTGTGGAGTTAACTTGAGTAAGAAACTAAGTATCTTGATTAAAATTAGTGAATGAAAGATTGTTAAATTAAAGTTGGAAATTAGGGTTTTAGTAAAAATATTGATTAAATTAGTTAAGAAAACAAAATAATTAGAAGCATTTCAAATTGATTTGTTTTCGTAAACAAATTTATTAGTTTATAGTTAAATTATGAGATCACATAAAGTAAGTTGTAAACGTATAGTTATAAGTTATGGTTGATGTTGAATATGTTATAGTTACGAGTGTATGTCTTTAATTTATGGTTGAATGATGTAATCATATAAAATCAATTATAGTATATGAGATGTATATGTGTATTGTGTTATGTATATTGAATACTTGAATTGTTGGTTTTTGACTTATAGTTAGTTGTGTTCGATGAAATTGAATTGTGTACGATGTAATCATACAAAATAAGTTATATTATGTAAGATGTGTATGTTTATTGTGTAATTATATATGTTAAATACTTGAATTTTTTGTTTTTAACTCATTGGTGAATTGTGTTGGATGAAATCGAATTGTGTATTTTGTGTAGCTTCCCACTCTCACAAGACACATACCCGACATCCTAAGTGATATCCGAGTATGTACCTCACGAGGGTGGCATGCTAGAACAATGAACAATTGAACTCATTACAATTTTTTTTTCAAATCAATGCACGCGTATGCGGAAATCAGTAATCAAATTGGGCCCATTCTTTTCTTTTGTAACATCAAAATCACATTTATTATTATTCTTATTTACAAACCTTTTCTTCTTTGGAAAGTTATTGCATACAGAAATATTCAGATATACATTGTACAGAAATTGTGAAATATACAATTTGATACAAAAATAAGAAAACAAACGCAGACGCAAACTAATCCCGACCTTTATCTCTTACTTGAATGCAGTGGTTATACTCCTGTTAGCCTAACGAGGTAACTCTTTTGAGCCTAAAAAATTTGCAAAATTTTGGGTGAGTTTTTGCAAACTTAGTGAGTGACCATCCTCAATGGCTCACTTAATCACATACACATACAGTTTACATAATCACATATCACTTTGTTCACAATATTCACATTCTTATTCATTTACAAGTTAACAGGATATTGCAATCATTCAAACATACATATTAAATTAATATGCAATGCACATGTGACTCACTTTCATTTATTACCTTGCTATGACCGAGTGCCTATAACTGTCCCGTATCCATTGTGGATACCGGGCTCATTGATAACTATCCTGTATCCGTTGGGGATACCGGGCTCATTTTACATAGTAAGCCTTTGGCTCTTAATCACTTTCTGACCTTTAAGCTCTTCTCACATTCTGAGCTTTAAGCTCTTTTTCGATGGCTGCTCCAGTCACAATTGTCTTTATCTTTCGTGCATTCATGTAATGGAATGCTTCACATTCTTATATGATCAATCAATTACTTTCACATGTCATATTCACATTCAGAATTGATTTATCATCGAACCGTGGTCTGGCATTCAACATAATTGTTGAAAAACACTTTTTCAATCATATGCATATGCGCATGTTTCTTCGGAATTTAACAATCAAGTTAGATATCACATATTTCATCAAATTCACATACAAAGAGCACTTCAATATCACATTCATTCATCAAAATCATTGAACCTTCTTTGTCCAGAATCAAAACAATCAAAGTCACATTTATAAGATAATTCAAAACATAATATGAACAGAGCAATCAATAAGTAAGACCATCTAGGTCGACTTACAGTACGCTCCAGATTAGCAATTGCTTCTAAGATATGGAAATGTTTGAATGTGTAAGTTTATCCTGCACATCCAATTTATGAAATACACAAGTTTCGCACACATTGATAATTGCATAATTATAAGTAATCATTTATGCACAAATGTGTATATGGACTATGTACAATGCATGCTCAATGAAAATCCCAAGTATCTTTCCATTATTCTCATCACATTGTCAATCATATAACAAAACTCACCTAAGTATAATCTGTACTTAGGGTTTATGCCTCAATAAAACCGTTAGAATCAAATTTGATAACTCAATTGTTCATTTCAGAATTTTCCAAAAACATACTTTCAGGTCTACTGTTCTTGATCATTTAGATAATGCAAATGAAGTAATTTGGCAATACTTTCTTCTATAAAATTGTTCTCCTTTCTAATGAAATCGAGATCATTCAATTTAGTTCAATATTTCAAAAGTTATACTTTAAATATTTCAGACTGTTCATAAACTAGATCAATATGCTGTACTAAACTTCAATTCAGAAATATGGAATTCTAGAGATAGAATTAAAATTTGATTTCTTCATACAATTTGTATTCCTATGTCTCTAGTTTTCTCCAATTAAAAATCATCCCAATTGGATAACTACAGATCAAGATATCGTCAAAATACTGAAGCATGTTCAAGCTTTGCAAGAAAGTTGGCCGCAACGAAGCCAAGAGTTAGCTATGATGAACTTTTCCCGAGAGGAAAATTCCTAGTGAAATCCTGCAAGTTGACAGTAGGAAACTTTCACAGAAAGCAGTAAACAGGACTAACTTCCAATTTTTTTCCATATTCTACAAACCCGACATCTGACATCTAACACATCTTATACAAAAATCACTTTTTCTACTTCATTTACTCTTCATTCTCATTCCGTTTCAACTCAATATCATCCATAAACAAATTATAGTTCATGATTGATCATGAACACTAATAATAGAACATACATATATATACACATTCATCATCTTCCTACATATATTCAACTTCATTTCCACTTTCATTTCACTTCTAAATATCACCTTAATTCTTCTCATTTCAAGATACCACATTACTCCCGTTCTTTAGCTCTAGACTCATTTTATTTCATTACAAAAACACCCAAGGAGATTCATGTTAATTCATCAAGAAAACATAACAAAAACCCATTATGTATCCAGTTTTTCTGCACTTTTTCCCACATCCAGTACTTAACTTCAAATCAAAATTTGAAACTCTTAAAGATAGAATTTGAATTCGATGTCTTCATGCAAAATGTAGCCATATGTATCTACTTTAATCCAAATCAAAAAAATCACCTCGTTTGGATATCTATAGAACAAGTTATTGCTAAATTACATATTCATAATCAATGGAGAATGTTACAGCTAACATTTTTCCAACACACTTAAAACACCATTTACTTAATCAATCCAACATTATATCATTCCATAATCTCTCATCCATCAAAACACCAAAGCAAGACATGAATCTATCCACATTTCTCATCCACGTTTTGTCATATACTCATCCTCATTTCATGAACATTTAACCTCTAACTATCATCAAATATGCTTCTATTAAGACAACCCATGAAGAACAAAGTTTAACTTACATGTTTGGCTCCAATCTCCTTCAAATCACCAAAAAACCCTAGCTCCCCCACACACACGATCTTCACCTTTTTAAGGTGGAATAGGTTAGGTTTTTTAGCAACAAGAGGAGGAGACAATGAATCTTGAAGAAGCAAGGTGAAAGAGTTGAACAAAAGTCAGCATGATGAGGGTGAGAGTGGATGTCGTGGGTGAAGGAGAGGAATGGAGAAGATGAAGAAATAAAGAAGTTGGGCAAAATGAAGCATGTATCATTTTGGCAAGTAAAAGACCAAAATATGGTCTTTCACCTAATAAAAACGTGACTTAACAAGTGGTGTGGCAAGTGACACTTGTCACTTGCCATATGTCACTCTCATAAGGTCTCTTCTTGATCTTTTAATAAGCTAGTCCACTTGCCTCCAATTTTTAACCCAATTTTCTCCCAATTTTCAATGATACTTGCCTTTAAATCTTAATGTCATTCATAAAAAATTTTACTGCCATTTGACTCTTATTTCTATTACTATTCATCAATTGTTCTGTCACTTGAAATTTTTACTTGCCCAAAAATAGCCTTAAATTTCATAATTATCCCAAATTTTACTAAAAATTCTTAGTCAATAAATATACTCTCGAAATCAATTCTTAGCACATACAATTCACAATTCCAATTATAATCACAATTATAGATCAGTTGTACCTAGAAAATGTCAATGAATGCATATACAATCATTTTAGTATGCAAAAATAAATATTCACATGTGTGTATGATTACATTATGCATGAGCATGAAATGTATTTTTCTAAACTCTCATCACTATTTTCTCAGTTACAGAAATCTAGGGTTCTAACCCTTAGTATGGAAATGAGATGTTACATTTTGAATACTTGAATTGTTGGTTTTTGGTGAAATTAAATAGTGTATAATGTAATCATACAAAATGGGTTACACTATATAAGATGTATATGTGTAATGTGTTAGTTTGGACTTTTAAGTTAAACAATACATATTTTGTGATAGTAATTGAT
>JAOSBN010000004.1:35423856-35460741 GCA_027563595.1 Erythroxylum suave | reverse complement strand
TGAACATTTTATCTTAAAATTTGGATTGAAATCACATGTAAATACATAAGAAAATGTAAGAAAATTCAATTCTATCAATTATCCTGCACTTAACTTCGTTTACATGGGATTTGGGTTCCTGATTTTACATGGTGCTAAATCAGGAGTAACATTTGTCACTCGCAGTTTACTCCAAAGCTTTATTTTTTGCGCCAAAGATACAGGGATAGTGAGAACAATGCTACGTGTAAACAATATGGTCACAAAGTAAATTAGATGATTAATGGTAGTTTAATGAATAGTTTGAGCAGCAGTGAAGAAAATGAGAAATTGATGAGTAGAATGATTCTACTTCAAGACTTCCAAATGTGGAGGTGTATGAACCCTTAAGGTTATGGTCAATAATGGGTTAGCATAACCTTTTCTAAGACCAATGCTCTGATTAAGTGATTTGTTAACTATCTGGTTAGAGGCCCATAAATGCAAAGCGATGGAGTATAGTCAAGGTTTCAACAATGGTGGTATGTTCTTTGTAAAGAGTGCAAACTTTTGATTTCTATATTTCCCATTTGAGAATAGTAAAGTGAAACAGGGATTTTCATCTTTTGGTTAATTTATAAATACTTATGACTTTCACTTTCTCTTAGAGCAAAGATGGGAAACTCAAGTGCACAATAATCATATAGAAATTCTACTATATCAAGTCATGCTTGACTATTGAAACTTCCAAATGACAATCTACAAAGATTTATAGGAACTTAAGAATAAGCAAAGACAACTACTCATTTAATAATAGAAGAATAAGTTGCATATTTCTTGATCATAATAGGGTATAACATGGCAACTAGATTGATGTAAAGCATTTTCAACATTTGACATAAACAATTTTGAAGTATTTTGTGAAGTCTTACATGTAATTAATCATGTTACAAAAATAGTTCTTATTCCATTTTCGTTTACTAATACATCTACAAATTCAACATAATCAAAGATACTTTCTATATTTTCATATATATTGATAAACTTTTTTACAATTACTATTATACCTTTATATTGAGTTAGTGATTTTAATACTATTATTTTATTTTGAAAGATTATATAAGAGAAATAGACAGTACATATATTGAACATGTGTTCCAATTAATAAACAAGTACCATATAAGGGTAAAGGAATTGATCTAACATAAAATGTTATGCATTATATCTCATCTGACATATACTTCATATATGTAATAGTCTGATGGATTGGCACTACAGATGATTCTCAAGTTTTTTAGAGATAGTTGTAAGACATTTATGGATTTATTAGTAACATTGTAAAGCAAACCTGAATCCATGATGTTTGAAGTTCCTGACAAAAATTTATTCCCTCTCTTCATGTTTCCTTCAGTAATTAGTTTCTACACAATGGTTTAGAAACTTCTCTTTAATGGTTTTTCTAAAACATACAAACTCCTAAACCAATGTGTCTGTAATCTTTCCTTGGATATATGCCCTAATCTTTTATGCTATAGAAAAACAAAACATTCACTTTGTACACTACATTTACTTCCTATAATATTGTCAACATGAAACAGAGATTCAGCAAAATTAACATCAAGATTGAAACGATATAAATAATCAATTAAAGTACTAAAACTATAATAGTACTTGTGTTTATATAAAGAAAACACACCGTTTCCAATCTTAAATTAAAATCCTACATCATTCAACTTTGCAATAAAAACTAAATTCCTAGCACAGTCAGGAACATAAAGACATTTTTCTAGATCTAGGTAACACCCAGTGTCCAAGATAAATCTATACGTCCCAATGCCCTCTATCCATGCCTTCATTTTGTTCCTCATATATAAGAACTTTCTAGTTCAATTTATGGGATGGATTGAAAAGAACATGTGACATATGAGTAGTTGCACCAGAATTTAACCACCAGGTATTAAGAGGAACTTCAATAAGATTTGATTCAAAACATAGTAAGACATAGTATGTACCTTTCTTTTCAAACCAAGCCTTTCTTTTAGCACAATCCTGCTTAAAGTGACCAGGCTTCTTACAGAAATGACACTTCTTATCTTTATGAATTCAGCCCTCATTAACTTTACTAAGAGCTTTGTCCTTATAATTGCCTTTCTTTCCTAGTTTGTTCTTGTTGCTGCTAGCTCCTTGATGAAATGTGAAATGAATAGAGTGTTCATTCATTTTCTTTAATCTCCTTTCCTCCTGAACCAAAATGGCCTTAATCTTTTGAAGGTTCCATTTTTCTTTAATGGTGTTATAGTTCACTTGGAACAGGTCAAACTCTAGAGGAAGTGAGTTGATAATGAACTTTACAAGGAATAACTCACTTACATCTATACCTATAGATTTCAGCATTACAGCTAGGTTTAACATATGAGTTACATGATCGTGAATAGGCTGTGACCTGTCAAACTTCTTGGTCGTTAGCTCACTCATTAAAATCCCTACTTTGGACTTGTTAATTATATCAGATTGGGATTATTCCTTAAGCTTCAACAAGAACTACTTTGCATTATCCATCTTAGGCATTGATGGCTCCACATTTTTTGCGATTGTCATTCGCATCAAATTCAAGCTCAGCCTATTAGACTATTTACAAGCCTTACAATAAGACTTGTCAGCTTCAGAACTAGTCTCAGTTATGGTTACGGGCCTTGCGACTAAAACTATGACTAAGTCCAACTCCATTACACCCAATTGGAACTGGATTTGTTCAAACCAATCCACATAATTCAGACCATTGAACTTCATTTCCTAAAACGAACAAATTAGTAGATGCTGCAAATAAAACATTAGCCCACGCATTATTGCTTTGAGTAGACCTAAATGGATTACAAATAAAACATTAGCCCACGCATTATTGCTTTGAATAGACCTAAATGGATTCAAATTAATAATAACTTCAATTATGTATTTAAATTCTCCTTTGGGTTGTATTTAAATACATAGTTGTAACCTATAATGATGCTAATAAAATTCACTATAATGGACAATCAATCATATTCTAATCAACATGTATGTTATCTTTGGATATACAATTATATTAAACCAAAAAATGTTGATAAGTCCCTTTAATGTCATTAATTATAAGCAATGGTCCACCTTTGGGTGACCTCCTAGCGTTATAATTAATAACCTCAAATGTTCAGTTCAACCTTTATTTCATTTTATAACATTGTATCAACATGAACAATAGAAAGATTCACAATTAAATGTTTAATATTTTCAAGCTAGGCCTCTTTGGTGACTAACAAGCTTTCTATACAATAAACATTTAATTGGATAATATCATACATGAAAATTTTTAATTTAATTAGTTTGATCACTTTGGTGACTATCAAACTATTCTAAATTACCATAATGTCATGTAACACCTTCAACATATAACAAGAAAATGTAATTCTAAACATTGCATAATGTAAAACATTCAAAGTACCAAATAAAACATATAATATGGCACTGATTTTTCAAAATAATATTATAAATAGAAAAACAAACCAATTATGAATTAAACAATCAATTATGACCCATCACAAAATTGTTTTACTTAGGGTCAAAGCCCATAATTTAAATATTTAATAAGCAAGGTTTCATAATATAACCTTAATTCAAAATCCATAAAGTTAGACCAAAATCATTTAATATCCCAATCTACCAAGAGCATCCCTCGCCAATGTTATAGCCAACAGAATCATATCTGTTACAAGCATTGAAACAGAAAACTCAAAAAAATTTTATTCTAAAATCTTCTTTAATTTATTCTTCTTACAATTCCTTTGCAAAATCCTTTCTTGGCTTGAGCCAACAATAATGACATCCACCATTTTGCTTACTCGGTGGTCAAAACAACGAAATCCAAGTGTTCCTCACTCTAAACCCATATGAGTTTCTCACTCTAAACCATCCATCTATATTTTGCTTCAGTCAAGCATTCAGAATGGCATTCAAGTCCTTAGAAAACTGATTCTACATCCGAAAATAAATTTTCCATTTCCACGCAAATCAACACCAAAATTCATCAATAAATGTACAAGAATATAAGAACAAAATCAGAAGTTTGCGGTTAGTTTCTATTTTTGTGTTCTTGTTTACGGTAGTTCCATTAATAGCAGTTCAAGATTTCGTATATGAAGAAAGCAACACCATTACAAATATAGAAAACAACCATTCTAGAAACGAAACGAAAAGTAGATGATAGCAGACAACAAATAATGCAATAACTTGCTCTAATACCAATTGTAAGACATTTATGAATCGATTAATAACACTGTAAAGCAAACCTGAATCCATGATTTTTGAAGTTCTTGACAAAAATTTATTCCCTCTCTTCTTGTTTCCTTTTGTAATTAGTTTCCATACAATAGTTTAGAAGCTTCTCTTTAATGGTTTTTCTAAAACATACAAACTCCCGAACCAACATATCTGTTTATTTGAAAGGAGAGAGAGAGGGAAAGGGTCTTGGACCCATTTTAGGCCAACTCCTTAATCCCTATAATTATTATCTTAGGCTCTTTTCATTTGACTCAAACCCATAAGTGACATGGACCATTAAATAATCTAACAATAGTAACAAATCTAGATAACCAATTTTTTTGTCTCCATAAACTAAGACATCATTTTAGTTAAATATAGTAATTATAATTAATCTTATTATTTTTAATATTATATCCTTTATATGTTTAGCTAAATTTTATTGAGATGCGGTTGAATTGTCGAAGCCCCCAAAATAATTTTGATTCTCCAAACTCCTAGTAGTAATAGTGGAACCAGGTCGAATCCTTAAAGAACTAAATATTAGTTTCTTAATTTCAAGTAATAAAATTAAAGGGGGTTCGATTACGTACCTGATTAACTAAAATTAATAAGAAATCAAATTAAATTAACTGAACATAAAAGTGAGAAAGGCAATATTACCAAACTCTTATTCAAGGAAAAAATCTCATCTAATTGTAACATTCATCATTGGTGTAAAAAAAATATTTTCACAATTCAAGTAGTTAGTTTGAAACATATTAGGATATCCGTAATAAGTCTCAAATTTTCCTAAATTAATTGGTTCAAACCCAACATCCAAACTAAAATTTATCATTCATTAGCTGGGTGTGATAGTATTCGATATCAAATAAATGATAACAATAAGCTTATTGAAAAAGACTAATCCTAAATTAAATAACTAAGATGGTTGCAATTATTCAACTTATTTTTTTTGTTTATCATAAGTTAAATATACAATTTCATAAATAACCTATTTGCTACTTGTACCAATCTTTCATAGTAATTACGAATCATTGAATTCATGGATAGTGATAGAATAATCAGTATTAAATTAAATTGTCAGATTAACCAATATTAATCTTTCATGAAATATGAGAACTCAAAATAAGAAATATTTAAATTAAACTGTGAATAAAAGATAAGAATATAAAACCTCACGAGGTTACAACTAGAATATTGAATCACTTTGAATCAAAACGATTGAGTTTAGCCACACATGGCTTTTGCTCCAATAACAAAAATAGAAGAAAGACTAGGAATTGCAAAAAATGTAAGAAGAGATAATCTTTTTCTATTGTGAAGAATGTCCCTTTCATAGGGTTTTCCTAATCTAATTCTAACCTAATTAATTCTACCTTACAAAGATGTCTATCTAAAACAAATTCAAATTCCTACATGATAGGGATACAAAATAGTTTCCCAGTTAAAACAGAATTCCTACATGATAGGGATAGAAAGAAGCTGCAATCTCTTCACTTCATCCAAAATTCTTGATTATCATTAATAGAGTCCCAATTTGATACAATCTCCACTTTTCATCTCCTAAAACAAAAACAAACATTAATTTTCATATTTAAGCACCAAAATAAATCTAAAGCAAAGGAGATGATACCAAACAAAATAGCAAGATAAGATCTTATCAAGATGATATATCAAAGTGAGAGATATCATTTACAAAATTATAGAGGAAGAGGAAGACCTCAAGATTTACAAAATTATTTAACTATAAGTATTCTTTATTAACAAATGCTTGGATTTCTCTAACCATATTGAGGTGAATGATATTATTTTTTGAGATTATAGAGGAATAAAAGGACCTCAAAGTCCATAAAAGTTGTTTAACTATATGAATTATTCATTAAGAAATGATAATGAATATATTTTGGTGTTTTAAAGACAAGAATCTACATAATTTCAAACATGTTCAATTATAATATAAAGAATAAAAAATATATTATCACTACTTGCTATGTTATACATAACTTTATCAGAATGTATGAATAAAGGAATGAATTATTTGAAAGTTACGATAAAAACGAGGAACTTAATATTGGAAGTGTAAATGAAGATGCAAATTATGAGTAGAGTATAGTATTACTCTAGTATAATTACATAATGCATCTCAAAAGTGAAATAAAATTTGACAAATGTAGAATGATTATGTTTATAAAATTTTTAATTTCCATTTGTAAATGATGCTACTATTGTTCTTGTAATATTATAAATATTTTTAATTATTTAATTATATTGAGTAAATATAATTATTTATATTTGACTCTTATTATATAAAATTGATGTGTATTTTGTACTCTTTGTTTTAAATAATTAATATAATTAATGATTTTAATAACAAAAAGGTTTTTCTTTATTTTTAATTTAATAGCAATATCTAATAGCATAATAAAAATAAAGAAAAAGAAAGAAAGTGAATCCAAACAAGTTTTTATTTTCAATTTTTATAAATTTCCATTAAATAATTTTTTGTTTTCATTTTCTATTATAAATTTTAATTAGAAAAATTTTATTTTTAATAAAAACAAAAACTAAAAATAGGTAACTATGGAAGTGTATGAGGTAGGAAACACTTTGGCGAAATAGAGGATATCTCAATCTTGTGAGAAAATAATTAAAATATAATTATAAAATATAATAGAAAAATAATAGTGAAATTAATCCGACCCCTTAGTTTACTTAAATTACAACTGCTAACACTTCTCTACTTTCTTGTCTTATACCTTGCCTTGCATGAAGAATAGAATGCATTCAATTGTACTACTTATTTAGCGAGAGCTTTGACGATGTCAAAGACATCTTTCTTCGATGAGTTTAATTAGTTTTGCATCACTGAAACATCACAGTAGTTCTTGCAACAGGATTTGCAATTCGTGCACAGAAACTGCGGTTAGGAACACAGATTCTGTTCTCTAAAGAAATTATGATGTACAAGAAGAACATAACAAACAAAACAGGTAGTAATAACCGGTCGATTCATATTAATCAAACTTGCCAAGTTGCCATTATAAACCTTAGAAGCTTTATCCTCAATAATATCCAAGCCCCATAAGGAGATAAGGCCTATGGACTAGAAAAGTCAGAAGCTTGATTTGAGATGTACGGCCAACTCCAGACACGGGCCGTTTTCGCTTTCCATTCACAACAGCCCATTGAGCATAAGAGTCAGATGCTATGGACTTTCAGGGATTTGCACGTTTTAATATTAGTAAAGTCATTTTGGGAACACAAACAGTTTCAAACTTTCAACAGACAAGCAAATTTCAGAATTTGGTCCTTCGTTCGCGGTAATTTGTCGAGCTGTTTATTAATTTCACCCTTCTTCCTTTCTGCAATCACTTTCTGTCAGAGTTTTAAGAGATGACAGAAGGGTCAGGTACCTGCAGTCTCTACTTCATTTCAAGCCATAACTTGTAAATAAAGAGCCACAAGGAATCTGTCTTTTGTGATAAGATATTGGGAGTCACAACTGATGGGGCATTGATGGAAGCTTGTGTGGCTACAAGAAAGAAGAGGGCCACAGGTCATTGTCCTCCTTTACTGTTCACTGATATTTTTTCCACTGAGTACTGATATGTAACTTCACCAGAACTCATCAAGGGAGTAGTTATTGTTGATTATGAGTTTAATTTATTCTTTTTGGACTCATTACCATGAAGACATTGTCATTTGGTACATTAGAACATTTAATTATGAATGAAAATTTGACAAAAACGCATAACGGAACCTTGACTTGGTATAATTGTTGGTGGCTCATTAATGCAAGTTCTTTTCTTTTTTTTTGGGGGTGAGCTCAGCTTAATGGTTTTGTGTGTTGGCTACCTGTTTCGCTTTCATATATTGGTATGTTAATGCGAGACAGATAAGAGAAACGAATGCAATTCATATTTACTACCATGAATGCGGATGATTCAATAGTTCGTGGCTTTCTCAGATTGTGATCATTGGACGGATGATAATTGAAAAAGTTAAATGTATATTAATAAATTAATTACCACATTTCGTATATGCTTATTTTTGTCTCTAGCAAGAAGTAATTAGATTTTAATATTACTACTACTTGACTAAAACAAAAGTACCAGCACTGAGTCATAGTGACTATGATATTGACGCGGGAACAAATAGTGTCTCATGTATAAATATCGTTGCTTATAAATTCAGGGAAAGGTTTAAAATATTAAATCAATATTAAATTATTATAAAATAAGTTAAAAATTAAAAATTTTAAAATATGATTAAAAGATATTGTTTAAAAAATTAAAATTTAATTTATAAATATTATTAAGTAAAAATTAATTAATCTATTTTATTTTATTTTATAAAAATTTATTATTTTGCAGAAATCGATCTATTAATTAAAAAAATTGGTGGATTTTTACTAAATATATCAAATTAAAAATTAAATAATTTAAATTTTTAAAAATTTAACCGGTTAAATCAAAATTTTTTAATGATCGACGTTACTTAGTGGTTATCTCTTTATTCCCAAATCCCAACTCGAAAAGATAAAAGCTGACAAAATTAAACAATAAAGAATGCAAGACAAGACTAGGGTAAAGGACAATATGCCCCCTGGGCCCATTTTCTGTTGAATGTAGGCCTCTTACCGGAACAACCCAGATGGTCGGTCCACTCAAAATTATGGTCGGCGACACGTTCGGTTTATCTTTACGTATGTTTTCTTTCTTGTCGTTTTAGTCATTGATTCAATCCTGTCAAACGTCACCTTTCACAATCTATTATCTTTTATAACATCTATTAAATTTGCCAAACTACACCAAGTCCCTCCTGGTCCCTATCGACTTAGGTTGTTTACAAACAAGGATGATTGTGACTCAATGATAACATAGGGTAAATGTCTGTTGTAGTTTCTTTAATTAAAATAATAATTTTAATATTTTATACTTTAAAGATTAGAATTATTAATTAATTTAATATAAACTATTATATAATTTTGATATGATAATTTAAGATAAAAGATTTTTGTCTCAGAACTTTAGAACTTTTATAGAAGTCTATTATATCATATTATCAGTAGTTTCTATTATTCCCGTAATCCTCTAGCAAAGAAAATATGCTTAAAGGTTTTAGGCATTTTCTTACATTAAATTCATTTAGTTGATCTCTCTATTTTATTACTGGAATAATAATTTATTATTTGTGTGTAATAATTTGTAATTAGCTGACTACTCAGTGTGAGAGAAAAGTAATCGGCAATGGTAGGTGCAGCACATGAGGTTGGTCCGGCAATCGCTGAAAGTTAAATGAGTACAGCTGTCACGTACTGGTTTGTTACTCATTTAGCCTAGACCAATCACACCGCCCAGTCTGGCATTGTAACATGCCTTCATGCTTTTATTGGTCCCACTCTCTGAGTCTCTGTGCCTTATTAGTCAATTTATAAAGTTTTGTGTCTTACGTTCACTCTTAATTAGATGTGGGAATTTAAATTCTCTTTTTTAACAAACCCAAAAAGCATAATTACTTCCTCGCCGAGTCAGTATCATGGCCCACAAGTTAGGGTAAGAGAAAGCATAGACATGCTCCTTGTTCTTATACGAGTTCCTCGACAGTGAGCGTAGTGATGCATGTCACTTATCTCTTTGTGGTAAAAGAATTGATATGTCCATTGCTTCGCTTGAGTTGACATGCAGAAACTGGGAGAACGGAGAATTGTTTGTTAAGCGCAGCCATCAATCTGTTTGCTCTTATTTTTGTAAATAAAATTAATATACCATAAGGCTACCAGTTCAAACACCGTATATGGTCATTCCTCGCATGCGGTACAATGTCATGCGAGCCGTCTCTCGGGACCTAATTAAATTGTCTGTTCTAAGCCCTTTTCAATCGTATATCCGATTAGGTTGCCGTCCACGTTTGGTTCACTTTCTTTTTAGCATTTGCTCTTCAGGCGTCAACCGGCCAAGTGCTCGATTAGAAATTATCGTTGATAAGAAGAAATATATAGTCTAATGCCACCAACTAATTTGAATAATAATTGAATGTGGTTGAGATTATCACTATGATACAAATAATTATAAAAAGTCATTATTTTAAGGAGTTTGATATGGATGACGTGTTGAAACATATTACTAATTAAGTTTAAAGTTCTTATCATGAACAAGGGTTTTCATTTTTTTATTTAAAAGTACGGTCATACATAAACTATCTCAAGGGCCCGCAACCATATAATAATCATGGAAAAAGTATAAAAACTTATGCAATAATAGAAGTGAAATGCATAGTTCTACTTTTACTGTCACCCGCAAAAGAATTTTCTTATGCTTTATACTTGTACGTTAAATAGTCAAGATCATGGGTGATTATGATGACATCCAGGAGAGGTGACGCCTAATTGAAATGAATAGTATTAATGCCTAACATTGTCTTGGTCGTTGACTTTCATATTGTCGCTATCATAACCCTAAGCTTCTGTATTCTTTCACATGGTAGAAAATGATCCCATTTGGCCTTAGAACTTAAATTATGGTTTGCTAGTGCTTAACTACCTAAGAACTGCTTATTTCAATCTAAAACTTAACTCATCTAAGTTAAATACAATCAACCACAAAGAAGAGAAAAGAAAAAAAAGGATAATGCAAGTTCATGAATAGAAATAATCACTCGAAAAGAAAGAAATCAGAACATGTACAGCATCTTATTCAAGATGACCAACCGCCATCATTTTCATATAGTTGCGTACATGATCGCCAAAGTTAAACCGACGATTTCGACAATCGGAGAAGGCTAAAAGCAAGCATGTGGCTGAGGCGCAATTGTCAGGTTCAATTGAAATCAAATCCGCACCAGATAAACGTGCCATAATTTCATGTGATTTAACTTTATCGTATAGACAATCTTAAGATTTAATTCGGCCGGTGTTTGATGTAGCCTTTTTGATGAATTTCAATAATAGAGTCGCAAAGATCTAATCCGAAACTCCGTGAACACCCTAGTATTATTAGGCTAGAGGTGGCCTTACCTTACCGTAATGTCGCCTTTGAATTATGATGTCGGTAACTCCTCAGAAGAAACTCATGAGCAAGACAACAAAAGGTTAAAAAAAAAAAAAAAGGGGCTTGGTTTCTTAATAGCTTACAGCTACTAATTTTCAAGATTTAAATGGTTGCTTAAGTCACTTGCCATGGAATTACATATATGTGAGTGTGCTAAGTATTAAGTATTCAATTATATGGAACCATAGCTTGGTAGCTGAAGTTATATCATGTCATATATCGATGAAGACACAAGCAATATTTATTAAGTAATAACAATGCCAACTACTAAATACATCAGCGGCAATGCTGAATAAAATCATTGTCAACATTTATGGTTTAACATATTCATAGATAAAAGACAACAGGGGCTTTTCTTTTGTATGATTGTCTTTAAACTATTTTTTTCCTGCGGTTAAATCTGCATAGACAAAGTAAGCGAAATCAATCATATGGGACCATTCCCTCTTTGAAAAAGTGAGAAATTAAAAGGCCAACCCAGGTATATAATTGGATATTCTGATGTATATTCTGCCTATGCAATCAAACAAGGAAAGCCAATGTTATTTGTTTTTTTTAACACAAAATAATTTTGAATTTAAATCATTAAAACCTTTTTTGAAAACAATATATCTTTATTAGTTAGAGATAAGATTACGTATTACTTAATATATTTAGATTCTACGTTTTAGTAAGATTTTTATTAATTGTTGGAAAAGTTGGGTATTCATAATATTATTACTTTCCCAATCTTTCATTCATCAGGAGATATTCTTTCACAAATGGATCAGCTTTCTTAATCACCACTTCCTAACATACACCTGGAATTGCTATATAAATAGCCCAGAAATTGGATTAAAGATACTATTAATACAGTATATGAAAATGCAAGCACGTAATTGTATACTGATTTTTCCTTCACTCGTAGAGATTTGTATGAAAATGCAAGCACGTAATTGTATACTGATTTTTCCTTCACTCATAGAGATTTGTATGAAAATGCAAGCACGTTATTGTATACTGATTTTTCCTTCACTCATAGAGATTTGTATGAAAATGCAAGCACGTAATTGTATACTGATTTTTCCTTCACTCATAGAGATTTGTATGAAAATGCAAGCACGTTATTGTATACTGATTTTTCCTTCACTCATAGAGATTTGTATGAAAATGCAAGCACGTAATTGTATACTGATTTTTCCTTCACTCATAGAGATTTGAAATTAATGAAACTTAGGATAAGTAGTACATCCTAATCTGACATAGTTGGAATGGTTTCCATACGATGGTTATAACTACCGTTTATTTCTTAAAAACGCAAAACATGCTCTTTTTGGTTTTCATTGTTACGAATCGAAACCAACTGCACCACGTCCATTGCTGGCTGTCTTACCGTATAAGCCCCCAAAATGTGTCAAATAATTAGTGTAGATGCTGCTGCTTAATTTCAAATACCAAATTACTACGGTTTATCCTCCCGAAGATTCCTTTTGCCAAAACAACCAACTACACTCTTAACAAAAGAAACACTACGGTTTGGATTACTCATCAGCGCGTTGTCCAAATGTCTTCCTAAGGATAATGTTCAATTTAATAGACCCACACTCGTCTAGGATTAAGTGCTAGTTATCTGATTAGTTTAAACTTAAGTATATGATTAATTACCTATTAAAGCCGACGGATGTTTCGAGAGACCAAAAGAAAGTAGAAGACAAAGCCCACTTCAGCAGCATTGTCCCCACTGCTTCGCTGTAATCAACAGCGCCAATTGGTGGATAGGATAGGACGGGGAAGCTCAAACCCAAAATTATTACATTTTATTTTTCAAAAAATGGATTAAACTACGAATTTCACTACCTCTCCGCCAATCATCTTCTCCATATTTATTCATTTACTTATTTTTCATGCGTCATTATTCAATCAGTGACCAGAGCCATTGCAGGTTTTGAAGGACCACACTCCCTATATAAGTTTAGACGTGGAAACCGGTACATATCACATATAGAGCACTCTAGAATTAAGCTCCGCTTTTGCAGTAGCAGGGTACTTGAGAGATGCCGATTAGAAATATTGCCATCGGCCACCCACAAGAGGCCACTCACCCCGATGCCTTGAAGGCTGCCCTGGCAGAGTTCATCTCTACCCTTATCTTCGTATTCGCCGGAGAAGGCTCCGGCATGGCATACAACAAGCTCACTGACAACGGCGCCTCTACACCTGCCGGCCTCATCTCCGCATCTATTGCACATGCCTTTGGTCTCTTCGTCGCTGTATCAGTCGGCGCGAACATCTCCGGAGGCCATGTCAACCCCGCTGTCACCTTTGGCGCTTTCGTTGGCGGTAACATCACTCTCCTCCGTGGCATCCTTTACTGGATTGCCCAGCTTCTCGGCTCCACTGTCGCTTGCTTGCTTCTGAAGTTTTCCACTGGTGGTTTGGTAAGACTCATACACGTGCACGTAACAGTATTACAACAAAATCCCACTAGAGTTGCGTTATTTCGGTAATAGTCATAACTAAATTCCTTGTTCGAACATGTTTATGTGCAGACAACCGCAGGCTTTTCTTTGTCAAGTGGTGTTGGAGTAGGGAACGCATTGGTTTTCGAGATCGTGATGACCTTCGGGTTGGTTTACACCGTGTACGCCACCGCTCTTGATCCAAAGAAGGGAAGCTTGGGAACTATTGCACCCATTGCTATTGGTTTCATAGTTGGTGCCAACATTTTGGCGGGAGGTGCCTTCGATGGAGCATCGATGAACCCTGCGGTGTCGTTTGGGCCTGCTTTGGTGAGCTGGAGCTGGGACAACCACTGGGTCTACTGGGTCGGGCCTCTGATAGGAGGTGGAATCGCTGGTCTAGTCTACGAGTTCTTCTTCATTGGCCACAGCACTCACGAGCAGCTCCCAACCACTGACTACTAAGGAAGCGGATGTAAATGGGTGGTTCTGTAATGCTCCGGCTTTTTTCACTCATCTTTCGTTCTTGTACCTATTCCGATTTGAGGGTTAACTATTGGTCCTCCTTTAGCAGCTTGTGATCTCTTCATCTTTGGATGGTGTGCTTTGTGTATTCTACTCTCGGTTGTATTGTTCGAATTCCAAATGTGTTCAGTTTTTCCCAAATTTTCGATTCTCATATTCAATAGTACATAACCCACCGTATCATCTTTGCTATAATTGGAAAGGCAGGCGAATTTAATATTCCCGTAGAGACGAGTCTTCCCGACGTCGAGTTATATTCTGGTATTATCATGTAAAAGGAGCTAGCTTATGCCTGTGGCTATTGTTAAAGTGAGATATTTCTGAAAACACTCAGGTGATGGACAATGATAATCACTTTCTCTGCGATACTTGTACCTAATCAATCAGTAATTATGATGAAATTTAACGAAATATGAAATATTTTAGTCGAAATTGAGAGTTTCATGTGATGATTTAATGTATAACTATTTGGTCGAACATAAGCTTTACTGTACTTAATGCTGCGAACATAGACATGCTTCTGCTTGAATGATGGTGTACTGACATGACAGAGCACGCGAGTGGCGATCAACTTTCAAGAGACTTTTTGCAGTTACGGTGGGCCAAAATTTTTGTCCCATCTTCTCCTTTTCTGTCGCTGATCTTCGGAAGTATTAGTTGTCCAACAGCAAAGCTGAAAGGAGTAACATATACTCCACCCTGAAGTTCACAGTAATCATATCAGTCACACTTTGACACGAGAAACTTGTCCAAAGCACAAAGGTCACAGTAATTGTTATCCTCCTTTATGTAAAGAGAACTAGAGTGAAATAGTCACAAAAAAAAAACCCGATAATTCATAAATATGGGATCCAAGAGAAAAGCGTTAAATGAAAAGCTTGCCAAAGAAAAGCAGGAAATTGAATGATTAGATAAAACTATAGAGCACATGTAAAACAGGAAACTTATTATTCCCTGGACCCCGCTTTGTGATGACCAATAGGAAAGTGCAATGTGGCATATGTACGTCCATGCATTGGATGGTTAGCATCAACGCGTATCTGGAAGTGGATTTTGGGACCCACCATAATGGATTGGCGGTTTCAAATAAATGTCGTTTATTACATAATGCCAATGAACCCTTACATATTAATTAGTTCACCGGGGGCAGAAGGCGACAAGCCTTTTGCTGGGGTGAGTCCAAATTAACTAGACTTGAATTGCTCGTTCTTGCAGAACTGGTTCCTGATCCTGAGTCCCGAGATTGCGTCCGACACACGGTAGACTTAAGTCATCTTACCTGCTTCCCTGTGAACCGACGTGTCTCCATGTCACCTGTACTATTGCTGTTAGCAGTAATAATTGATATGCCTTCCAAACATCGTCTCCGTCTTCCCAATTCCGTCTATTAATAAGAATGCTTGAATGTGATTTGCAAGATTATTTATAAACGATGAGAAGAGAATTAAGTTTAACGACAAATTGCACAATGTTTGGCCTAACCACATGCTCTAAGTGACAGTAAATTTAGGTTTCTTCCTAGTTTGTACCATTCAGTACTAGCTTGCAATTGCAATTTTATCCAGGACGACGTATCCTGAACTCTTTATTATGGCCCGGCCTTGTGCAATGCCGAACAACATGAGAGAAAGCAGTTGGGCCTTCATTAACATGTCCAAGAGTATCTATTTTTTCTTGTCCAACCATAACTTGGACAATGGTCAAATCCATGTCCGGGTTGGAATCGTTGGATTGAAGAAGTACATTACCAACCATGTCCTGCTCCACTCATCTTGCGTTTATCTTACACTATAGCTTTTAAGTAATAAATGGATACTTGTTTAGTCCATCGATTTTTTTACTTTTATACATTTTGCTAACTGAATTAAGTTCCTTTGAATTTGGAAAGAGAAATAAGAAGAATGAATAGATTTTTTTTCCTCGGAAACAAAAATTAAGTTTAAACTTTGCTATTTTTCTTTTTTCGGTTTCAATAATTATTTTTTTAATTTAGCAATATGAAAGTCACCTTTAATTGAATTCCCTTTCATATTCATGGTCCTCTAGTTTGAGACGGCTTATTAATTTGTATGTCTCGGACCATTGTCGCTTGATAAGAAATGATAAACAATTATTCTAACTTTCTTTATCATAATGTAATTACTAAATTCGTACACCTGTTTCTTATAATCTTTTTTATTTGAAACGTTAAATTGTATTAAAATAATAAATGAATGATAAGTAGAGTTTGGTCTTCGTCAAAGAAGCAAAGAAGAGCAAGCTCATTCAAGTACAAGTGCAAAAAACAACATTGCATATCATAGGTATTAAAACTACTTCGTTCGCTATTAATTAAAAACATGATAGAGGTATCCTCCTTTTAGGGTAAATCATTCCACTCCATCTGAAGATGCCTCCAGAAGCTGTCGAATTAGGGAATCACTCTCAAAGCTCTCTTCAACTATTCCTCTACCGTCAATCATGAAGGTCAGTTATTTCTGTATTTTGGTTGCTTCTTCTTTCCAATCTTGATTAATAAAGTCTCAGTTTGTGGTGTCAGTTGGATCCTTTGCGGTGTTCGAAAGCGGATGGTCAGTATACAAGTTTTGTACAGACGTTGACTTTCTTCTTCAGTTGTGGCGGTGCTAGGGGACTAACAAGGAACTATAGAATAGTTAGTCAACTTCTTGAGGTAACCTTCTACTTGAATCTCCATAGATATCTTCGTCTCCTATTTTCCATCTCAATCACATTCACTGTGTTGGGACCCCGCCCTTGTAAGTCACACGCCTGACGTCCTAAGTGACATCTGGATGCGCATCCCACAAAGGTGGCGTACCCACACCAGCCAATCCTCAAAAAGAACTCACTTTGCCTATTTTCGAACATATTTGTAGGAAAACTCAAAGTGGAATTTCAATTTGACCTCTTCAGAACATTTTGTCCACCCCCCTCCCCCCCTCTCCTTTTTGGCTTAAGTCCCTAATGACACCAAGATCATTCAATTTGGTTCTATCCTTAATCATATTGAACCTTTTTCTATTGGGGCAACTAGCATAACTTTTGTTATAGGTATTAGATCAAGATCCTTGTTAGCTGGTTTGAGAGAGGACTTATAGGTCTATAAGTTTCTTGAAGACCTTAGGAACAATTTCTATCGTCTAAAGGGTCAAAGAGGAACTAGACGATACACAATGAACAGTGTTCAGAAGAAGAAGTTTCGATCATTTAGGCAGAAAACAGATGAATGCAAAAGTAGACGAAACAACAAGTAGACAAAATTCGTCAGAAAGTAGAGGATTCAGATGGTCAACTTAAGACGAAGCAAAAAGTCAACTTAAGACGATATAACGTCATCACAGACGATGCGTCTTTACAGACGATAGGCGAATACAATAAGCAGACGAGTTAGGTGGTCAACTTAAGACGAAGCAAAGTCAACTTAAGATGATGCAACTCTTGGGACGATATGACATCATCACAGACGATGCGTCTTTACAGACGATAGATGAATGCAATAAGCAGACGATTTAGGTGGTCAACTTAAGACGAAGCAAAGTCAACTTAAGACAATATGACATCATCACAAACGATGCGTCTTTATAGACGATAGACGAATGCAATAAGCAGACGAGTTAGGTGGTCAACTTAAGACGAAGCAACTCTTAGGACGATATGGCGTCATCACAGATGATGTGACGTCATCATAGACGATGTGTTTTTATATATCTTATAAAGAACATTGGTGCATGCCATATGCCTACAGTCATCCAAGGCAAAGGGGCAAGAGGTTTTAAGAATCAAGCAAATATGTGTTTTATCAATCTCCTTCAGAAAAGTTCCCCTAGAAAAGAATTCCACCAGTGCTTGTTTAACCATACGTCCAATTTCTTATCATATCTTTTGGTAGAAAAAGCCATTAAAACCATCAGGGCTAAGGGACTTATTCGGATGCATTTGAAACATAAACTCCTCTATTTCTTTTTTGGTCACTGGTTTGATGAGAATAGTAGCCTGTTCTTGAGATATCTTTTTGTGAATAATGGATTCAAGATTGACTTAAATATTAAGAATCTAAGAGGATCCATAGAAATTTCTATAATATCTCTCTGCTGCCTTTAGAGGTTTTGCTTGATTTGAGATTTTCTCACCATTTTGTAACTTTAAAGAGCATATTCTATTTACATTCCTTCTGGCTAGGATGGAATTGAAAAAGAATTTGAACACCTTTCCCCATCTTTTAATCAATTAACTTTGACTCTTTGCTCTAACAAGTTGTCATAATCCCTAGCTTTGGAAAGATATGCCATCAACAATTTCTTCTCAGTATTTAATAATGTAGGGTTGGTTAGATCTAAATCAATTTGTTTTTGCACCATAGGCATGTGATCAGATAATAGGGGGTCAAGGAAGGATGTGGCACAGTTAGAGAACTATGCAATCCAATCTCTGTTTACCAAAGCCCGATCAAGCTTTTTTCTCAAAGCCCATCTTCCCATCTGCTTATTACTCCATGTAAAGAAATGCCCTTGAGACTTTAAATCAAAATGCCCAGTTGTCCCACATAGTCATTGAAATCAGATGAGTGATTTCTTAGACTGAAGTTGCCTTCAGCTTCTATGCCATATAAAGTAGCATTGAAATCTCCATATAACAACTATGCCCCATTGACCTTATACTGAAATTGAGTTGAGTTATCCCATAAGAGCTTTCTCTGGAAGGCATGACTAGATCCATAAATGAAGGAAATACTGATGTCACTATTTACTTGAATGAGCTTACAATTTAGGTGAATGGCTTGTGTCTCTATGGAGAAGACCTGAATATCTACCAAGTTAGGGTCACACCCGATAATGATTCTCCTATAACTATGGGCTTGATAGTTTGAGATAAACTTTCTTTTTGCTCCTAGTTTATTCAATACTTTCAATTTTTCATATCTAAGTTTAGTTTCCAAAATAGCAAGAATCTATGGCTTTGTGTTATAGACAAAATCCCTTAAAGTTGATAGCTTTTTAGGGTAATTGATCTCCATCACATTCCATGCTAAGATTTTCATAAATCAAGCAATTGAGATTTTGGAGCCTTTTCTTCATAAATCAAGCAATAGAGATTTTAGAGCCCTTTTGTTTGCTCCTGTTAGTTTTCCTTTTAGCAACAGCCAAAAATTCTCCAGTTGTAGGATCCTCTTCCCTATTGTCCTTAATAGGATCCTGCTTTACCTTTTGGTCCAACCCTTTTGTATTGGTATCCAGATTGGCTTAGAGACATCCACCATTTGTTCCTCATTCCTATCCACCACCATGACCATAGTAACTTCTTCAGCTTGACTGTTGGTATCGTTTTCAACAATCTCTCCTTCCCCTTCAACTCTTGCACTCACTGTTTTCCCAACATTATCTGCCAACTTTAATTTTTCCTTAGCATCTTCTGATTCATTTTTTCCCTAACCACCTTCAGGTATAAGTGAAGCACTAGAGTCCTCATTTGGTTCCATTTGAGTATTTGTGTGATCAATACCCATTAGTTCCTCATAGTTCCCTCTAATAAAAGTTTTGCCTGTAGGAATCCATTTTTTGATTTTGGGCAGTAAGGGACAACTTTCATTGATATTGAATTGAAACATTGTCCTTATAAAAGGAGCCATCAAGTCCCAATATCATAATAAGAATGGTATCCGGTAGACAGTTAGAAAGATCCATATTTATACATATTCTAGCATATTCCAACCTCCTTCTATTTATTGGATTATCATCCAAACATAGAGGTTTACCAAGAAAACTAGCAATCATACTCAATCCTTTAGTGGTCTAATATTATAGGGGAAAATTAAAGAAATTTACCTACACTGGCACAAGTTTCTTTTCCTTACAATCAATCTGAAATCTAGGCTGCCATCGCTGAAGGAGTAATGGAAAATTAGCTACATGCCATGGCTCATCTTCTACTATCTTTAAAGCTTGAGCTTTAATGGAAGATATGAATATGATGTATTTGTCCTCTACTATTATAGCCTCTACAAATCCTTTGTTCTTACATAAAGTTTGAGCACTAACCAAAAAATCGACCTTCTATCCCAAAAAAACCTAATAAGAGAGTTTTCTCAAGATTTTACCCTTTCTTGTAGTGTTTCTCTATTAGGGTAGGCAATGGTTCAGCCATCTTTGCTCTTAAGGGGGCAGAAATGTAGTGCAAGACCTGCAAAGCCCCCTACCACTTCCATGTTCTCCTCTCTTTCGAAGGGTTGGCAAGTGGAGGAGGGGTTAAGGGAATGGCTGCTTCGTGAAGTGGGGTGAGAGCTGTTGTTACTGATGCCGGGGATGGGGTTTGAGTAAAGTAAATGAGGGATTTCGAAGTTAGCTCATGTGAGGAAGAAGGTGAGGGTAAAGGAGGAAAAGCCTCCTTGTCCAGTGCTTGATTTGTGATGAAAGGAGTTATCTGCAGAGTATGCATTGTTGAAAAGGAGAATACAGGTACTAAAAGTGGAAAATCAAGAAGTAGAAAAATAGGTAGGTAATGGAAAGGTCTTTAATGCCTTTATGTAGTTGAGGGGGGAGAGTGGGTGGAGTTGGTGAAGGAAGGGATTAGAGGAAGCAAATGACAAGGGGATGGGTTGGTAGCTGTGAGCAGACAAGTGAGAGAGGTGAAGGAAGGAGGAGAAGGAGAGAAGGGAAGGGGAAGTAAGGTTCGAAGAGCTTGGAGCTGGGTTGAAACCTAGAGGTTAGAGAGAGATGCTCTCTAACCTATTGAGTTGATGTCAGCTATATAAGCACATAGTTGTTGACTTATAATCTTATAAGTCAGAGCATCTCTCTCTAACATATTAAGTTGATGTCGGTCATATAAGCACATAGTTTCTTATAATCTTTTGTTATCTTCTTTGCATGACTTTTTTCCTACTACTGTCGCTTACTAAGATGTCATGAAAATGTTAGAAGGATAGGATACATTGCCGTTACTTATGGAAGAGGCCATTTAGCCATTTAGCCATTAGATTTGATTGGAGAATCGTTAGGGGCATTAGATTATAAAGAACCTGAACCATCATATTACATCATGGCAAAAGTTCTGTCCATATGGTTTATCTCATTAGCAAAGAAAAAGACAATTCCTAGATAAGGGAACGACAACAAAAAGTGGTGCTCGTTAACAGATTCATGCTAGTGCTTTTCATTACATAAATATAAGAGGAAATACATCTTCCTTAATCTTTATTTTTCTTTAACTCTCTTTTTTACTTTTTTTTGTGCAATTTTCTGGTTATTAACATATACAAGTTTGATGTTTGATCACTAGGGAGGCTAAATGTTTATGTCAACGTAATTATATTAACCGTTTTACATTCTTGATTGTACATGTTATGATACATCTATTTCAAGTTTTCTAAAAGAATTATCATTTTCACTGCACAATTAGATGAAAGAAATAGTTACGACAACACACAAAATCTAATTAGACCCAAAAATAAGAGTACACAAATGCTTTCTCTTCTTTTTACGTCCTTCTCATCTCATCTTCTTTACAAAACAATCTAGAGCATGTTTTTTTTTTTTGGTAACTGTAAGAAAACAAGACTTTTTTTGCCTTTCATGATGCAAAAATTGGACCGAACCGACTGGTTCGACTAAGTTATGTACATATAAGATTGATTTTTAATTCAAATTTTAATTTAACTGTTATTAATGAAAATTGTCCAATTAAATAATAAATCGGCCGGTTTTCTCTAAATTACGAAAGAGCCAAAAATAAGGATTTCATTGCATGTTTCACTTGCTCCAACCGACTCGAAAATTGTTTTGATGTATGACAAACTGGTTGGACCTTTGTTGGAAGAAAAATGTTTCATCTGCATTGAACAAAGAAAATACCCCAAACTCTGATGCCCAACTTTCACGCTCTCCACCCAATAGTATTCCTCATATTTCCAAGGGCAACTTCGGCCATGATAGTGGAAGATTGAAAGAAAAACGGAAGATGATGAACAACATTCTGGAATATGTAGTTACACAGAGAGAGAGAGAGAGAGAGTATAAAGAAGACGGAGATGAGAGAAGATGAGTGATCACAATTAGTTAAGGCCATTAATTGAAAATATTAATATATTAACTGCAACAGTGGTTTTGATTAAAAAGAATAAGCCATATTCTTTATATGTTTACTATTTTCGAGAATATTAATATATTATAACTTCATTGTCATGTAGAATCTATTATGTTTCATGTAAGTGTTGCATTCGTAGGAAAGTTAATGAACATAAAGAATTTTGTTTTATTTTAAGTTTTAACTTTTCAATTCCCATAAAAAGAGGAAAGATTAAATAAATAGCAAAATTTTAAAATTAGATGAAGATGTAAATTTTAATTTTATAATATTAAAATATTAGTATTTATTTATCAAAATTCAAAACAAAATATTGGTGTATTTTTATTTCAATGAGCTATTTTATTACTTATTTTTATAATTTTTACTTCTTATTTATTATATACCAGTTTTATACTGGTTAAACCTTTAAACTTTTCATTTGACCGGTTTGATATTCAGTCTAGTTTTTAAAACATTGCTTTATTCTTATCAAGTTCCTTTTTTTTTTTCTTGAATACAAGGGATAACAAAGCTAACTAGACTACGAACATTGACTCATTCCTCTACGATACATCGCTCCCTGGCGATCTTGTTGAATGTCTCCCAAAATAGCATCCGGCGGGTGTGGAAGAAAGTGCACTCCTGATGGTTCATGTACGGCTACTTTCGCCAATTTATCCACACATTAGTTCCTCTCCCGATAAATATGATGCAGCTGGATTGTCCCATCACGTTCCAGCATGTTTAGTATCTCCTGCACCAAAAACAATTCATCAGTCAAACTCCTGAATGAGGAGGAAAGAATGTGTATAGCTTCCAGCGAATCCATTTCAATGATTAGATTGTGGAATTTCAACTCCCGCGCTACTTTAACCGCTTCCTGGATCCCTCGGAGCTCCGCTGTTAAGGGAGAACATTCATCAATGTTGACCAAGAAACTGCCACACCATTGGCCTGTACTGTCTTGAAAAAGGCCCCCAGCCCCTCCTAAGGTTGACCATTGTTGTAGGGCCCCTCTGTGTTTAATTTCATCCAACCATGCGGCGGTGGGTGCCATCTTATGCCTTGCCCGATTGACAGTCCTGCATTGGAGATGACTCGTCCGGTCACACCACGTACTTTAACTACCCATCTAACATATCCTAAAACCTGACGATGCCCATCTATCAGCCACACAAAGTCGTCTTCAAAGAGGCTTTTGTTACGCTAGTACCATAAAAACCAACACGTCATCCCCAAAATGGTGGCCCAGTCCTTTAACCGTTGATGGGATGTATTGGTGAGATTTGAGTGAAGCCATCCCGCCTCAGGCTGGGAGAAGAAATCAGTCTTTAGGAGCTCCGGGTTAAGAAGACTCTAGAAGGTTTGCACTCGAGGACAATCCTGAATTGCATGCAAAGTGGTTTCGACTTGCCCACAGTACTGATAGCTGTTGCTCGAGGTGAGGTGTCTGGCGAACCGTTGGTGGTTCGTGAGGAGCTTCCTTTTGACTAAAAGCCATAAAAAGGATCGGATGCATTGTGGACCTTCCCACTTCCATATCGTCTTCCAAATCGGGTTGGGAGTCTCTGGCTCCTGTTCAACGATTAGTTCATAAGCTAAAGCTACTGTGAATTTGCCATTGGGGCCTGGGGCCCAAATTATATGTTCGTTTCTATTACTCGGGGCCGGAGGCCGGATAGTAGCGAGCATTTGACACACTGAGGGAGGAAGATATATATGGACCATGTCCCACTTCCAATTGGCCCCCTCATCCACATACTCTGTGATGGAGGTCTGCTGTAGATATTCTGGAAGGGGGGATGCTGTAGATATTCCCGTAGGGGGGATGTTGATTCCATAATTAGAGGGCCCCATTCTAGTATCCATGGATCGATCCAGAAATGTGCTTGTCTACCGTTGACGATTTTCCAATGGAGCCCTTGTCGAACATAGACCTACGTGGTGGCTATTCCCGGCCAAATGCTTGAAGCCCCTCGTTTGTTCAGCTTTTGTGGTATCGAAAGAAAATCTGTTTGATATTTTGCTCAAAGAATTTGGACCCATAAAGTTGAAGGCTTAATGAGCAAAGTTCAGCCGAGCTTGGTCAAAAGTGCATCATTCATGGTACAAATGTGTTTAAGTCCTAGACTGCCGAAATGTTTCGGTTGACACACCACATTCTAGTTAACAAGATGAATCTTCCGCTGATTATTGGTCGATCCCCAGATGAATGATCTCATAATTTTCTCCAATTCGTCAAAGTGTCCTAAGCAATCAAACCGTTTGCATCGTGTAAATGGGGAGGGATGCTATTATCAATTGAGTTAATGTGATACGCCCTGCTAAGGATAAATCCCTTGCTCGCAACCCGGCTAGTTGTTGTTGTGTGTGATCGAGGATGCACTAATAGGTCCGCCGGTTAGTACGTTCGTGTAACAAAGGCACTCCTAGATATTTCCGCAAATTATTCTTACTTTGAATTGTGAGCATATGACTAAGGCGTTGCACTTGTGCCGGAGGAACATTCCTGGAAATGAAGATTCGGGTCTTATTACAGTTCACTTGATGACCAGAGACACTACAATATTCCTCGAGGATTTATGCCACCTCCGCTATCTGCATTTCTGTAGCTTCTCCAAAAAGGACAAGGTCATCTGCAAAGAAGAAGTGGGAAATGGGGGGTCCGGTCTGACCCCATTGGAAGGGTTTCCACCTACAGTGAGTGACTGCATTGGATATTAGATGGCCCAACCGTTCCATACATAGCACAAAAAGGTAAGGCGATAGAGGGTTGCCTTATCTAATACCCCGAGAAACACTGAACGGTTCTAAATGTATGTCATTCCACGCAATTTGCATCGTGACCGTGGACACACATTTCATGATGAGACTGGTGAGGTTGGCATGAATGCTCAGTTCCTGGAGGGTGTCCTGGATGAACTGCCATTTTAATCGGTCATAGGCTTTTTCCAGGTCGACTTTCAGCGTAAAGTACCTAAGCTTGTCTCGTTTTCGGCTTATTGAATGAATGATTTCCTGTGCAATGATGATGTTATCTGTGATCTGGCGGCCTAGAATGAAACTCCCCTGATTAGTAGCTACTACAGTATTGAGATGCGGTTTATGCCACTATCAACTAACATCTTCAGAGAAAAAACTCTTGCTCTGAATTACTGCACACCATTTACTGTTCATCTTAACTTCTTCCACCGCCTTCACTGTTCAATTCAGACACCTGAGACGATTATTAACCGCAACTTCCCGCTGTTGGTTTGGCATTGCTGCAACTGAAATGTTCGAACCACTCTCAGAATCTGCTCAGACTGATGGTGAGCTGCTGAACTCAGCCGGCCAATCATCTAAAAAAGTCCGCATCCAAAGCCGAGAGGAAGACTTGCCACCAAGCTTCACTCAGTCATATCATGCCGCAGTAATTGGAGGAAACATGGGAGAGGATGAGCTTGAGGACCCAGCATGGCCTGCGGAAGCATTAGTTGAGTTCGAGGAAGGTGACATATGGGTAATTGACAGTGAAACAGGGAAGGCATCGAATTATCTACTCTGTTTAAAGAACGCCTCGACCATCAATGGGAGCGTGCAGTTATCGTCAAACTCGTGGGGAGAAGGATAGGTTATCGCATTCTATGCCAGTAACTAAAATCCTTATGGCAGCCAAAAGGACCAATGAAAATAATTGATGTGGATTTCGAGTTCTTCTTAGTGAAATTCATTGAGGAAGAAGACTACTTGAGGCGCTAACCAGTGGCCCTTTGATCATCTTCGGCCATGCATTGTCGATACAAAGATGGCACCACACTTTCCGACCAGCTCATGGCATTGATCCCCGCGTCGTGGTATAAGTAAGGTTTCCTAATCTTTCGATTGCTAGATACCATCCCAAGATTCTAATGGCTCTAGGGAACATGGTTGGGCAAACAATAAAGATTAACGAAGCAATAACTACCACACAAAGAGGAAAATATGCAAGAGTAATGGTAGATGTCGATCTCCGAGTACCCTTATGCCCAACGGTGGACCTTAATGGGGAACCAATCCGGGTGGCTTACGAAGGACTCAACCAAATTTGCCTAAAATGCAATATGGTTGGCCACGAGAATGGCAGCTGTCAAGTTCACACAACTAAACACATAACACACACAAATTCACAGCAAGCTACCGACGAATCGCACACAGAGGTGGAGGAGCAGCACAATGCGGCGACCACAGCACCAAGCACTGACCACTCCAACGTCTTTGGCTCGTGGATTAAGGTGCAATGGTCACCTGCAAGGAAAGGAAAACACCAGGCATCGCATCAGTACCCAACGCTGAATTGCGCAATGAATCATCCGGAGGGATCACGATTTGCCTTACTAGTAGACACAAACAACCAGGAACCAACGACTCTATACCTGTTTCAGCAACCGACCCAGTGGAAGGTACATGAAGAGCCCTTTAACTTTAGCATTGCAAATCTAGTCGACCTAGTAGAAGGTACATGAAGAGCCCTTTAACTTTAGCATTGCAAATCTAGTCGAAGACGAGTTATAAACGCGTCACACGACCAAGGCCCTGCCCAAAGGAAGATGCCCAACGTCCATTGGCCTAGCAACAGGGAAGGGCCACAGCCCACAGGCGAAATCATGGGGAGGAGAGGTCGTGCCTAACAGGCTAATAGGAAAAAGCCCAATGCAAAGTCTTCAACCCCAGCCCAACCCCCGTTAGCTCACATGGCAGTCAATATACCAACCCATCAGACGATCCTAAGAATTCAACCCGCAACTGAGGGGCAACAGCTAATACGAGGGTCGACCAGCACTTCTATGGAGGGAATTGAGGGCAATGCGAATCCCAAGGGACACATTTGTCCTGACTTCACCTCACCCCCATCGGAACCTTTAGACAGCATGACAATAGAAAAATATTCTAGAGAGAGGGCAAGGCGAGGGTGAAGAATTAATGCCCCAGGCCCCAGAATGCCTGGGTACTGTTGAGGAGGGAGGGGGCCTAGACCCCATGCGAGCGTAGGACCTTTCTCTAATCGATTTTTTTATGTCCATATTAATATGAAATTGTTAAGGAGCAGGGGGACCCCTTTTCAAACTATTTTACACAATTGCCTCCGACATTATAGGCCTGGGATTCTCGTTCTAGTCAAAACAAAGATTAATGGTAGACGAGCACAAAACATCATTCGTAATCTGCAGTTCAATTTTTCTTTTCGAGTAGAAGCAGAAGGCTTCATAGGCGGAATTTGGCTCCTATGGCAAAAGGCACTTACAGTTTCGGTAGTATTAGTGCATAAACAACTGATCTACGCCACAGTGCATTACGAATTCCATACTTTTGATTTCACTACAGTCTACACTAGCCCCCAAACACCCAATCATAAATTTCTATGGCCTGTATTAAATAGTATAGGAAGTACTGTAATTAGACCTTGGATCGTTGAGGGGGATTTCAATGCCAAACTGTCTATTGAAGATAAAAGAGGTGGATCGAGAAACGCGGCCGTAGTTAGTAAAGACTTCACAGAATGGGTCCATGACTGTGGACTTAATGACTTGGGATACATCAGATCCCGATTCACGTGGAAGCGAGGGCAAGTCCAAGCTTGGCTATACCGAGTTTTCGGATCCACAGCTTGGTGCAACAAATTCCAGTCCATGACAAACCACTATCTACCCTTCTTAGGCTCTGACCATCGACCAATGCTGATCCAATTCTTTCAACCTAACGTGTCATATATCAGCCAACCCCTCTTCCGATTCCAATCAGTGTGGCTCGCCCACGAGGATTTTCAAAACATAGTGGCAGCAAATTGGCTACCAGTCGAGACTACGTTTACTAATTCGCTTTATTCGTTCTCGAGCCATCTTAATCAATGGAATATATCAGTATTCAGGAACATTTTTCATCGTAAGAAAAGGCTTTTAGCTCACTTGGAAGGTATTCAGCGAGCCTTGATGGTCCCGAACTCGGACAACCTTCTGACACTGGAACACCAACTGAGTAGGGAACTAGTTCAGGTGTTACACGAGAAAGAGCTATATTAGCATCAAAAAACAAGATGTGATTGGCTGTCATAGGGAGACCGTAATACTAAGTATTATCATACGCTCTCAAGGATAAAACAGGAGAAGATTCGTATTGTGCGGCTCTTCGATCTCAATGACAACCTTATAACTGAGGACCAGCAACTGCATACCATGGCGAAGGAATACTTCACTGACGTATACACTGACGCAGACCCGCATACTTCGCACCTTCCCTGTGCCGTTACCATTCCTCACTTGGCGGAGGCACAGTTACAGGAGCTCAGCCACCCAGCCCGAGCCATAGAAATCAAAACCGGTCTTTTCGGGACAAATCCAAATAAGGCTCCGGGAGTCGATGGATTTATCGCGTTATTATACCGAACTCAATGGGACACAGTTGACCCAACAATGGTTACGTTAATTCATAGGCTTTTCAACGGTAAAGCATGGGAATCGGAGTTGAATCAAACAATTTTGGTTTTACTTCCCAAAGTTTAGTCCCCGAGGTATATTACTCAATTTAGGCCTATTAGTTTATGCTCAAGTTCCCTTTTTAACAAAGGAATCAAATAACTCTTTTTTACAATGGTTGGTACACTGCTATATAAACTCAACCTTTCTTTTCTTCCCTTTCCAACGTCTTTATTTAGTATTATTCTTAGTCCTCCTCTTCTAAATTTCATCCATTTTAAGATCCTACACCATTGGTTCATACTCTACCTTTCAGCTCCTCTTTTGACTCTAGAACTAGAGATCCTCCAGTTTCTAATTCCAACTTTTGCTAGAAGAATGTGGAGCCAAGTAGTAAAAGAAAAGATACCATAAAGACTACCAAGCTTAAATATTTTCCACCTTTGGAGTTCTCGCTATCCTACTCTAGAACATTTTCTCCTTTATTGATATTCTGAAACAAGGAGGAAAAAATATAGCAATATTTTAGTTAGCTTCTTTTCAGATAAGAGACTAACTTTCTGTTGGTTCAAAGGTGGGCTCGTAGCAACTGTCTAAGCTTGGATTAGAAAAGATACTCATCAATGAAGATGACCTCTTCCTTTTAAAAATTTCTGGTGGAAACAACTTGTAAAAAATCATAAAAGCTGGGTCTTGGCATATTCAAGGAAAACCTTTGTTCCTACTAAGGTAGAGAGTCACAACGGTTCTCAAAGTAATGAAGCTAAAGCATGTACTAGTTTAGGTTAAGTTTCATAACTTGCCATTAGAGTATTGGTCCACTTTTGTAATTAATTATCTAGTAAGCTCCATCAGGAAGCCCTTATGCTTAGATCAGTTTATTGTCAATATGAAAATTGTGGGTTTTGTAAGAATTTGCGTTAAAGTTGACACTAAATCTCATCATATGACTCCTTTAGAATAATAATGATGAGTTAGTTGAAGATCAAATCTTAGTTACTTATAAATAGAAACTATGCTCCTAAAATACACAAAGTACGCAGAGCTATGGAGAAACTTTTTCAAATACTTTTACAGAAAAGCTCTTAAATTATAATCTTGAAGTTCAAGTTTTTCCCATCTTGAACCAATCTCTTCCTCAGTAGGAATTGGTCAAAATTGATACCAACAACCTAAGTCTCTTAATAAATATAAATAATGTTTTTTTTTAAATCAACCTCAACTAATGATGGTGATTCTACAAATAACAAGCTCCATAATAGTATTCGGATCACTTCAAGCTTGAAAAGATCTCCCTCAAATGACATTAACAATCTCTTTAAGCCTTCTTCTGGGGACTTAACCTTATCAGGTAGGTTTAACCTTATTAGGTAGCTTTTATAAAAACAGCACTAAAGTAATCAATAAGGAAATCTTAGCGAAGAAAAATGCTTCACAAATTGCAGATGCTGGTGATACACCTACTACTATCATCAAAAAGAAACTTGGGCGAAAACCAAAGAAAAAGGGGCCTCAAACCCCGGGCTCTTCCTTATGATCTTAGCTTAGAATGAAAAGTTTGTAAATTGCCAAAAGAGCAAATAATACATGATTATTTGGACTAAAAAAGGTTTGGTATAATAGGTCTTTTAAAGACAAAAATTAAAGGGAATAACATTCCCTCCAACAAATGGTTGTTTGGAAATAATTAGAATGTGATCACTAATCACTAAACATACCACTACAGAAGAATCATAATGACTTTTGATCCCAGAAATATTTCTATAAACCAGTTTATTACTTTTGAATAGTTCATTCATTTAGTAATCAATATGGACCAAGATCGTAATACTTTAGAGATTACTTTTATGTATGCTTACAACCTAGAATTCCAAAGGAATATGCTTTGGAGGGATATATCCTCTTTAACCTCAACTACTAGCAATCCTAGGTGTTAGGAGAGTTCAATATGACCTTTTTTTCCCAAAAACTTGAAGGTGATAGCTTAAGCAATAAAAATAAGGTTGATAACTTTAGAGATTGTTTAAATATGTTGGGGCTCACGAACTTAAGATTTGATGGCTCTGTCTTCATCCAGAATAATAATCAAGAAGTAAGCTGTTAGGTTAAAAAAACTTGATCAAACACTGGTTAATTCACATTGACTCTCAAAATTTACTATAAGAATGGAAGAAGCAGGCTTTATCAAATACTCCTTTAGATTCAAGAATTTTATTACTAAAGGGGAAGGCTTTGAGGAGGCTATCAAGTGTAACTTAAAGCATAATATAGTAGGCTATGGATCCTTCAAATGTGTAAGGAAGCTAAAAGAAATCAAGAATGAATTGGAAAAAAAAAATAATTTAGCCATTACCAAAGCTAGAGAAGAGTTGTCAAATGGAAAAAAACAGGCTGGAGTTCCTCCTTAAAGATACTGCATTGAGAAACAAGAAAAAAATGCTTTTAAAGTCTACATTCAAGCGTTTGAGGACCACCCCTCTTTTTAAAGACAAAGAGCTAAAGTCAACTAGTTAAGGGAAGGAGACAAGAACAACAAAATTTTTTCCATAATATAATTCTTAATATAAAGAATACAAATAAGTTATGCTATCTAAATAAGAGTAATAATGAACTAGCCTGTAAATAAGAGGAGATTAAAAATTTAGTATATAAATAAGAGTAATAATGAACTAGCCTGTAAATAAGAGGAGATTAAAAATTTGGTATATAATCACCTCAAAAACCCCTTATAACCTTTAACATAGATTTGACAAAGCCTTTCACCTTAATGGAGATCAAATAAGCCTTGTTTAGAATGAATCATTATAAGGCTCCTAGGTTAGATGGTTTTAATGCCTATTTTAAAAAATATATTTGCACCTGACAGAAGACATGGTGACCAATGTAATTCTATAATTCTTCATTAAAAGAAAAATGCTTAGTGAATTGAAAAATACTTTTATTTGCTTATTCCTAAATCTCCTAACCAGAGTTCCCTAAATAAATTTAGACTAATCTTTTACAACAATGTGATTTATAATATCATCTATAAATTACCTACAGTAAACTTGAAAATGGTGTTAAAACACTTAATCAGTGCAAGTCAAGAATCTTTATAGAAAGGAATCAGTATTAAAGATAATCTCCTCCTAACATAAGAGTTATTTAAAGGCTATAAAAGCAAAATTCCACTAAAGAATTGTTCGTTAAAAATTGCTTTCACTAAGTCTTTTAACTTTATTAAATTTTTAAAGGGTCTAAGGGATTGAGGCAAAGGGACCTCGTATCTTCTTATTTGTTCACTTTATGTATTAAGTTCCTTACTCATCTTATTCTTCATAAGATTGTGTAAGGAATGCTTTTAAATATCATTACAAATGGAAAAGGTTAGTGATATTTAGTATCTCCTTTGCTGATGGTCTCTTTCTCCTTAGTCGGGCAAATTAGGAATCTATAAGCATTTTAATGAACTCCTTTACCTTCTTTTGAAAGCTCTTTAGCATTTTAATCAACAAAACTAAGAGTTATTTCTACATTTCATTTGATTTCTCGAACCTTATCAATCTACTAACTTCAATCTCAGATCTAAAATAATAGGATTTGTCGTTTAAATACCTTAGAATTCCTATATAAGATAAAAGGTTGATTTACATAGACTACCTACCACTTTTTGACTCCATTAATAGAATAATCAACCATTGCAACAATATGTTTCTTTGCTATACATGTATATTACAAATCATATCAAAAATCCTAAATAGCCTGTATATATTTTTGCGTTCTCATATTTTCCTACCTAAAAACTAATAAAAGATATTGAAAGAATTATAAACAACTTTCTTTGAACTAGTTTAGTAAATAATCAATATGGAGCCAATCTGAAATAACTTGTGATCTACTCCCCTATAGGGAAAGATAGTTTAGGTTTTAAGTCAACCAAAATGATAAAAAAAAGGTTATTAACCAATAGGAGATGGAAACTCTTCACAGAATCATAATCTATATAGGTTAAATGGATGCATGCTTACATCATAAATGATCAAAGATTGTGGAAATTAAATATAAGCAATCTAACTCTTAAACCCTCAATCAAATGCTAAAAATAAGGTGCATCATGACTTAAGGAATTAAAAACATTATAAGTAATAGAGAAAACATTTGGTTTTGATTTGGTAATTGGAATGACCTTGGAGCTTTACACATCTTTCTATATTTGGAAAGTTTGAAACTTCTGATCCCCTTAAATGCAAGGGTAAAAATTACAAGACTTTTGGCTTATCAAAAGAACTCTACTACACTATAAGGCTCTTACAAAATACTCTTTAATGTGGTTAGAAAACAAAACAAAATAAGAAGAAACAAAAGATAAAGGCAACAACAAAAAATAAGGAACAAAAGGGGATAATTTACCTAAAGTTGAATAATAGTTTATGAGTTAAAACTACATCTACATTGCTCCAAACAAGATCTCCAAAATTCCAGTTATATAGAAATGATAGGAACTCCTAGACTAAATTTAAGATCAATTTAATGGTGAATAACACCAAATCAAATAGAAAACTAGAAATGGTTTTGTAGAAAATTTATTGCAGTCTTTCTTCTTTTCTCTCTCCCTATTCTATAAACTCTCACTTGCTTACTACTAGTCCAAATTTAAGACATTAAAAGAGAAATTCAAAATTCCATAATTAGTTCTTACAAATAATAGGTTAAGGACAAAAAATTTAGAAATTTATACACATAAGATGGAAAAGTTCCTATTCTAAAAATTCTCCCACTCCCAATGATATAGAGGAAAATATCATCTTAACAATCAAGCAATATACATAAATCTTTCCTCTTAAAAAAGACTTGGTCATAATATTAGAGTCATTATTGTTCATATGAATTTTCTACATCTTAAACAACGTAGAATTCAAAATATCCCAAATCTAGTGGTATCTAATATCAATATGTTTCATTCTACCATAGAATGTGGAATTCTTAATAAGTTGAACTCACTTTGATTATCACAATGTAGTATAAGCCTCCTTATACAGAGACAAGCTCTCTCATAAATCTCTTTGTTTAGATCATTTCTTTTTCAAACTATAATGATAAGAATAAGCTTTGTTTTTACAATTGGCAAAGTAATGAATTTCTACAACTTATATTATGAAGATACAACTCCTCTTACATAGGTAATCAAATAGGCTATAGTAGTTTTTCTTGTATCAACATCTCCTTCCATATATGAAGATAGAAAGAATAGGTTTTGCTAGTCCAAAAAATTCAGTTCACTGCATTTCTAATGACCCCTTTTTAAATTAGAAAGAAAATGACTAACTATACTAACAAAGTAAGCAATATCAGGTCTTATACAAATTATTACATTAAACTACCCAAAGATGAAGTATAAGGAACTCTTTTAATATCTTCCTTCTCTTTCTCGCTATAATGATATTGAGTTTTGCTCAATTTAAAGTACTTAGAAAGAGGTATACCACCTTAACTTTGTTTATATTGAAACTTTAAAGAACTTAGTCAATGTACTTTTACTGTGATAGTCATAAGTTCTTAGCCTTCCTATCATGGATGATTTCATATCAAGAATCTATTTTGCCAACTCCAAGTCTTTCATAACAAATGGCTTATTCAAATCTTGTCTTAAATTTTTTAGAAATATTTTGAGCAACAATAAACATATCATTAACATAAAGTAATAAAATAACAATCATAATTAGATTCTTTTAAATAAAAATACAATGGTTAGATGAAGTCTTCTTAAAGCCTTGGTCTATCCTTAATCTACAGATATAATCCTCTTTTCCTTTGACTTTAAAGCCTTTAGATGCTCCATATATGTCTCTGTATCCAAATTACCATGGAGAAAAGCAATCTTAACATATATCTACTAAAAATCTAAGTCAAGGCATACTTCTAAAATCAAGATAACTTAAATGGATGACATCTTCACAATTAAAGAAAAGATTTTATTAAAATTAACTTCCTTCTTCTGGCTATAACCCTTAACTACCTATCTAGCTTTGTACCATATCACTCTGAAACCCCACTCATTGTTCAAACCTCTTCAGTCCTTAGATAGCTCAATCAAATCAAAAGTGTGAATATCATGTAAGGATTTCATCTCATCCTTAATAACTTTAAACCATTTCTTCTTCTTTTCATTATCTATGACTTATTTAAAGCTTTCAGTTTCTTTCCTATTAGTGATAAGTTCAGTTTCTTTCCTATTAGTGATAAGTACATACTCATTAAGGAATAATGTAATAATAAGATTCTCTCTTTAATAGATCTCCTAATAAAGGTTTTATAGTGTGTTATTGCCTCTATATTTATTGATTACTGACCAACTAGAAAATCATGTATTGAAGTCCTAAAGTGTCTATACCTATTGAACATTCTACATTTGATCCCCATTTTTATTATCATATTGGATCTCAACATTTTAAAGGCTATATTCAACTGCATTTGGTGCATTATTTAAAGAAACTAGCTTAACATTAATCAAACTCTCATTACTTTAGTAATCATTCCTCTTTGCCTTCTCAATATTCTTAATAATCTAGTCTTCAAAGAACACCACATCGTAACTTACAATAAATTTCTTCTGTACTAGATTATATAAATAGTAGCTAAAATTATCTTGACTATAACCAATGAAGATACTCTCTTTAGACTTAGCATCCAACTTCAAATTCTCATATTTAAGGATTTGCACAAATGCTTTACTTCCAAAGACTTAAAAATAAATATAGGAAACATCCTTGCAAAACCAAACTCTTTCAGGGATATCACCATTCAAAGGAATAATATAAGCAAATTGATAACTTACGCATCTATACAAAGTGCTTATGCCTAAAATACATTTGATAGCTTTTTTTTTTCATAAGTAAGCATCTAAATCTCTTCATCAAAGTTCTATCCATCCTCTTCATAAAATCATTTAACTGGGGAATCTTAGGAGGAGTTTTCTAATGTCTAACACTATACTCTCTGTAATAGTTAGTAAAAGGTCCATAATATTCACCACTATTGTTATTGCAAATTTATTTCAACTTTTTCCTTGTTTATCTTTTAACTAAGGCTTGAATGTATTTACACTTCTTAAGAACATGATCTTTAGTCTTTAAAGCATAAACCGAAAATTTTCTAGAATGATCATCAATATAGGTGACAAAATAAAATGCGTCGCCATATGATCTCACCCTTAATAAAACCACAAACATCAGAATGTATAAGCTCCAACAAATCTAACTTTTTAAAAGGGGTATGACTTTGAAAAGCAGCTTTTTTTTTGCATCTCAACCAATCAATGAATACGCTTGTCTAACCTAACTTCCTTAATCTAAGAAAGTAATTTTTTTGGCCAAACAAACAATTCCCTTCATGCTCATATGACTTGGTCTTCTATGCCATATTCATCGAGTTGTCAAAATAGAACTTTACATCATATATAATAATCATATAGCTAGTAAGTTTCCATTGTCCATCACTAAAAATATTGTGATAATAATCGTCATTAAACTTTCTTACATAGATCAAATTTAAGTGGATGTCAAATGCATGATTTACATGCTTAGGAACTTACTTTGAACCATTGTTAATCTCTAAGAAAATTGTTCCCATGCCAATCACCTTGATATTGCCACCATTAACCATCTTCAATACTCTAAAATCATGAGGAGTATAAGAAATAAAAAACTCCTTCCTTGGCACGACATGATAGGAAGTACCAATATTTATAATCCTGCTATTCTCATGGCATAATAAATTAATGATATTTTTATCACTTGCAACAAAAAGATCACCGTCAATAGTAGTAAAAACATAGTTTTCATTGTTACTATTACTCTTTTTTATCTCATCTCATTTTTTAAACTTAAAATAGTACTTTTTAATATGCTCTGCTTTATTGGCATGATATCTTGTTATTGCATACTTCCGATTCATAAAGTTTCTCGAACTTATCCCATAAAATTTTAATCTATATCTCATAAACAACGTGATTAAGAATATTGCCTTCTACGCATGTGCCTAATATAGCCACATATTGATATTTAAATTCCCAATCTGTTGGACCCCGAACTTTTCTCAGAAGATTAGAATTAATAAATGAGAAAATTGGAGAGGTTCATATATATTCTTTGG
>JAOSBN010000004.1:35354178-35418183 GCA_027563595.1 Erythroxylum suave | reverse complement strand
GGTACAAATATTCGCACAGATTTACGAATTCTTCCTACTATTCAATATCCCATTATTTCAAAAAGACATTCTTTTTCTAATATTCCTAGTTTTACAACTTTACCTTCTTTAGAACGATCACAATCCACTCGAATAGAAAGACCTCTTCGAATAAAATCTGATGAAATACCAATTACAAATCCGTTAGTCTTACATTCCACTATAGAAACTTCTAAAAAATTAGATACATTACAAACACAAATTTCTGATTTAACTTCTTATCTAAAAACTACTTTATGAGTATTAGTCAAGAAATAATAAATATAAAAGAACAATATCAACAATTAAATGAACAAATCTCTAATTTAGTACAAAAACAAAGTCAATTAGTACAATTATTTAACGAATTAATTAATGAAAATAGATATCAAAGCCAAGAAATTAATAAATTAGAAAAAGAGATGTTTTCAGAAAGAGGGTCATAAAAAAAGTCACATTAAGGTAAGGTGCTTTGAGGTTGAACATTGTGGGACTACCAAGAGAGTTATTTTCACTAAGAAAATGATGCAAATAATAAAACAAACTCATATGAGCAAGTGGGGCAACTTCAAAAACATTAGCAGGTGTACTAGTAATATGAGGAAAGTATTTCTTTGTGATGGCAGAAAGAGTTAGATGGGCCATAAGAACTTGACAAAAAAAGACTTTGAAAGTTAAAAGGTTCAAGAAAAAGATACCCCGTTGAAGAGGAAGAAGATATTTATAATGAGAAAAGGTAAAGAAAATATTTGGAGGCTATGGTGGATTCTGTCTGAGCAATTTGGATAAACAAGAAATGTAAGCTACCATGTATGGTATGAACTCACAGATGTAATTAACAATTCTGAAGAATTGTTATACCTGTTTCACAGTGAAATTTTCATTAGGAAAGTGTAACAGCTCTAGTGCAATATGTGGATCAGGCTGGTAGAATCTATCTTTGAAATGCATACCTAGAAATTAAATCTTCTTTGTACCAATGATGTTTTTAGAGGCTGAAAGTATGATACCATATTGTTTAGTAAGATCCAAGAATTGCTGGAGTAAAGCCTGATGTTCCTCTTGGTTCTTTAAGAACAAGAGAATTTCATTAATATAGATGATTGCAATGTTGAGGATAGGCTCATAAATCTTGGTCATGGATGTTTGAAACAATGATGGGGTGACTTTGATCCCAAATGACATAATAGTCCATTGGTATTGTACATTGGGAATGCAGAACCAATTACTCGGGTAAACAGCCAATTGCCAAAATCCTGCCTTAAGATCAAACTTGAAAAAAATAACAGCTTCTTTTAAAAATAGTACTTGAGTACTGATCTTAGGGAGAGGAAACTTGTGATCTTGCAGGAATGCATTCTAAGGCTTGTAATCAATTACCAATCTCTTTTTATCACGCTTTTGCTCTAAACGTTTGTTCACATAGAAAGCCTGGCAAGCCTAATCTGACTTTGTAGGCTCAATGAGTCCTTGCTTCATAAAGATAGCACATCAATCTTATGCGAGTTTGAGGTCATCAGAGTTCATCCCTAGATGTGTGGCTTTCAAAGGATCGATATACTTATTCTTTTTGAAAGGTAGATTGATGAAAAAGTCAGCATTTTTTCAAAAAGGATATGGATGAGAAAGCTATGCATGTGATTCAGGAGAGTAGTCTAATAGTTTATCTCTCGATTATGTATATGGTATAGGAACTAAAGAAAGTTCAAATACATTGTTCACTTTAGTGTATGAACTGTAAAATGATCGATACCTGAGACCTGTGAGTAGGATCTGTAAAGGTGAGGCTTTGCTGTATACATTCATACCAATAAGAATATCTGGGCCAGGTAAATTGCTACCAAGTACTCTATTCCAAACTATACACTGTGGAAAGAATCATATCTCGATCTTTCTCTTTGTAATTAGCCCGATCTTAAATGAATTGCCATATGCAGTAGTAAAGTACTCATCATGTGAGGTCTATGTCTTAGAAGGTAATATGTTGGGCTTCACAATCGTACGATTGGATCCAGTATCTATAAATCCAATCGCTTTGATAGGTCGATCGTATTTGTCTTGTCTAAAGAGTTAGATATGGACATATAGTCGTTGAACTAGAGTACAGTCTAATTTAATTTAGTTCTACTATAACATGTATAGAGAATCATCCCCTAGAGAGATAGAGTAATCAGAGAATTCATCTTCAAAGGTCATAATAGAAATAACAAAGTTAGTGTCTTCATCTTCAGTGGATTGTTCCTCAATAAGATCTTCAAAGTTATTAGAAGAATGAATAGGCAAGATTGATTACATCTTCTTCAATAATTTGACATCTTTTCCACTTTTGTGAGGACAGGTTCAGCAAAGTGTCCTGGTTGTCCACAGAGAAAATATCAATTAGCTTTCTAAGAATGATGGGATTTTTTCTTAAAGAATCGAAAAAACTTTCATTTTGTTCCATTTTTTCTCATATAAGTTTCGCTAAAGGGCTTCCAACCCATCCATTTGTTTGCGAAACTTTTGTCGATGATAGGCATGATTATGATGAGATTTCTTCTTATTGCTACAATCACAATTTTTGTTTTCTTTGCACGTAATCCGAAGATAAGACTTCTTGCAAGCCTATTTAAGAATTGGACCACCTTTAATGATATTCTTGAATAAGGCATGTCGATCACAAAGCTTATCAAGATAAGCTAAAGCAAGCTGGTAGATTTCTGTAAGAGATATATTAACAATATCCCTTTGTAAAGAAACAATGGTCCATTGTAGCTCTGGTTGCAGTGGATATGGAAGGGATGAGATAAAAGTATATCAAATATTAAAATCATTCCATCCATTAAAAAGATAATACCTTTCCGTCATATGTTGAAAATGCTTGTGTAGATCACGTTTGTCAAGTGAACAACATTTCATTGCAAAATACTCTTGACAGATCTTATCTATAAGTTGAAAATTACCAATAAATTCTTTATGAATTATTCCAAGAAGAGCTCCGACTGTAGTGACTTGGATATACTAAAATCTTTGATAGTTGTCAACACTTTGCCACCATTGTCACAAATTACCAGTGAAACAAGAAGTAAACTCAGACAAAATATCCTATAAAGGATTATTCATTTGAGTCGTTTGAAGATCTATCTATGTACCAAATTCATGCAAGCGATCTCTCCATTTCTTTGGGGTAAGATCATTAAAAGTAAACCAAGGTGTTGAAGTAGGCTCGATCTATGCAGCTGATTGAGCTGCTGCTACTTGTGGTTCTAATGTAAGTCTGAAAGGTTTAGTACTTGTGGATTCTGATTCACTTATTTCTAGTTCAGCTTCAGTAGGTTTAGGCATAATCATCAGAACTTGTGTTAACTCTGATAGATTAACTAGTTGGGTTGAGGAATTAGAAGACGGTTCAGATATCTATTCAGATGATGACTTAGAAATTGTTGCAGAGACTTTAGATGTTGGTATAGTGGTTTGAGAACAAGCTTTTGAATTATCTGATTGGGAAGAGGAATCTTTACAGCAGGTGTAGGTGTAAGAGTTGCTATAAACTCTGTTAGGGGCATTTTATCCTTCCCAATAGAGGTGAAAGGTTGAGACTTTGGTGGAGAAGTGGGATGTGTATGAATCTGTAATGGTTTACTCCACTGGTTAACTGGTTCAGGTTTAGTATATAAAGGTGATGGCTCAGGAACTTGTTCAAGATTTGGCTTGGGCTTTGATTTTTTAGGTTTTACTTCAATTACCTAACAATAGAAATGTTGCCTGATCAAAGGATATTTGAACTTTAAGAGCTTTGAATAGTCAGCTTCTTCTAGTTACGTCTGATATAGAGGAGGAGTGTATACTAACTGTATATTTGGAAATACTGAAGAGGATGAGCCATACATAGTCTTGGACTGTACATATTGCATATCAACTTCCATACATTGCAGATTTCCTTATGTCTTCTTAATTTATCTAGTTTTGACGTTGAATTAAGGTCCAAAATACTTTGTAGCAATGTAATGTCGAAGACCAACAAAAAGTTACTGGATCTGAGCTTTGTATGAATGGTACAATTGTTGGATCTGCTTATAGATGGCATCAAATTTATGTTGAGTAGCATGAGTCTGTTGACTGATTCCATCTAGATTGGAATCAAATCTTTGAAGGACTTTGTTTTGTGCTATTGCATTTGATGTCTACCAATTAAGAACTTCATGATAAGGATTTAAGACAAATGTTACTTGTGAAATAATTCCTGTAGCTCCAATATAAGGGTTAACCCTAGTTATTTCATTTGTACTCCTGTGTAAAGAAGGAAACTCTTCTTTGTATGGCTTAGGCATCGTACAAGTTATAAGAGTAGGAGTAATGATAGGAATTGCAGGCATAAGCTGATAGGTACAAGATTTCAGCATCTTATGAAGAGATCTAGGCTTGAAATTTTCTGTGGGTAGACCACTAGATTTGTTGGAATCATCTAGATATGAATCATCCTTGTGTGGATGATACTGTTGAGAAGGCATACATAAAGGTTTAGACTTTTTGTTCCTCCTTCATCATTTGACATATCGCTCGTCGTCGTCATCACTGTCTAACTCAGGGTTGAGACAGACTTCACAATCCGATTCACATATGGAGGGGTCAACATCTCATACGAAGTGTCCACGATGATAGCTTATATAGATTGAATCTCCATTAGATTTAAAATAATAGATAAGAGGGCAAGATTTACCTTTCGTATGAGAAAATACGGGTTGAATAAAAATATAGCATCAGATGTAGAATGTCCAGATGGATCTTCATTTGGCTTTGTACAGATGGACTTCACCGTTCCATCTTTTAACATCTTTAGAATTGGAGGAGTGGTTGTATGAAAAGAGTATCGATGAGGCTTATAGAAAACCTTCTGGTAATTGGTGATCTATTCAATAAGCATCAACTTTTCAAGCTCCACAACTAGTAATTACTTCAGGATCTGGATGATTGTAGTTTGATCATTAGAACCATCAATATCCATATAAAGAGCATCTGAAGTAGAATTATTTCAGGTCCAAAGTATAATTATGCAGACTATAGATCATCTAGTGATATAAGGTAGCCATGATGGTTGTAGGATCTTGATATTCTCCAGTGATCTGAATATGAACTTACGGCCATTCAGACAAAGTGGGGTCATCCAACCTGACGTTGAAATCAGGTGTTATTGTCAGAATGACACTTCCATTGTTGAGAGTAGTCAGCAAAGTACCAATCAAAGCATTTTTGTACGTTGTGTAGGTAGTGTCTAGAAGAGATATCCTGGCTGTAGCAAGTATTCCCTTTCTTCCATGAAGTGTGAGAACAAGGCGTATAGCTCCTATATGTAGATGTGTATGGTTGTGTTCTCTCTAGAGAGAGATTAGCTCCTTGGGTATCTCAAGCTTTATGTATTGTTCTGTTGTAGTAGATATAAGACCACACTATTCTGATTTGAAACTCTGGATTATTTCTTAGACTTTTGGTCTAGATGTAGACAAAATAGTATGTATACTTTTAGTCTAAGAACGATCATGAGAATAAATACTGTAAGGACTCATCAAAGGTAAAGAAGACTCACAAACAAGATTTTCTACAGTAATATGGGTAATTTCAACTAAATTTTCAATATGATTAGATAAAACATGCTTAACACTAGAAGGTAGACTAGAAATAGACAAAGTTGACGATAAAAGAACATGGTCATTTGGTAGTGTTTCCATAACTATTGTGTTCTCTCCTTACTCACTCTTATCAAGAGACAATGTTACCACTGGCCAAGACACGAAAGATGGCTCTGATACCAACTGAGGGAACCCGAAAGGCACATAAGGAAAGTACGATAACCAACTAGCTAAAACAATACCTTTGAACAGACCATCGACTAACCAAAATCATATTGTAGGTGACTGTAGTGTTTGGTAGACTATTGTGGATCAACATGGGAGCCTTATGACCATTAGTAAGTTCCAGGTATGATGGCTAAGGCACAAAGCCCTTCTCTCCATGAGCATATGACTCTCACCTTTCCTCTTAGGAACTTTACACTCTCATAACTCTTTTTTCCCTTTGAAACAATAGTCGTAACAGTACCTACACTCTTTCCTCGTTAAACTTTAATCTCACAATGAAATTGTTTTATGCAGTCATAGGCTGTCTTAGACTTTCTGATACGCAAGGTCCTTAGAAGAGGTGAGTGTAGAGCATACTTCTCTGTGTATAATGACATATAGTAACATTACTCAAGACTAAAGCTTTCAAGAGAAGGAGAACTTAGAGAGAATGGAAAACACACAAACTAATATTCGTTGAAATCAAAGCCTGCTTATACTGGAAGATGAGCCTTGCTTTTATAGGTGAAGCAAGGGTAGAAAAGTAACACACTTAAAAGACACACTGATTACAACTTTAAAAAAGAAAGCAACTTTAAGTACAATCATCACATCTTTGACAAAGCTATATTGAAAAAGCAAACAACTTTCTGAAAAGCAAACATTATGATGATAACAAGGAATCTTAAATAGCAGTTTGCGGGCCACAGAGATTCTCTTTCATCAAAAGACTCAAAAAAGAAAACAACTTAAAAAGATGAGTCCTATAAAATCCAATGCATTATTTGTTACATATTGTTTCATGCCATGATTGCAAATTGGATGGAGATTTTGGATTACTTGAGCTGTCAGTATCATGTTGATATGTCTTTTATCACTTACTGTGACTAAGCTCACATGTGTGAAGCTTGTGCAGGACTTGATTTAACTCATCTTCATTAGGACTGTAATTATCATCATTAGGGTTTTGAGCATCCTGAAAGACTGAGTCAATAATTTAAAAAGGTCCTGCATGGTCTAAATATGATTCTTCTATTTCATATTGAGGACATCTGGTGCTTCTGGTTCACTAAGAACAAATTCACCTGGATAAGGTCCAATAAAGGAGGAAATGATAGATGTATCAGGGAAATGGTTTATCTCATTAAGAAAATCTCTAAGAGATTGAAGCACATTGTCTTGATATTGTGGCCAATATAATGAAGTATGATAAAAATGGACATGGTGTTCAGTGCAAAAGGCTCCAGTATAGGTTTCACGATATGGGCGACGAAGGATAAAGAAAAATGAGTAGATTGTTGTCTAGCAGAAGCTTTCCATAGACGATGTTGTGAAATAACCATAGAACATTGTTGCTTCCATTGATCTAGTAGTTGAAACCACTTAAGAAATGTCCATAACAAAAATCTTTCATTGTTTATGTCATAGAAATGTTGGTATAATTGAAGAAGGGATATAGTTATGGCATAAGTATAGAGCGCAAAAAGTTCCCAAAGATACCATAATGTGTTTTCAGAAAGAAGGTCATGAAGAAAAGTCACATTCAGGTAAAGTGCTTTGAGGTTGAACATTTTGGGATTACCAAGAGAGTTATTTTCATTGAGAAAATGATGCAAATAATAAAACAAACTCATATGAGCAAGTGAGATAACTTCATAAACATTAGTAGGTGTACTAGTAATATGGGGAAAGAATTTCTTTGTGATGACAGAAAGAGTTGAATAAGCCATAAGAACTTGACAAACAAAGACTTTGAAAGATAAAATGTTTGAGAAGTAGATATCTCATTGAAGAGGAAGAAGATATTTATAATAAGAAAAAGTAAAGAAAATATCTGGAGGTCATGGTGGATTCTATCTGAACAACTTGGATAAACTCAAAATGTAAGCTGACACATATAGTATGAACTCATGGATGTAATTAACAATCTTGAGGAATTATTGTATTTGTTTCACTGTGAGATTTTTATTAAGAAAGTGCAACAACTCTTGTGCAATATGTGGATCAGGCTAGTAGAATCTATCTTTGAAATGCATACCCAGAAATTCAATTTCCTTTATACCAATGATGCTTTCAGAGGCTAAAAGCATGATGCCATACTATTTAGTAAGATCCAAGAATTGCTAAAGTAAGGCCTAATGTTCCTTATGAGTCTTTGAGAACAGGAGAATATCATCAATCTAGATGATTGCACTGTTGAGGATAGGCTCATAGATCTTGGTTATGGTTCTTTGAAACAGTGATGGGGCAACTTTATGCCTAAATGGCATAATAGTCCATCGGTGTTATGCAATGGGAATACAGAATGCAATTTTTGTATCGCTTAGTTAGGTGAACACCCAATTGCCAAAATCTTACTTTAAGATCAAACTTGGAAAATATAACAACTTCTTTTAAAAATAGTACCTGAGTATTGATTTTAGGGAAAAGAAACTTGTCATCTTGCAGGAATGCATTCAGAGGCTTGTAATCAATTACCAATCTCTTTTTATCACGCTTTTGTTTGAATGTTTGTTCACATAGAAAGCCTCGTTAGCCCAATATGACTTTGTGGACTCAATAAGTCCTTACTTCAGAAGGATAACACACTCATATTGTGTGAATTTGAGGTCATCAGGGTTTATCCTTGGATGTGTGGCTTTCGTAGGATTGATATCCTCATTCTTTTTAAAAGGTAGACTTTTGAAAAAGTTAGTATTTTTCAAAAAAGATATGGATGAGAAAACTATGCATATGATTCAGAATAGTTGTTTAACAGTTTATTTGGCAATGAGTTATATGGTGTAGAAACTTGAGAAAGTTCAACCACATTTTTCACTTCAGTGTAGGGACTGTAAAATGATCGATACCTGAGGCCTGTGGGTAGGATCTGTAAAGGTGAGACTTTATTGTATACATCCATACCAATGAGAATATTTGGGCCAGGTAGATTGTTGCCAACCACTTTAGTCCAAACTGTATATTGTGGAAAGAATCATATCCTGATCTTTCTCTTTTTAATTAGCTCGATCTTGAATGAATTGCTATCTGCAGTAATAAATTACTCACATGTGAGGTCCATACCTCAGCAGGTAAAATGTTGAGCTTCATAATTGTACAGTTAGATCTAGTATCCACAAATCCAGCAAATTTGACGAGTAGATCATATTTATCTTGTCTAAAGAGTTAGATCTAGACATATGATCATTGGACTAGAGTACGATTTAATTTCATGTACGTCTACTGTAGCATGTATAGAGAATCATCCCCTAAAGAGATAGAGGAATCAGAGAATTCATCTTTAGAGGTCGTAACAAAAACAACATAAAGGAATCAGAGAATTCATCTTTAAAGGTCGTAACAAAAATAAAAAACTTAATGTCTTCATCTTCAGTAGATTGTTCCTTAATAAGATCTTCAAAATTATTTAAAAAAAACATCTAAATTAAGCTTATAGACTCGAAACATTTACTCATTTCCCATATTTTCCAAGAATATATAATCACAAGCAAAGATGAGTGACTTTTAAAAATAATAGCAAGATGTTATCATTCAAAGCTTTTATTTATGATCAATTAACATTCAATAGCTTTAAAAATTGAGCTTTCTAATGGTAGACTTGAAAAATGTGTTTAACTAAAATACATCTACGGGTACACTCAACCCCATTCATAATCATGACAATCCATAACTTTGCATATCATTTCATTTCTCCACCACTATAATTCATAATCAAAATCATGAATCAAAGGACTTTTCAAGGTTGTAATGTGGGCAAAGGTAAGGTGTGATGTATTTGGGTCAAGTAGTATGAAAGCCATCAAAACTAATGAAACAAATCAACACTCATAAAAAACTAGGTACCGTCAGCTATCATGAATGCAACATTTATATTTCACAACTCATTTTAGCCCTGACACACAAACCACATGAAGCATATACCAATATGAAGGAATCACTCATACAATTTTTGCTAATAATACATTAAAACCAAAATAAGTGAATCTTCCAAGACAACATCTACCTCATATTCAACATACTCAAATAACACATTCATTACAGCTCTAAGAAGATGCATTAATTTTAAATAACTTTGCAAGCTTATATGCACTTCTTCGTTGATAAATTTATTTAAACAAAAAAATTTCATTCTTTTTTTCTTTTCTTTTCTTTTCTTTTCCTTTTATGCTTTTCTCTTTTCTTTTTTTACTTTTCCTTTCTTTTCTCTCTCTTTTTTTAAAACATTAAAAGAAGCTACATTAACATAGGAATTTCAATGATAAGACATAACAAAACATCCCAATATTAACCACCCTCACATATGTACACACCCGCACTTACAATTTTGTACATTCATAAACTCAACAATCACAAATGCTCTAGTAGCTAATGGCTTGGGTAGGACATTTGGGTAAGTATAAAGCATGTAATGTGGTTAGTATATAAAGAAATAGTATAAAGCTCAAAGGGTTTATCAAGGGAAAAATCATGCAATAGGATAGGTTAGTTGGCTAATGTAGTTTAGGAAAAACAAAGAATGCCTAATCATATCTATGTTAATGCATGTGATAAAAATGTGGGCTCGAATAGAAATTCAACACAAAATCAGGATGTACATGCCATGAAGGTTACACATTATCAAAAGACAATGAGACTGATATGGATGTTTTAGTCTAACAAGGCTCAATATCTCACCGGCATTGTCTACCACTAGCTCCTATTCTTCTAAAGATAATGCACATTAACCAATCACAAGAGTAAAAATACATGCCAAAGTCGCTATGAAATTCTCTAGTCAATTCATTCTCTACTTATGATTAAATAATCATAGAAGCAATAGAAAGCGAGCAGATGTTTATTTATTTATTTTATTCTTTCTTTCATTTTAATTGAAAACTTAAAAACAAGCAAAAATAAACCAACAAAGAAACACATATGCATAATAAAATTAATGGAAAAATTTAAAAACAAAGAAATTTACATCTCTTGGGTTTCCTCCCAAGAAGTATCTTTGTTTAGGGTCCCTGGCTCAACTCTTTCTACTCCTTACGTGATAAAATTATGATCTTCTGATGGCACATGCAGTTCTTCAACTTAAGGTTCTTCAAGATAGGGTCTTGGTTAATAATCGTTCCTATTTAGCTCCTTCCCTATCCTCAGACTTTCAATCTAAATTAAGTTCATATACTTGGGAAATATTTTGAACATCTCTTCACCTTTTTCTTCTTCATTTAGTTTCTTCAATCTGCTATGTTAAAGGTGAAGAGTTAGTTTCAAAAACAAATTGGAACTCAGTACTTACCTCCAAGTTAAAAGATATGTCTTTTTCTACTTTGAGCTCCTCCTCTACTTCTTCTACACAAGCAATTCATTGAGGGTTGACCTCAAAATTCTCAAGCTCCTCATTACTTTGTAAAGTTTCCACACAAATGTCCATTGGGTAATCCTCAAGTTGATATGGTTGCGTCTCTTTACTTTGCGATGCTAGGTAGTTGATAGCTTCCATCAAATGATCTGCTTGGCTTATTAAGTTCTGGATTCTAGAACTTGTTTCCTGTTGGAATTGCAAAGTGTTAGCAATATACACATCAACTAATTCTTCCGAGGATGTGCCTGAGTCTTGATAGGAAGCTTTTGGTATGTAAGGGAATTGTTGGGCTTCCTATAAACTATCATGGAAGTAATTCGGCTGATTATGCCATCCATAACAAAAGTTAGGTTGATCAATCCAAACATTGCTATAGGATTAAGAATATGAATTAAAGAAAAAATTACTCCCATCCATGTCAAATTTAATTTTTAAATTCTTTTCAAACACAAAACAGAAAAATGAAAGAAACACGAAATAATTGAAAAGAAATCAATTATGAATAAATATATACGAAACACCAATTAAAATCATAACAAAAACTATACATCGCACTCCTCGGCAACGATGCCAAATTGTCAGGCACGTCGTAACGCTAGACAAAATAAAATAACTAGACTATTACTGTAGCAGTGGCGAGTCTAGGTCGATCTCACAGAGAGTGTATAAAGTTATTGAAATGAAATTAATCAGTGTTTAAGAAAAAAGGGGTTTTGGATTTTGAAATAAGAAAATAAAATAAAACTAACCTAATGAAAACAAATTAAATAAAACATGTGAAAAAAATGATAAAATTGGGGAATTCGATAGGAATCCAGTTCTTTGGTTCAATCTTAGCCTACACCCTAATTAAACATAATTCATTGATTTATCGTTCTTTTATCTCTCTTAGCAATTATCAGTCGTAGATTAACAATAAGCTCTATTAATCCTGATTTTTCCTAAGATCCTAGTTAATTACGAAGTGCTCGTTAACTAACCCTAGCTATCGGGAAACCTAGAATAAGCTCTCTAAGTTTATCTGGACAACCACCTTATGAATCAGAAAAATAGACCAATCTAGGTAATAATCACACTAGCTCAAATTATTTAACTTACTTTATGTTATCTCTAATGATTGGGGACCATTAGTTGCTACACATGAATTGGGAATATAATAATTACGTATTGCATTCGATTCTAGCAATGAGTTTTTGTGAAAAAAGATTCAATAGAGCATCAAAATCATCATCATTCAAATACCCAATCAATCCATACAAGACAACATAATCAATTCCTAATGAGAGAAAGAAACAACAAGATAATAAAAAAGTTGCTTAACCCGAGTCGTCAGTGTCGGTGTCACCTCTAAATCAATGTCGAGATGTCTAGTCTTCCATGAGTCTCCCAAGAAAATACTTCGGCCTTATGAAAATGACCTTAGCCTAAGACCCCTTTGTTTGTGCCTCCCTCTCTTCTATTTCACTCCCACGCAACTGTAGCTAATGTGACGAATTAAGATGGTTGGCCTAAGCTACTGTTCACACCTCTACTCTTTATTTCAGCCACAAGCCCTCCTATTCCTGTTTCTTGATGGGGCAATTTAAGATTGTTGGCTATGCATACTATTCACGCAAAACCCCTCTCCCACAGCTTTCTTCTCTTTTTCTTTGGCAAAACGTTTGCGTTTCATACATAACGTTTGCATGAAATGTAGACATGGTCAGTGTTTACGTAAACATTATTTGCATAAACACAGACGTTGTTTGCATTTAGTAAAACACATGATCTGCGTTTCAAGTCCCACTACGTCGTCGTTTCCACTTTTCTTCATGTTGCTTCGTTTTCTTCATATTGTGCATGCGTTTTGATCCATTTATTTCCACCACATGCACGTTCCACCTGGTTATTTGCATTTTGTGCTTTTATTTTGCTTGTCTTCTTCTTGTCTTTTAATTTGCTTCTTCTTGCTCTAAGAAAACAAGTGAGAATTAATCTTTGAAAAACAGCTCAAATGTAGTGCTTTCGACTCACTTTAATTTCTTTGCTTCCAAATTGAACCTAAAATCATATATGAATTAAAGTGAGTATCTTAAGCATTTTCGTAACATTAATCGCCAAATGTAAATAATTAAATGTATCAAAAATTAAACACATATTAAATAGCCAAGATGGATTGCATCTACTTTAATAACTTGACATCATTTTTGGTTTTGGGAGGACAAGTTCATGGAAAGTGTCATGGTTGTCTACAAAGAAAACATTGATATGCTTTATGAGAATGATGGGATTTCTTCTTGAAGAATCGAACAAACTTTCATTTTGTTCCATCTTTTCTCACATAAGTTTTCCTAAAGGGCTTGTAACCTTCCATTTGTCTACGGAACTTTTGTCAATGATAGAAATGATTGTGATGAGATTTCTTCTTGTTGTTACAATCATAGTTCTTTTTGTCTTTGCACTTAATTTGAAGGTAAGGCTTTTTGAAAGCCTGTTTGAGAATTGGACCACCTTTAACGATGTTCTTGAATAAGGCATGTTGATTACAAAGCTCATCAAAAGAGGCTAAAACAAGCTAGTAGATTTCTTCGAGAGACATATTAACAATATCCCTTTGTAAAGAAACAATGGTCTATTGTAGCTCTGGTTATAGTTGATCTGGAGGGATGAGATAAAAGTATATTGAAGATTAACATCATTCAATCCATTTAAAAGATAATACCTTTCCATCACACGTCAAGGGAGCAATATTTCATTGCAAAATACTCCTAACGAATCTACTTATCTATAAGCTGAAAGTCACCAATGAATTTCTTATGAATTATCCCAAGAAAAGCTCCGGCTGTAGTGACTTGGATATACTGAAGTCTTCGATAGTTGTCAATAATTTGCCAGCATTCTCGCAAAGAGCCAGTGAAATGAGAAGTAAACTCAGACAAAATATCCTGTAAATGATTATTCGATCGAGTCATTTGAAGATATATCTATGCACCAAATTCGTGTGAGCAATCTCTCCATTACTTTGGGGGAAGATTGTCTAAGTAAACCAAGGTTCTGAAGTAGGCTTGGTCTGTATAGCTGGTTGAGCTGTCGGTGCCTATGGTGCTAGTGTAGGTCTGAAAGGTTTAGTACCTATAAATTCTACTTCACTTATTTCTAGTTCAGCTTTAGTAGGTTCAAGCATAGTCTAGGACTTGGGCTAAGTCTGATAGATCAGCTAGCTGGGCTGAGGAATCAAAAGGCTATTCAGAGATCTGTTTAGATGATGACTCATAAATTGTTGCAGAGGCTTCAGATGTTTGTATAAAGGCCTCAAAACAAGTTTCTAAATTATTTGAATGGGCAAAGGAATCTTCTACAGCAAGTGTAAGTGCAAGAGTTGCTATGAACTCTATTAGAGGTGCTTAATCCTTCCCAATAAAGACGGAAGGTTGAGACTGAGGTGGAGAAGTGGGAGGTATATGAATCTGTAACGGTTTACTCTGCTAGTTAACTGGTTCAGGTTTAGTATATGACGGTGATGGCTTAGGAACTTATTCTGGCTTTGGCTTGGGCTTTGATTTTTTAGGTTTTGCTTGAGCTGCCTGAGGATGAATATGTTGTCTGATTAAAGGGTAGACCTTTGAATAGTCAGCATCTTCTGGGTGCATCTGACACAGAGGAGGAGTGTATACTGGCTGTATATTTTGAAATACTTAAAAGGATGAGCCATATATAGTCTTAGACTGTTCAAATTGCATATCAACTTCTATGCATTGCACAATTCCTTGTATCTTCTTGAGTTCTCTAGTTTTGACGTCAAAGTCAGGTCCAAAATACTGCGTATCAATGTAATGTCGAAGAACAGCATCAAGTTGTTGGATATGAGCTTTGTATGAATGGCATAGTTGTTGGATCTGCTTAGAGATGACATCAACTTTATGTTAAGCAGCACGAGTTTGTTGATTGGTTCCATCCAACTTGGAATCAATTCTTCGAAGGACTTTGTTTTGTGTTACTACATTTGATGTCTACCAGTTAAGAACTTCATCAGAAGGATTTGAGACAAGTGTTCCTTGTGAAGTGACTCCTATAGCTCGAATATAAAGGCTAGAAATAACCCTAGTTATTTCATCTGTACTCTTTTGTAGATGAGGAAACTCTTATTCTTATGGCTTGGCCATTATACAAAGTATAGGAGTATGAGTAATGACAGGAGTTGCTGGCTTAGGTTGACAGGTAGAAGATTTCATCATCTCACGAAGAGATCTAGGTTTGAATCTTTCTGAGGGTAGAGCACTAGATTTGTTGGAATCATCTGGATCTAAGCCATCATTGTGTGGATGATACTGTTGAGAAGGCATACAACGAGGTTTAGACCTTTTCTTCCTCCTTTGTCGTCTAGTATATTGCTCATCATGATCATCACTGTCAAACTCAAGGTTGAGACAGACTTCACAGTCCGATTCACACATGAATGGGTCAACATCCCATACAAAATATCCACGATGATGGCTTACGTAGACTAGATCTCCATTAGATTTAAAATAATAGATAGGAGGGCCAAATTTACCTTTCGTGTGAGAAAATACGATCTGAATTAGAAATATAGCACCGAATTTAGAGGTCCAGATGGATCTTCATTGGATTTTGCATAGATGGACTTCACCGTTCCATCCTCTAATGTCTTCAGAATTGAAGGAGTGGTTGTATGAAAAGAGTGTCGATGAGGCGCATAGAACACCTTCTGGTAATTGGTGATCCATTCAATAAACATCAACTTTTCAAGCTTCACAGTTGGTAATTGTTTCAGGATCTGGATGATAGTAGTTTGATCATTAGAATGGTTAGAAACCATATAAAGAGTATCAGAAGTAGAATTTGAAAATTTGAGATCCAAATCACGATGTAAGATAGTCATGATGGCTATAAGATCTCGATCTGTTCCAGTGAACTGAATCTGAACTTGCAGTCATTAAGATAAAATAGGATCATCTATCCTAATGTTAAAATTAGGTGCTATGTGAACAGAGGTCAACGAGATTAGCCATAACGAGAATTATCTCATAATTTCAGGTTCTTAATAAGTTGCTTACCGTTTCGTTTGCAGTCAGCACGCTTCACATTAGTCCGCAATCTTATGGATGAAAGCAGATTCTAACCGTGTACTCATATTCCATGGGAGCCAGGAATATCCAGTTGCACCTTTCTGTCTAAATTCCTTGCGATATATGGAAAAAGGGTTGTTAGCAACAATCCAGCCACGGACAACGGCTTCCTTCCAGTTCCAGTTACCTCTTCTTCAAGTTATCTTTTGCTTTACTTTTTACCCAACAATCCCATGTTCTCTTGTAAAATGAACGATCAGATTCCGAACTCTATCTAAACATTTATTTGTTATCTTCACCAGTCGAAAGTGATTCTTTTCCTTACTGGCACTAGCTGCACATGTAATTTTCTTTCCTTTTTTGCATCAAGATTCGTTATTACCAAAGTGAACTTTATTTCTGTCATCCAAAACCAAATCCTGTTGATCTTTTTCGAACCACTTTTAATTTGATAGTCCAATCCAATGCCTGAAAACAGAGAACAAAGTGTGGATAGAGTGGAGGTTACCCTTATCGAGAAGTTTCAAGAACATATTGTATGCTTGCGCTGTAACTTCCGAAAAGAGAACAGGTAAGGAAAAAGGTCGGGAGTAGGACATGTATGCATACAACAAGTGACAGAAGTAGAGAAGTCCCACTTCTTAGTTGTCAACTTTGTAGTCGGATTATACGCCACTGACTCGGTTTGGGACCAGTTCCTCGTCAGCGAATCCTACAAGCCTATCTACTCCTCGACAGGAAGATTCGCAGTTCCTCTGTCCCCATATAATACCATCTTATGTAGCGTCGACTCAAGCTACGAAACGAGGGTTAATTTGTAATTCCATGCTGTTGACAGGCCATGGCTTGGCTTTTGCTGGCCTTATATCAGACAAGTATAAGTACCCATTAACATTTCCACTGTTCAATCCAATCGTTGACTAGGAGCGACTTAGCCTTCAGGAACAACTTCGAAAATGCTGGTATGTCTTATACGGCGTTGTTTCTTGCACATTAAATTGTGTAGAAAATTTATCATTTTGTTTAATTTCCACACCTCTTCTTTTGGAAACTATAGAAAAGGAAAAAAAAAAAAACTTCTTAGTTCTATCATGGAATAATTACGATAAATTGTCAAATCATATCGTGTCTCCTCGTCCTCACTCCATTCTTTGAAAATGGGGGAGTTAAGTCCACTTTTAAGACAAACCCAAAAGTTTACCATGACTTGCATCCAATTCTATATAAATTCAAGGCTTTTTGTGTGTATGATTTTTCTTTTCACGCTCCTCCTTCTTTCTCTAATATGCAAGGTCCCTTTGATTACTTGAGGGGTTAAGGCCTCCTAGCTCTTGATCACTACTTTGTGATTCTTTGAAAAAGAAAGTTTCCTCTCTTTTATCTAATTATTGGTAAGGATCACAATTTTAGCCTGATCGTCTGAGTTGGCTCGGCCAACCCTATTTTAGCCCGGGTTGGCCTGGCCATGAGCCACGGTCTGACCCATAGCTCAAAGGGAAGGTGTAAAAAGACGTCGTTTGGTCAATTTTTTTATAAAAAGTGTAGTCAAGCTAGCCCGCCTGTGACCCGTCAAGCCTGCCTATGGTCATAAATGCTTGTTTCCACCACCCCAAACGAAAGATTATGCTTTTAGTGTGGAATGCCCTTTGCAGAGTCTATCGATAGCTTCAAGGAGCACCCCTCATCCAAGGTTTGCCGACAATTGTCCATGAAAACCCAACCCATTACCATCCCTAATCATTGGTGTTCAATTATTTAGCTCTTTTTTTATCAATATATTTCAACTTAATTACCTTGTAAGGTTGTTAATAAGGCTAACATATTATTTGAAAGAAAACACCAATATAAATAAGATCAATCACATAACCTAATAAAATGTTTAGTCAAAATTTTTATCTAAATGTACAAGTAGCAAGCAGATTCTAGCATAATATTGATATTTTAGTAATTATAATATGTTGAGAAATAAATATAGTTAAGTTAAATAACAAACCAAGATATATCAAGATTTTTATATAGAGAGTCCATACAAATCAAGGGTAAAAAATTACAAGACTTATGTTCTATCAAAAGAAATCTACCGTACTATATGAGTCTTATAAAATGCTTTTCAAAGTGGTCATAAAACAAAACCAAATAAGAAGAAACAAAGGATAAAGGCAATGATAAAAAAATAAGGAAGAAAAGAAGAAAATTTACTTAAAGTTGAACACAGTTTATGGGTTAAAACTGCATCTATATTTCTCCAAACAAGATCTCCACAATTTAGGTTATATAGAAATGATAGGAACTCCTAGACTAAATTCAAGATCAATCTAATGGTGAATAACTCCAAATCAAACGAAAAACTAGAATTGATTATAGAAATTTTGTTACACTCTTTCTTCTTTCTCTCTCCCTCTTCTGTCAACTCTCACTTGCTTATTGCTAGTTTAATTTTAGACATTAAAAAAAGAATTTAAAAGACCATAATTAGTTCCTAAAAATAACGAGTTAAGGGTAACACATTTAGAAATTGCTACGTATAGGAGGGAAAAGTTCCTAATCTAAAAATTCCCCCTCCTAATTATATGGAGGAAACTATCATCTCAACGATCAAGCAATATACATCAATCTTTCCTCTTGAAAAAGACTTAGTCATCATATTAGAGTCATTGTTATTTGTATGCTTCTATAGATTAAGCAACATAGAATTCAAAATATCTCAAATCTAGTGGTATCTAATATCAATATGTTTTGATTTACCATGGAATGTGGAATTCTTAGTAAGTTGCACTCTCTTTGATTTTCATAATGTAGCACATGCCTTCCTTGTGTAAAGACAAGCTCCCTCATAAATCTCTTATTTTATAACATTTCGTTTTAAGGTTTAATGATAAAAATAAGTTCTATTTTTACAGTTGGCAAAGTAATGCATTTCTACAACTTAGATTGTCAAGATATAACTCCTCTTACAAAGGTAATCAAATAGGCTAAAGTAGTTTTTCCTGCATCAACATCTCCTTCCGTAGATGAATATTTATATATAGAAAGAATAGGATTCTTGAGTCTAAAAAGTTTAGTGCATTTCTAATGCTTTATTTTTAAATTAGAAAGAACTAACTAACCACACTAACAAAATGAGCAATATCAGGTCTTATACAAAGTGTTACATACATCAAACTACCAAAAGATGAAGTATAAGGAACTCTTGTCATATCTTCCTCCTCTTTCTCGCCGGAATGATATTGAGATTTGCTCAATTTAAAGAACATAAAAGAGGTATACTCACCACGTTAACTTTGTTCATATTGAACCTTCAAAGCAACTATTTGACTTACTTTTTGTTGGCCCCCGAATTTTTTCATTGAATTAAGCATGATATTTTATGGAATAAGCATGGAATTTGAATTTTTGCCTTTGAATGAATTATGAGGTCGTGATAAAATTATTATTGGAGTTAATTATTTATTTCAATGTTAGCAGGATTTTATTTCACTAGTTAGTGAAATTAATGCTTTAAGAATATATTGAGAGCAATTTTGGCATGTCACTTAAGATTAAAAGGCATGAAGCATTAAAGGAAGGGTAGGATTGACTTTTAACACTCATTACGGGTAGAATTGGAAGAGGAAAATGTGTGTCTTGTATATTAGAAGAACAAAAACGTGATTAAAGAGAAAGAAGAAGAAAAAAAACGTGAAAGAGAAGAGAAGTGAGAGAGTTTTGGCCATTAGAGAGAGAAAGGAAGAAGAAAGGTTCGGGTTTCATCTTTTCTTAGCTTTTAAAAGTGATTTTGAGGGTGTTCAAGAAAAGAAAAAGAAAGAGGAAGAGAAGAGCTTCCATTTGAGCCAAACATCTCTTTGTTTGGTGAAGATTCAAGGTAAGCCCAATTTTAATCCTTTAGATTTTTGAAAAGGTTTTGGTTCATGAAGCTTATGAAATACATGAGCTTAAGTATTCTAGAATCAATTTTAGTGAATATGCTTGTTGGGTTCTCAATTTGAATTCCTATTAAATTGGAATTTTGCTAATATTGAAGGAAATCAAGTAAGGCAAAAGGAGCAAGAGGAGGGGCATTTTAAAGCAAGTTTATAAGCAAGGAATTCAGGTAGGTTGCATGTTTATAGTTAAGTTAATAAGCCATGAGTATTTTTCCAAATCAAAAGACTTAAATGATTTCAATTGCTTTATAAATGTTGCATTTATTGCTTCTTGAATGATTGAAGTATTTGCTATATGTTTGATACATGAATCTTGATGATGATTTATGAAATGATGATGAAAATTGTATTTGAAAAATATCATGCTTATAGAAATCATGATTCCAAAATGTGCAAGATGTTACAAATATGAAATTCATTTTTGTGTGGGTTTCAGGTGGTCCATTCTGATATGTCACATGCACGTTGACCATGTTAAAGGCTTCTCCCACCTACCCGCTAGTGGCATAGAGCTCCTTCATGGACTCCCTCATGTTTATGGACTACCCAAAGTGGTCCATTATGTTATTACTGGAGATTCGCAAGAACTCCCTCATGTTTATGGACTACCCAAACCATTATGATTGCTTATGTTATGTATGGATTTATTGACAAGTTTGAGAATTTGAGAAATACACGTCTTATGTTGTTTATGATGAGTTTGACAAGTTTGAGAATTTGGGAAATACATGTTTTATGGTTGTACAGCATTTTACTATGATCATGAATATTTTCAATGGTTTGCTTGTTTCTTCGCTATAAACTTGTTATCCATGAGCTTTTTAGCTCACCCCCTTCATCCCCATCTCCAGGTAAAGTGCAAGAGATCGGGTAAGAGAGAGTCAAGGCATCACTCCAAGATTGCATAATTTTTGTATTTAAGTTAGTTTATGAAAACTCAAGGCTTTAACCACATTTCAAATATCACTTACATGTGTATTTTTGTATTTTTGGGTTATGAAATCAATGATGTATTTGGGTCTTAAAATGCTTATTAGAACTTTGTAAAACTCTTTTCTTTTGATGTTTATATGTATGTTTTGCTCATGACTTTCCAAGTTTTCACATTGCATTTTCGAGCATTCATAGGGGTAAATTTTATATTCTGTCTTTAGGGAAAAAACTGTATTAATCTAGGCTGATTTGGACAAGGTTGTCTTCTTGGAAGTTGTAGTTTATTCTTCCAGCTTTCCAATGGTATAAAGTTTGTAAATTTTGGAGATCGGATTTGAAAGATATGATTGTTACAAGTTAGTGATACTGCACAGGGTGTATGCAGGACACTTTATAGTTTTTCTATTTTGATCTAATAGAATAAGAGTAATATGGTGCTTGAAATGAGAAAAATTAGTGTCATAAGTACTATGGTATCTTGAAATGGGAAGAATTAGTGTGATAAGTTAGAGATGAAATGAAGGTAATAAATGGGGTTGAATATGTGCAAAAATTTATGATGAATGTGTATAAGTTTGAATGTTATGTTTTTGGGACGATGACCAAATATAGATTATGAATTGATTGTAAATGATATCGAGTTGAAATGGAAGTGATAATGAAGGAAAATAATGAGAAAAATGAGTTAGGAATGATAGATATGCTTAAGATGGGTCATAGGTAACTTGTAGGAGCTGGAAATCTAGAATTTAACCCGTAAATGTTCGTTGGGCAGACTTGATGTCCGTTGGGCGGACCTTCTCAGGTATTTTAGTATCCAAGCTCAGTTTATGTTTGTTTGAAGGGACGTATGTCCGCTAAGTGGACATTCTCGAGACATTTTTATAAGTGTACAATTTTAACCCTTTAGATGGTAAAATCTCTCTTCTGGGTCTTTATGGAAGTTGTAGAACTCGAAGTCCTCTTTGAAATCGTGTTTGAATGACCATAATCCAACGTCCACTGTAAAAGTTATGTCAATTGTCCCAAACCATGTACATATATATATTGTGGGCTTATCGATGCATTCCTATGATACATTTAGGCTTGAATGAAGATTGAAATGTACTTAGTTTGATATGAAAATAAGAGATAAAAATGAGTGATTTGTTTAAGGTGACAGTTGAGGATATAAACATAAGAATGGTTTGTTGTATATCAAGTGTTCAATTATGGAAATTTTGGGATGTTATGAGAATGAAGATGACCAATAATAAGCATATCATTAACATAAAGTAACAAAATAATTAAGTCATAATTAGATAATTTTTTTCACAAAAATACAATGTTTAGATGAAGTCTTCTTAAAGGCTTTATTTTTTTATAATAGAATCAAACTTTTTGTATTACTACCACAACGCTTATGTCAAATCATACAAATTCATCCTTAATCAATAGATATAACCCTCTGCTTCTTTGACTTTAAAGCCTTCTAGATGCTTCATATAAATCTCCTCATCAAAGGTATCATAGAGAACAGCAATTTTCATATCTATGCACTCAAAATCTAAGTTAAGGCATAATGCTAAACTTGATGGATAACATCTTCACAATTAAGGAGAATATTTCATCAAGATCAACTCCCTTCTTCTGGCTATAGCCCTTGACAACCTGTCTACCTTTGTACCATAGAACTGAAGTGCAATCATTATGCTTCACTTTAAAAACCCATTTATTTTTCAAACCTTTTCAGTCTTTAGGTAGCTTAATCAAATCAAAAGTGTGATTATTGTGTAAGGATTTCTTCTCATGGTTGATAGCTTTAATCCATCTCTTCTTCTATTCATTATCTACTACTTATTTAAAGCTTCCATGTTGTTTCCTATTAGTGATAAGTACATACTCAATAAGGGCTAATGTAATGATAACATTCTCTCTCTAATAGATCTCTTAGGAAATGTTTTCTAGAGTCTCTAATGAACCAAGATCTCATTTCTTGTAGAATCATTCATCTTATCCTTCTTAATATTTTTACTAATATTGTCTTCAAAGAACACAACATCATAAGTTCTTATAATTTTGTTCTTTACTAGATCATATAACTAGTATCTAAACTTATCTTGACTAAAACCAATAAAGATACACTCCTTAGCCTTAGCTTCCAAATTCAAACTCTCATCTTTAAGAATATACACAAATGCTTTACATCCAAAGACTCAAAAGTCAATATAGGAAACATCCTTGCCAAACCAAACTCTATCGGGGATATCACCATTCAAAGCAATAATATAAGCAAATTGATAATTGAGCATCTATATGGACCACTTATGCCTAAAATAAATTTAATAGCTTTTTTTTGACAAGTAAGCATCTAAATCTCTTCGTCAAAGTTATATTCATCCTCTCCATAAAATTATTTAACTAGGGAGTCTTAGGAGGAGCTTTTTGATGTCTAATACTCTACTATATGTAATAGTTATTAAAAGATCCATAATATTCACCATTGTTGTTATTATAAATGTAGTTCAACTTCTTGCTTTTTATCTTTTAAATAAGTCTTGAATGTATTTACGTTTCTTAAGAACATGATCTTTAATCTTCAAAACATAAACCTAAAATTTTCTAGAATGATCATCAATATATGTGACAAAATAAAGTGCATCACCATATGATCTCTCTTTAACAAAGCCACAAGCTTTAAAGTGTACAAGCTCCATCAAACCCCACTTTTTAAAAGGAGGATGATTTTGAAAAGGAACTCTTCTTTATATCTGAACCAGTTAACGAATACACTTGTCTAACCTAGCTTCCTTAATCTAAGAAAGAAAATTTTTTAAGCCAACCAAACAATTTCCTTCGCACTCATATGACTTGGTCTTCTACGCCATAATTTTGATGAAGTATCATCTTTACCATATTCATCAAGTTGTCAAAAATAGAACTTTACATCTTAGACAATCATTATGTATATGGTAAGTTTCCAATTTCCATCACTAAATATATTGTAATAATAATCATCATTAAGCTTTCTTGCATATATCAAATTTAAGTGGATGTCAAATGCATGCTTTACATGCCCAAGAACTAACTTTGAACCATTGCTAATCTCCAAGCAAATTGTTCCCATGCCAATCACCTTGATATTGCCATCATTACCCATTTTTAGTACTTTGAAATCACAAGGAGTATAAGAAAAAGATAACTCCTTCTTTGGCATGACATGATAGGAAGTACTAATATCTATAACCCAACTAGTCTCATCGCATACTAAATTTACGATATTTTTATCATATGCAACCAAAAAATCACCATCAATAATAGTAATAACACGGTTCTCATTGATACCATTATTATTTTTTATCCCATATCATTTTTTAGGTTAAAATAGTACTTTTTAATGTGCGCTACTTCATTACAGTAATCACAAATAAAGTTCTTATACATAGATTTTAACTTGCTTATACTTTTCTCTTCACCCTTTTGACCTTTTGATTTATTTATCCCTTTTCTTCTATATTCAGAACATTTGACTATGATGAGGATGAAGATGAACTCTGATTTATTCTTCTCATTTGTTCGTTATAAACACCACTTTTAACATATTTGATAGTCATCATACCACTAAGACGAACATTGTTCAAAAAAACATGAAAATGTTTTCCAAGAATCTAGCATAGTATTAAGCAATTAAAGTTCATATATCTCGTCATCAGTTTATACCTACTATAAACAATTGATCAAAGACACCCCAAAAATCATTTAAATGATTGAAAATAGGATTGCCCTTTTTGTATTTCAAATTTATCTGTTGCTTAAGTAAGAACGTCTTGTTATTGCATGTTTTCGAAGCATAAAGTATCTTGAATTTATCCTATAACATTTTAATATGTGTCTCATAAACAATGTGATTAGGCTTATTGCATTCTACTCATTTGCCTAATATAGCCACATTGATATTTAAGTTCCCAATCCTTATCCAACATAGACTAGGGTTTTTTAGTACCAAGCATGACAAATCATCTTTTTCATAAATAAAAGATCTTTCATGTTGTTTTCCATTAATGGTTATTAATGCCAGTAAATGCATGATTTAGCTAATGCCTCTATCATTCAAATAAAATTATCATAAATATTCAACCACAATTTTAGATACCTCAATATTAGGAAGAAAATACTAATATATATAAGATTGAATATCAATTAGAATGAAATTCTTACTTGTAACTTTCCTTCTTACTTGATAACTTCTTAGTATAATAATGATGTTGTAGAAAACATAGTATGCTAAAAATAAATATGGATAAAACAAATCATAAATTCAAGAGAAATCAAAATTTTTATATGAAAAATCGTTTTAAATTTAGGGTAAAAACTACGATGCCTTTATTCCATCAAAAGAAATCCATTATGCTAAAAGTATCTTACAAAATTCTCTCTTAAGTGGCTATAGAATAAGTGTCAAACAAAGAGAAATGAAAGATAAATGAAACAATAACATGCAAAGAAGAAAATGAGTGAAATCACTAAAAGTTGAATCACTATTCATAAGTTAAAAGATACAACTAAATTCTTCTAAACAATACATATATATACATACATACATACATACATATATATATATATATATATATATATATATATATGTATATATATATATATATATGTATGTATGTATGTATGTATATATGTATGCATGTCTGTATGTATGTATGTATATTGTAGAGTAACGTCTTAGAAATTTCTAGATTAAATTTGAATTTGATTTAATAATGAATGGCTTTATATAAGATGAAAAATTAAAATTAGTTAAATTTAAGTTGATGTTAAGTGCATGCTTGACACGGTTAAGAACTAACTTTGAATCATCGCTAACTTCCAAAAAAAAATTTCCTATGCTAATCATGCTAATCTTGCCATAATTTCCCATCTTCAATACTCTAAAATTATAGGAAGTATATGAAATGAAGAAATCCTTCCTTGGCATGAAATCGTAGGAAGTATTGGTATCTATAACCTAACTAGTTTTATGACATACTAAATTTATGACATTTTTATCACAAACAACCAGAAGATCACCATCAACATTAGTAGCAACTTAAATCTCATTGTTACTGTTATTCTTTTCTTGCCCCATCTCTTCTTTTAGCTTGAAATAGTACTTTTTAATATGCCCTTCTCCATCATATTAATCACGAACAAAGTTCTTATACCTAGATCTTAACTTGCTTATTCTTTTCTCTTTACCCTTTTAATCTTTCAATATTTATCCCTTTTCTTCAGAAATCAAAACATTCAACTATAATGAGGATGAAAATGTATTATGAAAATTTTTTCTTACTTATTCATTTAAAACACCGATTTTAATATATTTGATAGTAATAAAACACTAGGAGGAAAATTGATTAAGAAGTATGAAAACTTTCCAAGAATTTACTAGAGCATTAAGCAACAAAAGTTTATATATCTCATCATCCAACTTCACACCCATTCTATACCCTAAAAACCATTTAAATGATTGAAAGTAGGAATGCCTCTTTATGTGTCAAATTCATCAATTGTTTAATTAAGAACATCTTTTGATTGCCTGTTTCTGAAGCATAAAGTATTTCGAGCTTTTCTTATAAATTTTTAACACATGTTTCATATTTAATATGATTAAGAAAATTGTCTCCTACTTATTACCCAATATAGCCACATGTTGATGTTCATTCTTATTTGAAATAGACTAGGGTTTTTGAGTATACCACTAAACGCATGATTTAGCTAATATTTGTTTCCATCATTCAAATAGAGTTATCATAACATAATGTTTGGAAGAAAGTATTTATATATACAAACAAAACATACATTAGAATGAAATTTCCACTTATAATTTTCCTTCTTACTTGAATTTGTAAGGATCAAAATAAACTCTAGCACAATAATGATGTTGCAACAAGTATAATATGTTGAAAATAAATATTATTAACGTAAATGTTCGAGTTATCAAAGCCCTCCAAATTAATTCTGATTCTTTAATCTCTTGTAATAGTCATGGAACCAGGTTGAATTCTAAGAGAACTAAAGGCTAGTTTCTTAATTTTAAATGATTAAACAAAATGGGGATTTCATGATTAATTAACTAATAAAGTAAATTAAAAAAGAATTGAAATAAAAAAACTTAGAAATTCATTGGTACTTAACTCCAATTCAAGGAAAATATCTTATCTAATTGTGACATTGATCATTAGTCTAAAAATATTAATTTTATAGTTCAAGCAATTAGTCCGAGACATATAGGCTAAAGTCCTACTTGAAATTTTCTATTTGAGCTCATGCCGCACCTAAGGCTTCTGTTCAAAGCTCAACCACATTCGACCCAAACCAAACTCGATTAAATATATTATTTAAATTTTAAAATAAAAGTTAACATCATTCTCTTTTAACATTTTAAACTTTGGATCAAGCTAGACCAAATAGTTCAAACTTGACCTGAAATCTAAAAATATTTAAAAACTAAACACGACCTAAAAACCTGTCAACTTGAGTTGAGTCAGGCTAAATTACATCAGAATGGGCAAGCTTTGTCATAAGTAACAACAATTAAATTATTATTATTTCAAATTATATATCATAACTTTGACAATATTTAAGGGAGAAAAAAGTGATATATAATAGGACTTATAAGAGGACTATACACATGTGCCAAAACATTTTAGACTTCTAACTTTCTCTTTATTTTTCTGACGAAACTATTTATCTATGGAGGCTATGAACAAGTGAAGTTGAGCCCCTATCAAGCACTCTGTCACATAGACCAATGATAGGTGAAGTAATCAATCATACATGTGCGATTTATTTGGTTAATTTGTTAAGGGCATTTTTCCATTTTCTTTTTCCACTCGTTTCTTCCCTATTGGAACTTAAGATTTCGGCTGATAATTATAAAAAGCTAATGAACGTTGCTGCAATTTTCATATTATTTTGTTGCTTTATGAGCATTGGGGTAGTGTTCATATTGTTTAAATGGTAGTTAAAAAGCAAAAGCTTATCAATCACCACTCCACCCGTTCATACACATGAGACCCAGTGATTGCGGGGTCTCTAAAGGATATGTCCAATTAATACATTAAATAATTTCCTTAGTGTAATGTACTCTAGAATTCATATTGCATTTATGAATTTTCCTAGTTCTTATTTCTATATTGTAGTGGTGTTTGAGTTTTTACCTTTTGTTTAAAGAATTGGGCTCGGCTTAATGATTGTGATGTTCTTGTTTATTGGCGTTATTTGATTTGAATGTTATTGCTTCTTTTCTTACATTTTCTCTTATGGATTATCTAATTGGCTACTATAATTAAAGTTTCAGTCTAAAGTTGTTAACCTCAACTCCATAAAATTTAGAAAAGTGGATTTTGCTTAGTGAGACGGCGACGAAGTTGCTTGAAAATTTTTATATTTAACTAGTCTTTAAAGGAAAAAGCATTTATCTTAGTTGATGTTTCAAGTGTTCAACTAAACCAACCAATTGTTTCTGTATACCTGCTTTTTGAACTACATTTTAGTTGCATGGTTTAACTATGTTTAGCAATCTATAAATCTAAAGAAAAACATTAAAAATTGGTTGTTTCATGTTCCTATGAATTTAATTAAAGTGTTTCACATCAATTGGCAATTGTAGAAATTTTATAAGGCCCTCTATCTTTTCTTAAGTTTAGTCCAGTATGTCAACTTCTTTGGAAAAATGTAAAGGTAGCATTATCTTTAAAGGATTATCATTGTCATGAAAACATTTAATTCTTTAAATTAACTCCCTTATTTACCAATCGGTATAAATTAAGTTCATCTAAGGCCTACTATTAACTTTGAATCTTAAGATTCTTATTTGATAATCAAAGTTTTCTTTTCCTCTACCACTTGCATTTTGTCTAATAAATGTGATTCATTTGGTTGTTCATGATGACATATCACTTGACATTATAAATGACTCAGGACTTACCTGGATATCAGGGCATTTGGGTTGATGGGAATTTACCATATAATTGAGAAACTAAGTCATGGCCTATAATTCTTATACAGTTAAAATATGATCCATAGCACCTCTTCTTCTTCTATATGGTGGATGTAGCTTGTAATAATATATTTCATAAAGCAGATTTTGAGGTTGTAGCTATTGCATCTCATCTCCCTTCCTATTTTGGTCAACTTCTAGGCCATAAAATTTGAAAATAAACATTACCAAGTAAAATAGAACTCTACTTTCCATTAGTTACAAATAAGATTGAGAACTATTATTTTTGAAAAACAAGTTAACATATTTACAATTTGTAAAAATTGTGTATGTTGTACATTATAAGTTATATGTTGTTGGAAAAAAAAGTTGAATGTTGATATAAAATATTAGAAGGGTATATGTACTACTCATAACAAGGGTAGTCGTGTAATAACATTTTGGATGCATGAAAATTGTGTGTTATCACTAATTAGGTGGCCAATAAAATAAAAAGTCCATCATGAACTTAACAGTATGTGATCATGATTTTATGACTTAAAACATAGCGACAATGTAAATACAATTAGATGGGTATCCACAAGCTAAAGTGGATCACTATAATCTCACTTTTTTATTTAGTACAAATTAATTAAAGGGTTGTACAAAATATAATTACATTTTGTAAAAGCTGTAGCTTTATGCATACAATTACATACATTTTTCAGTATTGCTTTCTCAAATCAGACATGTTTCATGAAAGAACATTAGTTGTATACATTGTTCATAATTATTCACATCAAAGTTTGATTTTCCTTTTGCACTATAAAATTTTAAAATCAATAACTAGGATTTATGCTTAATTTCCCCCGCATCATCAGGCTATAACAAACTCTGAGAAAATCTGTACTTATTTCTTTTCATATATATTATATGAATTATTGAATTGCTCTTGTTGTATGTTATTTTTTAAATTTAATTGTATAAGTTATTAGTTTCATGATAACATTAATATATAAGTTCATTGTCCATGTGTCCTTTTTTTTAGATTTTAGAATTACTAGTAAAGCATTTGGAAACATCTAAATCAAGTAAAAACCATAATTTACTACTACTGGGATAATTCAGGTATATTTTTTTAGACAATTTACTGGCAATTCAAATTGGTTTATGATGTCATAATGAGATTTTTATAACTATGTATTAGGCAACATAAAACATCATGAGATTATAAAATTTTACTTATATATTTTAAATAAATTGTATATGTAAATTTTCTTGTTTGTTAACATGTTCCATATTGTATTTGCTACTTTTATGAACAATAAGTTCTCCATAGATAAGAGAGATAGACATTGGATGACTTTTCTCAAATATAGTGATGAATATATATATGTGTAGCTAATCATTTTCTTGAAAATGCTTTTTCTAAGGTGGCTAATGGGAAATGAAATTTCTTGTCCATCCAAGAAGTGTTGTAATTATTATTGGTATATATGAAATATTATATATGATCATTTGGTTGTTGATGGACTTGCTCCAGGACATAATGGCTAGGAATTTAATGAGGAATCATCAATTAACGCAAATATGAATATGGATGATGATAATGAATTTGATGAAGGTCTATACATGATAATATAGATGGATTATTACATGACATATATGGAGAAATAGATGAAGGTCCTAACAGTTGTGAGGGAGTTAGTAATGGTCTAAATGTTTATGCTAAGAATTTTTTCAAGTTGGTAGAGGAAGGAAAACAATTTCTAAACTTTCTTTCATCATTTGACTATACATTTTTAAATGTACCCATAGAATTAGTAATGCAGCTTATACTAATCTTATGTGGATAATTAAAGAGGCCATTCCTAATGCAAGGATTCCTAAATCCTTTAATGTGACAAAGAAACTTGTGAAGGATTTAGGACTTCACTATGAAAAGATGCATGCATGTCTCAATGATTGTGTATTCTATTTGGGAAATAATGAGAAAGCAACCAATTGCAAAGTGTATGGTGTATCTAGGTGGAAACAAAGTTATAATAGTGAAGATAACAATGATCATTATACAACCTCAAATGTGAGGCAAATTCCATTCATGGTGTTCAAATATTTTCCATTAAAATCGAGGTTGCAACTATTTACATATGTCTAAAATTAGCCGAATTCATAAAATGGCCAAGCTTGAAAAGACTTTGACTTATTGTATCATAATTTTGCACGAGATCCTTGTAATGTTAGATTAGCTCTTTCCGATGATGGATTTAATCATTTTTTTCCCCAATGAGTGTTTCGTATAATATATAGACCATAATTTCTGTAAACTATAACTTAACACCATGAAGATATTTGAAATAAGAAATTTTGATATTATCTTCAATTATATATGGCCCGACTTCTCCTGGACAGCATATTAATGTTTTTTTTTGTAGTCGTTGATTAAAAAGCTGACAGAGTTGTGGGAGCTTGGGGTAAAGACATATGATAGTATAACTAATCAATCATTTAAGTTACAAGCAGCTTTGTTACATACAATTAGTGACTTTTCAACATACGCAATGTTATCTGGATGAAGTACAAAGGGAAAGTTAACATGCCATAATTTTCGTTATGAAACTTGCTCTCAATATTTAAAGCATAGTAGAAAGACATGTTATCTCATTCATAAGATATTTTTAGATAGAAATCATCCTTGGAGATGCAATAGAAGATCATTTAATAGTGATATAGAGTTGGGAGAATCACCAATTCTTCTGTCAGCATCATGTGTTAGAGCTTATTAATGGGTATCATAATGTGTTTAGGAAGGCAAATAAAAAAAACACCAAGTGATAATCCTTGGAGGAATTGGTCTATATTTTTTGAATTACCTTACCGAAAGCATAATGGGTGCTGACATAATCATGATGTCATACATTGAGAAAATGAATGTGATAATACTCTAGGAACTCTGTTTGACATTTTGGGCAAGTCGAAAAATAATCTTAATACAAGGTTTTATTTGAAAGAAATAGGGATTAGAAAAGATCTAGAGTCTATCAAAGTAGATAACTCTTATATGTTACTACCTCGAACTTGCTTCTACAAGACCCTAAAGGTGAAAGAAAAATTCTATATAGTTTTGAAGAATGTAAAACTACCACAAGATTTTGTATCAAATATTGCACGATGTGTTGATGTTAGTAGGAGAAAAATATAAGGAGTCATGATGATTACATTATTATGCAACACTTACTCCAATTTGTTGTCAGGAAAACACTACCAAAAAATTTGCAATTGTTTTGATTAGGTTAGGTGCTTTTTCTCAAAAGGGTATACAGTAAAGTCATTAAGTCAAGAGATCATGAACATCTAAAGAAGGAAATTGTGGAAGTTCTATGTCAACTTAAAACAATCTTTTTACCTTGTTTCTTTGACACAATGATTCATTTACCTATTTATTTTCCCAAACAAATCAAATTGGACCAGTGTATTACCACTCTATATAGCATTTAGGTAGATTAAAAAGACTTTTTTGTAACAAAAGACAATCAGAAGGGTCTATAGCCAAAAGATACTTAGCTGACGAATGTGCAAATTTTTGTTGTATTTATATGCATCATAAGGTGAGAAAAAAAGTATAATAGGCATATAGAAGACAATGACAATACAAATCTTGTTGATGTATCATCTTCATTTTTTTTAAAGTTGGGCATTCTATTGGAGGGAAAAGGCAAAGGAAACACAAAACTATCAATTTAGACTTATATACATTACATCAACCTCATCAAGACATTTTATTAATTCAAATGACAAAGATGCTGAGAAGTACATTAGGTAAGGTATACATACATTATTTATCCACCTTAAGATCAATTTTTTATTCCCATCATAATAATTAACATATATCATTCTTTTTATGTAGCATCACAAATTGAAATAGATAAGCAGTAAAAGAAGTCGATAGGCAAAGGAACAGGATCATTACAACATGTTTCCTCTGTGGTTTTAAGATAAAATGATATCTTGTAATGACACCCTATGTCATATTCATTGGTTGTCCAAAGGCCTTAACAATGAGTCAAAGAAACATTTAGGTGATGTTATTAATGGATACAAGTTTATAACTAAAAATGGGATGTGTGTAAGAGTCAAAATAGTGGAGTTTATTTGACAACATTAACTCCAAGTTTTGCAAGTTCTAGAGACCGAAATCTAACACTTGGAAATGTAAAATACTATAGAGCAATAGAGGAAATTATTGAAGTGGATTACTGGGGACAGTTTAATGTAGTGTCATTAGTATCAAGAGGAGAAAGATGATTATGGGTTTACTCGAGTAAAATTCAAAAATTTATGTTATATAGACTATCCTTTTGTATTAGGAATTAAAATTCAACAAGTGTTTTATATAACTAATTATTTTAAGGAAGGTTGTCGTTATGTGGAGAAAAAGATACCTAAGTATCTATTTGATGTATCTTTGGATGATAATGAAAAAGTTGAAGAAATATATTAGGGAAAACCAAATAATTATGTCAATTATTTTTATAGAAATAATGGTGATGTGGACCTTAATTGGTCTAAAGAAGATTTCTCTATAGACGCATGTGACATACCTCTAAATAGCTTAGATATAGAAACAGAAGACAATGATGATGAAAATGATTCAGACTTTGATGACACTAACTAGGATTGAATGGATATTGATTAATAGTTTGTCATAGAATGTCCTATTTATTTTCTTTCTCTAATAAAAAGATAACTTTTGTTACTATATGTTTAAATATATATGTTTACATATACTTTACTAATCTAATTATTTATATATGGTTATTAACAACAATATTCTTTATTGTTATAGGTCTTCATAATGAAAAAAGGGAAGAAGCAAACATGTGTGACCAAATTTGTTGCATTAAGGTATGTAGATAACTTTTTGAGAAAGTAGCAGAAGAAGACTCATTCATGAACTAAACGATTAATCTGAATTGTCACTTAGAGAGGAAGAGCATTTGGAGGATAGTGAAGAGTGATGCCAATTCATTAAAGAAAAGGTATATACTTTTGTCATTTGCTTTAGTAATATATATGTGATTATTATACTATTAAATTTGGTTTCAATATAGTTGCTATAACAATAGTTATTTTTTTATCCTTTTTGTAATGTGAATGAAGATTTTTTGATATTGATATAGATTTTTAAAAACCTTTAATTTATCCTTTTCTTTCCATTAGTTTTAATTGTCATAAATTTTAATAGAAAGGGAAAGACCAATCCTCTAAAAAAAGTGACAGACCACAACCTTTATATCCTTCAGGTAGTGTGACTGACTTTTTAAGGTGAAAAAAGCAAAAGAAACTTGTTGAGGAACAACTATAAGTGGAGGAGATGAAATATTTGAAAATATAATAGAAACCAAATCAGGAGAAGTGATTGTTCAAAAAGAGTTTGTTTTTCTAAGGTGACAAGAACTAAAAACTAAAATTATGGAACAACAATTTGAACCACTTGAAGATCTACTAGTAGAAGAAAATGGACATGATATAAGCATGTATATGGTAGAAATTGCCACTACTCAATACAAAGGTAATCATATATTATACTAGTATTTAAATAATTTCTCTTATGTATGCTAACATTAATAATTATTTTCAATATAGAATTTGTGAAGAAGAAGGGGAGAGGCCCAACTTTGCTCAAGGAGGTTCATAGAAAATCTATGGAACAATGCAAACCAATTTTTTTCAATGCTCTTAACCAGGCAGTTGATCTTGATGAGAAGGCGTTGACTGAATTCACACTTTTTTTAGATATTATAGCTCGTAAACAAAATCTCACACCTCTAAACCATGTTAATTGGCATAAGATTCCCAAAGAACCTATTTAGGAATATGTTTATATAAAAAATTCAATATCTTAATGCACCTTTTATTTTTGATTTATGAAATTAAATGAAAATTTACTACATTACAGAAGAGATATTATTGGAGATGCATGGAGAAGTTATAAGTCTATAGTGAAGTGAAAGCATTTCAAATAATATACAACAAATGTAGAAAGAATGACTAATCATCCCAGCTATATAAGCAAAAAAGTCTTTGAGGAGCTTATTTTTTATTAGAACCACCCAGATGTGAAGATATGATAATTATTAGTACTTTTTGTAAATTAGTTACATTATATCTATTCAATATAATGCTTTAATATGTAGCAAATTGCTAAAACAAATATTCAAAATAAAAAAAAAACTGAAATGCACACAATTGGTCCTAAGAGCTTTGCAAGTATTTATTCTAAGTTGATAAGTTCTTCAATGAGTTATAATCTATTAAGAAACTGCTTAAATTTCCTAAATTATAATTAACAATTGTTTCCGCAAATAGCAAAGTGAAAGAGAGGATAAAACTTCACTCTCTAATGTTGAAAAGTATCTTGCAACTTATAAAAGAAAGCCTAGAAAAGTGTATAAGTAATCTACTAAAGCTATAAAGGAAAAAATTGTAGGTAACGTTTGTCTTATAATAATTTTCTTTATTGCTACTACTATTGTTGAGATGACCAAATTTATTGCTCATTACATGTGTTTCTAATTTCATTTTATTTGTTTTTTATATTGTTGATTTGTTCTTCTTGTCAAAACGAGTTATTTATAGTATAACTAAAATTATAGTAGGTTTTTTGTAATCATATATGATGCTTGCATACATTAGTGTGATTGCAAATTTTCTTTTGTAGGTTCGCATTAAACAAGTGCAAAGGAAAATGATAGTCAAAAGCTTGTTGAAGTTATGGCTGATATGGGAGCGATAAGGTATGGACGTAATAAAATTTTCAGAAGAGGTGTGAAAGCATTTAGCATGAAAAAAATAATATGGTAAGTGAAGCCTTGCATAAAGTTCTTAATAAGTATTTGCAGTCCATCAAGAATGGATTGGAAGAAGAGATGAACCAGAAAGTAGAACTTGAAAAAGGAAAGAATGAGAAAGGAATTAAATAAGAGAAAGTTGAACGTTTGGAAGTGAAAAGGCAATTAAAACAAGGTAAAGCTGATAAAGAAGAAATGATGAAACAAATGTCCTCCTTTATTCAGTCTTAGGTTGAGCAAGCTAACACCAGTAACATAGACATGCTTTGTAAATTGATTGCTTCTGGTCACTCAAGAAAGCAATCTTCTATTCCTCTAATCCATGCAATCAATATGACGAATATCACGTGACAAATTTTCGTAATTCATTGTTGTTGTACATCAACTTGTTATCTTTTTTATTGAGAGTAATTGCCTATGTTCATGCCTTTTGAATTTGTTCATAAAAAGAATTGAAATATTATGTTGTTAGTTTTTTTATTATATTATTTGTCGTGATTAAATTAAGGCCTCAATAAAGTAGTTATTATTTCATTTTTTAGATATGTCAACATGTTTATGAGCATAGTAGTTTTACAATTCTAAGCTACCCTTTGTTTCTTTTTTTTTTCCTTTTTTTTGTAGGAAGGTGATGATTAGGAGTAGATAAGGAGACACTTGGTCAAGAATTTTGGAGTGCCTATACATATTGGTTTTGTTTAGTATTTAAATTAATTCACTTATATTCCATATAAAATGGAGGAAGATAATGTAGGTGAATATTTTAGCTAGTGATTTTTTGCTTATGTATTTTGAATATGTTAAAGGTTGAATTCTACAAGTCCTGATGGATTATATAACATATATAAATATAGTTTTCTTTTATAGTTTAAATTCAACAGTACTTACGCAATGAAGACACACGTTAATGTATGTATATTGCTTTTAATGTATTTATGGATGTTGCCTACTTAATGATAAGAGTTTGTTTTTGCATTAACATATTATTGATAATGAAATAATAAATTATTGTGTTTGTTGGTACAAATTGTTGTCCCAAAAATCACGTTATTGCCTTATAAAGAGTTAAATTATTGTAACATCTATTCAACATTATCACTATAATTTGAAACTATCATGTTGTCTTAGTCAAAACTTGAAGCAAGATTATTTATTTTGTTTTCTAATCAAGAAATTTTGTTTACTTATATTTATACAATGTTATTTTATTTAATAGTATGAATTATATTCCCTTAATAAAGAGACAACAATAATTATATTTATAATTACGTTCCTATTTTTTCTTCTCTCTCCCTTTCTTACGGACTTTTACCTGATCACCACTAATCAAAATTTAAATATTAAAAAGATTAGTTAAAAGATCATAAGTTTCCAAAATGATGAACCAAGTTCAATAAATTTGAACTCTTTTACATATAAAAGGCCCAAACCTATTACGACTTGCAATCTAAGAAGGCTTTTACTTGTTATCTTCCAGTCTATCGACTTTAATCTGCTGTTTGAAAGAATATGATTTCTCAATGAAAAAAGATAAATGAGATTGGCCATAACGAGAGTTATCTTACAATTTCAGGTTTTTAATAAGTTACTCACCGTTCCAGTTGCTGTCAGGAGGCGTCACATTAGTCCGGGATCTTATGGATGAAAGCAGATTCTGACCGTGTATTCATCATTCATGGAAACCAGGAATATCCAATTGCAACTGTCTAAATTCCTTGCGATATATGGAAAAAGGGTTTGTTAGCAACAATCCAGCCACTGACAATGGCTTCCTTGCAGTTCCAGTTACCTCTTCTTCAAGTTATCATTTGCTTTACTTTTACCCAACAATCCCATGTTCTCTTGTGAAAAGAACGATCAGGATTCCGAAGTCAACCTGTAAACATTTTTTTGCTATCTTTACCAGTCGAAAGTGATTCTTTTCCTTACTGGCACTAGCTGCACATGTAATTTTCTTTCCTTTTCTGCATCAAGATTCGTTATTACCAAAGTGAACTTTATTTCTGTCATCCAAAACCAAATCCTGTTGATCTTTTTCGAGCCACTTTTAATCTGATTGTTCAATCCAATGCCTGAAAACAGAGAGCAAGGTGTGGATAGAGTGGAGGTTACCCTTATCGAGAAGTTTCCAGGAACATAATGTACGCTTGCGCTGCAACTTCCAAAAAGAGACCAGCTAAGGAAAAAGGTCGGGAATAGGACATGTATGCATACAACAAGTGACAAATGTAGAGAAGTCCCATGTCTTAGTTGTCAACTTTCTGGTCAGATTACACGCTACTGACTCAGTTTGGGACCAGCTCCTCGTCATCGAATCCTACAAGCCTATCTACTCCTCGACAGGAAGATTCGCAGTTCCTCTGTCCCCATATAATACCATCTTATGGACCGTCGACTCAAGCTCTGAAACGAGGGTTAACTTGTAATTCCAAGCTGTTGGCAGACCTTGGCTTGGCTTTTGCTGGCCTTAAATCGGACTACTATAAATACCCATTCACATATCCACTGTTCAATCAAATCATTGACTGGGAGGAACGCAGCCTGCAGAAGCAACTTCGAAAATGCTGGTATGTGTTATACGGCGTCGTTTCTTGCACGCTATATTTCTAGAAAATGTTTACTTTTTTTTTAATTTCCACACACCTTCTTTCGGAAGACAAGTGGAAAAATATCCTCTTAGTTCTGTCATGTAATAATTATGGTCGGTTGTCAAACCGTATCGTGTCTCCTCGTCATCACCCTATTCTTTGAAAATGGGGAAGATAATTCTGACTTGTGATACAAGCCCAAATGTTTACGAGGGCTGACGCGCAATTGTTTATAAATTCAAGGTTTCTTGGGTGTCTGGTTTTTTTGTTTTTTTTCATGCTCCTCCCTCTTTCCCCAATGTGCAAGGTTCCTTTGATTGCTTGAGTGGTTCAAGCGTCCTGGCTCTTGATCACCACTCTTTAATTCCCTTGAAAAGAAGGGAAATTTTCCTCCCTTTTATCTGTTAATTGGGGGTCAGTTATTCGATTTTTTTTCTTTTTTTCGTTTCTTCAATCTATTTCGGCTTATTTGTGTACTTAAAGATTACCAGGAATACGAATAAATATTGAGGTGATTTTGGCTTTCCCCTGTTTTCCAGGTAAAGGAAGAGATGGAGAGAGGGTTGGAGCCTGGGATGACATATTTGGCTATTGGGGGCATTTCACCAAAGGATCTGGGATTTGGGCATTACGGGTATGCTTCAATTTTTTCATTTTGCTCTGGACTAAGTGTTTATACTTCGTATATCCGTGTTTCTCTCTAAAGATGCCCCGTTTCTCTATGTTTCAATTATTGAGTTAAAATTTTTTACTTCGATTCTTGAGATTTTTTTTTTTTTTGTGAAGGTGCTCACACTACAGAAGGAGATGCAAGATCAGAGCGCCCTGTTGTGATGAGATATTCGATTGCAGGCATTGTCATAACGAATCCAAGGTTCTCTTTTTGTTCTATCTTTGTTAATTTCTTGCTTATGGCTTTTCATAGTTTCTCCAACTTCGGCTAATATTGCCTTAAATTGAAATTTGACTTGAATTTGTTTTTCCCTTTTGCAGAATGGGATGGAAGTTGATCCTCGTGATCGTCATGACATTCCTCGCCAGGAATTGAAAAGGGTTAGTTGCTAGTAATACATCTCTTATGTTCTATTTTATAACTTGTCAAAAATAAACCAATTGAGCTCTTACTTAGTTCACAAAAGATTTTTAGCTTTTTGCGTTCCTATTATTCTCTGTATACCATGTTTCTGACGGGGGCCTATCTGTTTTTGTTTGGCGGCCATCTCATTGTTTGTTTTTGCTTTGGGAAGATCTTGTTTGTTTGCATATTTGGCGTCAGAAATAAGTTGAAGTTGATTGAATGATTCAGACATCTGGTTCAATCTTATCTCTTTCACTTTCTCGGAGTCCAAAACATATCAGTTTTTCCTGATTTTCCACTGTCTTTCCTTATCTTCGTCTATCCTAAAATCGTTTTCCTCCTTACATAATTGGTTTAGCATAGCATTCAGAAAATGAAAAGGAAACTAATACGGTTGCTTTTGCTACTAATGTCTTTCAGGTCATCTGTTCCTTGTGTCACACAGAACAAGATGTAAGTTTCCATAAGCGCAAAATAATCTTTGGAAGTCTTTTGAATGGTTTTAATGACTTCTTGTTGTCTCACCAGGTTCAACAGTTCTGCTTCCAGTGTGGGGTTTGCATGGGGAAATACTTTTGCTCCAAATGCAAGTTTTTTGATGATGATGTGAGCTCCTTTGCTTGAAATCTTTTCGATTGCTTATTCTGCTATTTTCTCAACTTAATTAATGGGTCAAAATGTTCTCCAGGTTTCAAAGCGGCAATATCATTGCAATGAATGTGGTATCTGCAGGTCAGCATTTGAACTAGCCTTTTTCCTTTTGACAATTTTTGCTTACGACTCGTATCATTTTATACACTGCCCTGTAACTCATGTTTATGTTTGGTATTGCAGAACTGGAGGAGAGGAAAATTTCTTCCACTGTAATAGATGTGGTAAGATTCTTAGAACACCTAATCCTTGAGAAATTTCTTTTTGTTTTTACATCGTTGAAATGCTTTTTTTTTTAATTTTTTGGTTATATTGTCTTCTAGCTTGATACTGAATCATATTTAGCTGAGATAAATATTTCTAATTGTAGGATGCTGCTATCCAACTGTGATGAAGAATTCACACAATTGTGTTGAAAAAGCCATGCATCATAATTGCCCTGTATGCTTTGAGGTAAATTTCAGGTTGAAACAACAAATATGAATGTTGATTTTGCTTTATGAAATGCGTCAGTGACTTAAACTTGTCACGTTGGTACAGTTTTTGTTTGATACAACAAAAGATATTACTGTGTTGCGGTGTGGACATACCATTCATTTGGAATGTCTTCAAGAGATGGAGCAGCACTCCCAGTAAGTCTAGTAATGGTTGCCATTTTGAAACCTCAATAATCAACTTTGACACGTTTTATTTACCCCAAGTATTCTCCTGCAGGTATGCATGCCCTGTTTGCTCAAAATCATATCGCGATATGTCTCGTGTGTGGGAAAAACTTGATCGGGAGGTAAGTTTAGATAGTAGTGTGATGGATATTTCCATCTAATGTTCATTCTGACTTTCTTCATTGCTTATGCTTGATTAACAGGTTGCTTCAACTCCCATGCCTGATATTTATCAGAATAAGATGGTAAGTAATAGATAATTGAGATTTTCAATTGTCAGTTCTCTCCTATGGGTCAAAATAAGATGGTAACCGACCAATAATTTGGTTTATTGTATAGGTTTGGATCCTTTGTAATGACTGTGGGGAAACTTCTGAAGTGAATTTCCATATTTTAGCACACAAGTGTTTGAAATGCAAATCTTACAATACAAAGCAGACAAGGGGAGGGCCAACATCATGCTCATCAAGGATTGAAGAGATTATGAGCTGAGTAGCTTCTGGTTAACACTTACTAATTGGCGTTGCCTTCAACAATTGGTTCTTTTAACTAAGTATGATTTATAACCTGTGATCATGATGGAGCACTTCGATGTTTCTTGGTGTTGTGCTTCTTTTGAATCCATAGCCATTCTTGTACTATTTAATGGTTAGAAGTATCGTATTCACGAGGATGAATAACCATTGTACACAAATCAATGTTTCCTCTATCCTAACTTCCTATTCCTTTCCTGTCAATAAGTACAATTACCATTTAGTTAGTTGTTAGGAAAAGAGAAGGTAACTGAGACAGACAATTGGGAAGACTGGCCTTGATCTTCATCTCTATCTGTGCGTCTCAATTTGAGGTACCTGGATTTTTCAACTTGTGGCAATTTGCAGTAGTGGCTTGGATCTGGGGCATTGGCTAGTGTTGTAAGACAATGGATTCATCCACAAATGTTTCGAGCAAAAATCTGATCATCACTTCTTGAGATGCCCTACCCTAGCAAGAGTCTTGCTCGGTCGAGTGGAATAATGTTTACATGTTTCTCAATTCTTCTTGTTAAAGAGGGTCTTGTTATCAACCGACTGCTGTTTTTGGGGACAGTGTGGTGTAGGTTGTAGTGGTAGTCCTGCCATTAATGTCTAACGCAATCGCTGTACTGATGGGTTACTTGATGTTTACTATTTTAATGCTCAATAAGACATTTACACTATTTTGTTGGCAACTTGATCTCCGCTATTTTAGAGCCCAACTTCATGGGTTTATGTGCTGTAAATCACACAAACTAGGGCTTTTAAAAGTTGTTCTCAGAGTTACTTAGTTAATAATGTAGAGGTAGATTAATATTTCTATTTCGCAAGAGCTTTTGCTCCAAATCCATTGCAATGAGGTTCAAATGCAAAAACAAAAACAAAAAATGAGGTTATAATTTTTCGGATGTGGTGTTTTCATAAGTAGTCCTTTCTTAAATTAGTTGGTCATTTTATGGAAGCCTGAATTACTGGAGATGGTAACGTTTACCTGATTATCCGTAAAACAATTTAGTGCTATTTTCTTGATTCACATCCAAGTAAGTTAATTCCTTCCTCAACCATAATACTTATTTGTAGTTGTTGCAACTACAAATATTGTTCCAATAGTCGATTGAGCGATTATCTCTACTTCTTAGAGCTCTACAAAAACACTTCCGAACCAAGTGTGAAGCGGTACTTTAAGATACTCTTCATGTTCTATTATTAATAGTTCTTTTGATATATTTGAGAACACGTTTTACTACCTTGAAATGCTAGAAAAGTTTTTATAGACATTTTCTTTACAAAATTCCCTCTTTTGATTTATTGGAATACTAGTTGACGTGTTCTTTTATCTGAAAATTTTTTAAAATGCTTTATATATATATATATATATATATTATATATATGAAAACACCTTGTTGATTTTATCTAATCTTCGTTCTAGAGAAGTATGCCATTGTTCCTAAATCAGAAATTTCAGAAAAATGCATCATCTCCAATTTGATTTGCTTAATAAAAATGGCATTGCTTTTTTGTTATCAAGAGAACGTGCAAATATAAAAATAATAATAATAAAAAAATATCATAATGTCTAACATATAGAGTTGAATTCCCAATTTTTTTGTAAAACGAAAACTTAATAAATGCTTATCAGTTTTGTTATATCAAGTCCTCGAAACTTCCTTACTATACAAAGTCACCTTGTATTCATACCTTTTTACTACAAATCTCTTAATCTACTCAATCTATATTTCCTCGTGCAAGTTGAATGTTTCCTTTTATAGCCTTTTTAGGGAGCCTATTCAATGGCAAACAACTTTGTTGGCTTCTTATGGCCATAATTTCTTCCCCTCAAATCCTCTAGCCCATGTACCCTGTACCAACCCTCTCTCCAATGATCAGCCATCCATTGGGGACAGAGTTGGTACAGGGTACATGGCCAGAGGATCAGTTCCCTAATTTCTTAGGGAGTTGTTATTCCTCTCACTAACCATATTTTGCTATAGAGTATGAGGAGTAATATGTCAATATCAATTCCAGCTCTTCATAAAACATACTAAAATGTTTTTATTTGTATGATCAAAGTTTCCTACAAACCTCTCTTACAAAGCTCAATTGTGTTATTTGAGTTGGAAAATGCAACCTACTCATGTATTCTAAATATACATTACTTTCAATATGATTTTCATGGCATCAAACTTATGTTTTATACAACTTTGAAGGATTTGATACTAAAATGAAAAATATTTTTTTCTAAGTCTTAATTATGCATCTTCAAGAAAAATGAGTGAATTTAGAGAATAATCATATCAATTTGTAGTAATTTTAAAAGAAGTGAAGAATGACCCATAGAGCATAACACCTATAAGCCATTGTGTTAGGGTCGTGTTCAAAGATGGATAATTCCATTTCTCTTTTCCCATCCTACACACCTTCATGCTCCACCTTTGATCAAGCAACATAAACCATATAAGTCCTTATGTTGGTCCTATATTGGCAATAATGTTTTATAAGAAAAATTACAAAATGTGAAAAAAATAATACGAAAAATACATGGACCCGTATTAGGAATGTGCTACTTACTAAAAATTAAGATTTTAAATTAATAAAAGATGAGACGGCAAAAGGAGGGAAATTTTTGGCCAGAAGAGAGCTTAAAAGCATAAAATTGTAACTTATAAGCTATTGTTTTCACAATTATTAATCAAGAAAAAGTCAATCTTGGAAGAGGGCCAAACCAAAAATTCAAGATTCAAGGGTCATGGAAATGATTTCTTATTTTTATTTTCTTTCTTACTTTATGTGGTTATTTCTTATTTAGTTATGAACTAATTGAGATATATATTAAGGTAGATAGACCTTAGGATTTGATATGTTGAATTGATGAATCATTTGATTTAATAAATTTCTAGTTTTCTCTAGATTTATCCTTGTTCTTATAATTAATTGAATTGAAGGAAAGAGAGTTGAAGATTCAATTATTTAATTTGTGCATTGAAATGGAGAGATAAAATATATGATTAGCTCACAACATAGATAAAGAGAGTTAGCTGTGAATTACTCGAGAGACAACTGCAAGATCTTCCTAAGTTAGGGTAAAATGTATAATGAGAATTTATAAAACAAATTAATGAATTCTTAGGTTGATTATAGAGAGATTTCAATTGATTAAATCTAAAGGTAGGAATTATATATCTCAAGAGAGAATATAAATATAACTTAGGAATTGTTACAAGTCCAAGAAACTAAAATTGTTCATTAAATCATGGTGAATTCGAACATAGTAAAGTCCTAGGAGATATCTTGTCTAAATATAGTTTATTCATATATTATTTTATTCTTGATTATTGCTTTGTTTTAGTATGTTGATTTTTTCTTTTATTTTTCTTTTCATCCAATCATAAGTGGTAGTCTAGGTAATTAACTTTATAAATAATTGGTAGTTAACTCTTATACTTATAGGATCGACCTATACTTGTTAGTAATAGATATAATTACATCATACATTTGTGGTAAAACACATAACACCTACTCGTCCTCCATTATGTCTAATAAGAATGTTTTGCCTTTTATTTTTCCTTAGATAATTTTTATCGTTTTGCATCTTTGATAAGGTATATTTTAACCTCAAGCAAAATTTTGAATCCTTTTCAAGAACCTAACCAAAACTTAATAAATTTTGATTAATTTCAAGTTCCTAAAAAATATCAATGATTATTTTAGCACCTGAACGACTTTTAATTATCAACGTTCCCTTTTCTTTGACAACTATGCATCCCTTATTACTAATTCTGGCCTTAAAGATATATACATGTTAAGCTCTTTGAAAAGCTCCTAGCTATATGTCTTATAATTGGTACAACAACTTCTAATTTGTCAACTTTTATTTGAGTTATTGTTGGCAAAGTAGGTTTCTACAAATAATTTTCTTCTTCTTGTTGATTTAAAATTTGTGCTTTAACTGTTATAAATGATTTTTGTTCTTTTATATCTTTAAAATGTGTCATATCTGTTTGCATTTATTACAATAAAAATTATGTATTTTTTCAACATTTAAAATATAGATGACTCTCTTTTCATGATGTTAGCGTGGAGAATAACTAGGTTTGTTACTTTCTTCATTAGTGATGTTATTATTTACAGTGTCTTGCTCAATATTGCTCTTCCTCCATTTCTTTTTCTTTCCTTTTCCACCTTCATTGATTTGCAATTTAGCTTGTTTAGCACGCTCAAGTGAGCCTTATTGTCATATAAGCTTCTTTGTTCCTGAGCCTATAAAGCATTAAAAATCCTTTAGAAATGTCCAAAGATGGAATTATTTTCTAACCTTTATAAAGTGGATACAAGAAATTTTAAACAAATTTAAAATGAAAAATTTACCTATGAGAAATCTGATGACAAGTTCCTATATGATAAGTTTTACTATTTTTAACTTCAATATTTCCGTAAGCGCACAGGTCGTTTTTGAAGCCTTTTGCAGATTTAACTCTCACAGTCTCAGGCCCTTTTGAAGCTTGCAACTGAGTTCCCTCTCTTCTGGCATATTGAGGACACTCTCTAGCCATGTGTCTTTTTTCTACAGTTAAAACAAGCTCCAGTTAGCTTGTAACACTCCCCTTTATGGAATTTGCCACAATGGTCGCATTTGGAAATTAATGGCTTTCCCCCCTCTTCTCTTCCACTGCCTCCAACTGTTGAGGCTTGATAAGAAATGGTTTTCGTTAGTTTGGGCCTGCTTGCATCACTACTCTTAACCTCAAACAACGTAGGGAAAGTCCTGGCACTCTTTTCTGGCATAAGAGCACTACCTCCCTTTCTAAGTTGTTCTCTTCCTTTCCTCTTTCTATTTACTACACTCTTTATATTCTCTACATTCTCAACCTGTAATGCAACTTCTACCAACTGTTGGAAGTCACAAAAATTTTATGTCACCACTTTTTCTCTAATGACCAAATACAATCTTGCTTTAAATCTATGGCACTTAGCCCCTTCACTCATCGTCATCTCAATTGTATATCGGGACAATTGTATAAATATGCGCTCATATTCACTCAACGTCATCTCCCTCTGAGTAAGACTCAGAAAGTCCATTTGCTTATGCTGGATATACATTTCAGACAAATATTTCTTCCTATAAGTAAGTAGGAAGTTCTTCCATGTTAACACTGGTGGTTTTATCTGACTCTCTGTTACATTTTCCTACTAATGTAGAGCATCACCCTGTAGCAAGCTTGCAGCATAAATAACCTTTTCATCATCCTCATAATCCATCTATTCCAATATTCTTTCTGTCTTCCTCAATCATGTTTCATCTTCTTTTGGATCATTTGTCCCATAAAAATCCACTGCTTCATACTTCCTCAGCTTATCGAATTGCTTTCCTTCCTTAGCTGGGGCTAAGGTAGAAGTTTGTGGCATTTGGCCCATAGCCTAGATAAAAGCCTGAGCAAAGGCTTGAAACAGTCTAGGATCAAAGGAATTAGACACTTGCTCTTAAGGAAGAGGTGGCACATGCATTTGTGGTCAAAAGGGCTCATTAACTTCCCCTACAGTCGCCTCAGCAATTGCTGAGGCTCTAGACTCATCAGTACCCTCCTCTTTTGACAGAGAATCAGGTGCAGCAAATACTTACAAAACTCCTTATGTTCTTCTACGAGGTGGCATCTTACTCCTTCAATTTAGACATTAACATTTAACTTACATTTTATTTTAATCTAATTTTCCACATGTACATGATATGCATGTCACTTAATGCAATCAATCAATTCAACAATACAAACAATTAATCACACATCATAATAATTCATATCACAACATATTATAAGCCTAGGAATCCTTAAAAACCGTAGGCTCTGATACCAAACATTTTGGGCCCGATACTAATTTCATGGCCACATTATCATGGGATTTGATGGAGGTCAAGTGAAAAGAAGGTTGAAAGCATCAAAGATGTAATAAGAAACTTGGGTAGGCTTGGGTGACTTTAATAATAATAAAAATAAAATAAAAAAGTCACGGTGGCAAAGTAGAAAAGTCACAGTTGTGACTTCTTCAATCATGGTCGTGCAAGGTGTGAAGTCACAGTTGTGAATTCTTAAGTCACAGTCGTGCTTAATAATTGGAGGAGCTTGTGCACGATCGTGCACTCTTGACGTATACTCCAACTTGTAACAATCATATCTCTCAATTCTGATGTAAAAAAATTACAAACTTTATACCATTAGAAAGCTAAGAGGATAAGCTATAACTTCTATGGAGACAACTTCATTTAATTCTACCTACATCAATACAATTTAATCGTTAAAGATAGGACACAAATTTCTACAAGAAATGGTGCTAAAACCTTTACCAACACCAATAATGTTATCATGTAAAGGTCATATCTCCTTCGTCCAAAATCCAAAACTTTCATGTAATATACCGTTGGAAAGCTAAAAGGACGAACTATAATTTTTCTAGAGACAACTTTGTTTAGTTTTTCCCAGGATAATACAGTTTATTCATGGAATTCAGACTCACTAATAATCAAAACAAAGTCACTAATGCTATCCCCCTTTTTCTTCTTTGCCTATTATGTACTTTTTCATATTCCCAAAAGACCAGAATCCAACAAACACTAACTATACATACTTGACTCCCAACGTAACAATTTATTTTAAAACTATCTAGGGCCATCTAACAACATACTAGTTTATTTCCAACAGAATTAACAACCCAAGAAAGAAGAAAATTATAAACATATACATAGAGAACTGTTTCACCTCTTGCATTCATTGCGGAATCAAAATAGAGTTTGTGCATAGGTTTAATTACATAACAAAGGCCACATTAGTAATATAATGCAAATCATATATGAATGCACATGCTTGATATGCTAGCTACCAAAAGTGATCGAACTAATTTAGTTACAAAAGATAGATATCATGGAGTTTTTGTCAAATTTTGCAAGGATTAATTATCCGCATGTTCTACACCTGAAGAATGGAAAATAATAGGGTGAGCTATAAAGCTCAATAGCTAATACACTTCTAGCCATTAGTAATGAGCCACACTCAATCAAGCATATATATATATCGCATTTTTATCTTAGCAATTACATTGTCCACAGTTCTAACTCAAAGAAATTCATAATCAAAACATGTTATCACACAAATCATATCATGTACATTTAATCAAACATAACAGTCAATTATGTGTCATGCTCAACAAATCAAGATGCAATGCATAAACATAATGGCTTGAGGGAATCTTATGAGACGAAATGGAGAAACCGAAGTTTACACCATGAACAAAATGAGTATGTTTCTTAGGAGCCCATTTGCCACAAGCAGGCAGCCGGGAGAAGGCTTTAAATTAACATGCATGTGACGAAAAAATGGTATCTCTCTTGCCCACACAAGCAAATTTCGAATGCTTAATTCATTTCATCATCACATATTCATACTTTCATGTTTCTTGTGCTTTTTCCTCTTTTCATTAATACAAAATGTCATAAAATAAACATTCAAGGCATAGCATGATAATAAATCGTAGTGTATTTTCCCATGATCACAACAATTCAAATCAAACAATTTGGCATACAAGCAAACAAGAATCATCCCATCACACAAAAACTATAAATATATTACCCACCTAAATGATTGTAAATCCAATCTCAAGTTTGCCTTTCCTCTTGCTCTTGCCTTGGATTTTCTAAGTTTCCTTCAAACAACCAAACTTTCATTCAAACTAATATACAAATAGAAAATCCATAAAGCTTTAATATCCAAAAATGAGCTTAGACTTAATCTATTCATGGTTTATCTAAGTTAGAATGACTAAGATCTAGTTGAAAATCCATAAAAATCAAAATAGGTTTCTTGGTCCTCTCCTTTCTCCCTTCATTTCCGGCACTTAAAACTCATTTCTCTAGTTCCTTCTCCTACCAGAGTAAGAAGAAAAGATAAAGGTTACCTAAACTCATTTGAATCCTCTTCTTTCTTCTTCTTTCTCCTTTTTATTTCTTTCCTTCTTCTTTTCTTCTGGTTTGTTTTCTCCTTCTCTTCTTCTAGGTCCTATGTTTTTCTTCATCTTTCTCATTTCTTTTCTTAATTATTTAAGACAACTTTGAGTCCCTCCAAGCTTACCCTTCCACATTTAATTTAATGCCTACTTACTCCTTAACTTAATTCTAACATTTCTATTTAATACATACAAACACATAATTTAATAAATTCTAATTTCTAAGAAAAGTAAAAGAAGTCACAGTTGTGACTTCTTAAGTCACAACCGTGCTTAATAAGAGAAGTCGCGATTGTGACTTCTTAAGTCGTGGTTATGACTTATTAAGTCACAACCATGCGGGGTCCAATAGAATGTCTCTTCATCATCATCAATCCAAAGGATAGGGTTCTTTGCATGGACATCTACCCAAGATTTTTCAATGTTCAAGCATGGTATACTAAGATCTGGCAGATAGTATGAGGGGTTTTCATGCTTTTCTTCATACTCTTTCTTGATTTCTTGGTCTTCTATAAGGTAGGGTTCAGCATGGATTCTCGCTGGTTCTTCTAGCTCTACCTCATTCCTAAATGTGATAGCCTGACATGGCTCTATTGAATTTAGTTTCATGCTACGTAGATAGTTTTCCACACTTTGCTTACAAAATTCCCTAGAAAGCTGGCCTATTTGAACCTCCAAAATGTGAATAAAAGAGGCCTGATCTTCAGTTACTTTCTCAAACTTCTTTTCCAACCTCTTTTAGTTCTCTTCCATATCCGTGAGCTTATCCATGATTTTGTCCAGCTTGGAATCCCATGAATTGGATTCATCTTATTCAAATTCAAATAGGTCTTGTTATCCTATATGAATACTTATATTGTTGGACCAATAGAAATCTAGGTGGTTCTGCCACCCCGGAGTATATGGGCACACATAAGGATGATGATTTCCCCACCCAAATTGGGGCTCATTGAATTCTGCAAGTGCCCCTTATTCCTTATAATATACGTCCTCCATGATCGTTCTTTTTCTCTCATCTTAGCATTCAACTCTTTAAATGTTGCACTCTCACTCCAAGATGTCTGGATATGTCCCTACTTTACCCCTCATACTCCTTCTCTATTTTCTTTTTCTAAAACAAAAGATAGTGAAAGCCTTAGGCTAAATGTTGCACTCTCACTCTAAGATGTCTGGATATGTCCCTACTTTACCCCTCATACTCCTTCTCTATTTTCTTTTTCTAAAAAAAAAAGATAGTGAAAAAGCCTTAGACTAAAGAACTAAACTAATCGCCTCCCTAGTAATGGCACCAAAAAAACTTATCACAGGTTCTTATATGATAAGTTTTGCTATTTTTAACCTCGATATTTTCGCAAGCACACGGGTCATTTTCGTAGTACCTAAGGTGTCGATCCCACGACGAGGGATAATCTAATCCTAAAATCTAAGGCTAACCAAATCGCAATAATTCAAAATAAACAACTCAGGTAAAAAATTATTTAATCAAATAACTAATTTCAAGAATTAAATTCAAAAATATAAACAAGATAGCAAATTGCACAACTCAATCAAGAATCAACCTAGGAACTATCAATTGAGAGAAAGGGGAATTTAATGTGACCTTAATGAAAACCTAATTAATTATGAAATTATCAAATTACTAGGTCTAGACGTCCTAGGGTGGATTACTCTCTTTTGAGTTATGATCTTTAATCCTAATTAATAAACGTTAATTAGATTATGGAATTGCAACATCTCAATTCATAATTTAACCAAAACCTAAATTAGTTTTGAATTTGTACAATAACCAACCGAAAACTTATGCACGATTTCTCATTACACAATGTTACCTATTAGACTCGATTCTTAACCTATTAAACTACCTAACTCTCGTTAGCGCAATTTAATAATTTTCACTTAATTCACCCTCTAAGTTTATTACCAAATTATGAAGCGCAGAAATCGAATCATAAATTACTTAAGAAAAACTTAATAAATGAACCTTTATTAATATCATGACAAAATCCCAAAGGTGAGTTTAGAAATATATCAACATTCAATAAAATCCTATTCTCAACAACTATCTCAATTCTATACATCAATAAAATTGAAAAATAAATCGAAAAATACGATTGGAACATAATGGCAGAGGCGACAACCTGTTCTGAGAAGTACTTCACATAAGCTTCTTCTCCATGTCTCTCTTCCTTCGATTCCATTCTTAATCTCTCGATAAAGCTCTCTCTAGGGTTCAAGATTGTGGCTGATGCAAAAAGCTCCTTCTTCTATTCTTTATGTTCCTTAAATACCTTGGCAACCCTAGGGTTTTTTTAGGGTCGAATCGATCCAAAAAATCCCTCGAAACTTGATTTTTTTCTCTTGTTTACATGTCTGCCAAATGCAATGTGGCCAACATCGAAACCTCTCTATCTCGATCGTGGCCCAAATGCCACGATCATGGCCTGTGATAGAGTCTTTCTGTTCATGGTCTAGTTCACAAGTCTGTGTCACGATTGTAGCCTATTGTTCCATAATCGTGGGCTATGGTTTCGGCCCGAATGTCTCCAAAACTCCTCCGTTCTTTGATGTTGGATCTGAAACACTAACAAACACATCAAGGTACCTCAAAAACATAACATTTAAGCTCAAAGATTTGTACTAACCCATAAAAACTCTTAAACACATAAATTAACACAATTCTAACCTAATTATACACTAAACACTCACCTTAGCATTTAATACATAACAAATTAAACCTAAAACATGATGTAATTCACAAATATCAACATCCCCATACTTAAATGTTTGCTTGTCCTCAAGCAAACAAAACAACAAACACATAATAAATACACAATGCAACAATGAGGCAATGGCTTCAACTTCATTAAATAAATTTAATCTTGAACACAATCATTCAAGTTATATCAAATCATTAACATGCAAAATCTGTGTCTAAGGGATTTAAACTAAATATCCAATTTAATCGAGATCTTAGTGTTAATTTATTTACCCTTTTCAATTGCACACATATGTTAATAATTCTTTGGTCATTCATACTTTGTAATTGTTCCTAAGTACATTTTCATGGAAATTCAAGCCATTAGAAGTTCGGAAGGTTTTTATTAAAAAAATTTTTTTATTTAATTAAAACAAGGACTTAGTCTTTTACTCGGAGGCAAACATTGGTGATGAATGTCAATACGTTTACTCAACTAAGTCATTTTTATTAAATAGCTTGGTTGAAACGTCATTATACCTTTTTGACATGGAGACACACATTTGTGATGCGTGTCGATCTAATTACTCGTCTATATCACGTTTTCAACTAGCTACTAACTCTATTCATAAGCTGAAGGTCAACGGAATAGTTATTATTTTTTAACAAACATTTTTATTTTTCTTTTTTATTTTTATAATCTACCTTGTTGTTTCAGCTACTCGTTTCCACGAAAAAATTACTAGTAAAGTTACCTAAGTTGAAAGGCCTCAAATTACGAGCTACAGATTATTCACAACCTAATAGACTATGTTCAAAATTAAATAAATTTTAATTTATCTACGTCATTGACACATTCAAAAAATTTACAAAATGCAAGCTAAAAACTATCATACAATATGCAAAATTACATTCAAGAGCAAAACACATAACCCCTTCCCATACATGAACAACACATTGTCCACAGTATGAGAAAGGAATAAACAAGCATATAAAAGACAAGAAAAATATAAAATTAGGGTAAACAGAAAATAAATTAAAAAATAGAACTGAAGGCTAATTTGAAAAAGAAAAGTTGGGTTGGACCAAAATCTCATGGAGATGGAGGTGGTGATGGTGTCGAAGGCGACAATTGAATGCCCTGAGACTCAAAATATTGATGGATCCATCGGATATCCCAACTCTGGCGTCATTATGTCCGCGCCATTTCCTTCATCTTCTGCTATTCTCCGCAAGTGTCTTGTTGGTTTTGGAGATTGCATCCAGAACTTTCTTCTAGCCTTATTCTTCCTTGGATTCTTCGCTAGATGAGTCCTCTTTTGCCTGCCTATGTGGCGCTGAACTCGACCTCACTTGACTAGCCCTAATCCAAACATGTGTCTTCTCGCTAATTTCCCTCAGTTCCATGTTATAGGAATAAAGAATTTCAACCCTCTGTGAGTGGTGATGGTGTAAGAAGTCAGGGAGGTGGACCACTAACCCACTACGATCCATGCCATAATATCCAGCTATGGCAGAAACTATATACCCCATTCCTAAATTGTTACTACTCTTGCTTGGAGTTGTAACAATAGAATTTAGCACATATGTGGATATGCACACTAGAATATTGTGGTCCATGCACCACAACATAAAGAGTTCCTTTATGGAACACTTGTTGGTTTCTGTTTTGTCAAAAAACCAGCTGACACATGAATTTGTGCAGTAACAAGTGTTCGTGGGACCTTGTTATATTGTCATGAGCATTCTTAGCATGAAATTGCTCTATTTTAGTGAGTTCATTCCAATATTGAGAGGGATAAAAGTCATCATGTTGATCGATGATGGAGGATTCGGGGAACCCACACATATCGCACATGATTTCTACATTTAGTTCATAAGCTCTTCCTCTTAGCCTAAGTCACATTTCCTTAGGGTCATAGGACAACAAAGTGAGCTCCTGATAGACAGGAAATTGGAGCAGTATAAATTGGGCCCATTGGATTCTTTCAGCTAAATTTTCTACTATCTCATGCAGCTCTAACCTATTGAGTGTTTCAAAATCAAAGTATTTGGGAACTACTATTTGTCTAGCATTCAAAGATTGGAAACGAGTACCTTCCTCCTCTGTGTAAATCGAGAAGGGCGCGCCAAAGTCTGCTGCTCATTTTCTTCTCTCACGTCCTGCAACTTGATTTCACGCCAATGATTGCTCCTATTGGGTCAATTGCTTAATGCCTAACATATTTCTTATGAATAGGTAGAATTTTTAAGAATTTTAGAAGTTTAAAATTTTTTTAGAAATGTTAGAGCGTTTGTAAGCTTGAAGTCTAGAAAGATAAAATGAAAATGAAAGTGAATGAAAAAGTGAAGTTAGAAATGAATTTATAGGTGGTTGGAGGGTACATTGGTAAAAATTTCTTTTTAGAAAAACTTATGCTCCCTTTTTCTGCATAATCGCATAGGCCACGATTGCAGTTTTCCACCAATTCTTCTTTTTCTCTTCTTATGTTCTTTTCACAATTTCTTCAAAATCACTTGTTAATTCTTTTGTGGTCCTTTCACTTCTCTTTTGCTTACTTTCTCGATCATCAAATTTATGTCGAAGTCCTCTGCCTTCTTAATTTTATTTGAGAACAAACTAACCCTAACTACATAATTCAAACATTCTAACAAAAAACAATCAAAGGAAATAAATTTATAGGTTGCCTCTCATGCAACGCTTCTTTTAACGTCGATAGCTCGACAATCTATCCTTGAAAAACTCAATTAGGATAAATTATGAGCAGATTGCTTCCAACCTTTTTGCTCACCCTCAGTTTTGTGGCTTGTAGGTAAGCTACAAGTTGCAAAGTAATCAAAAGGACAATATGGATAACATTATGAAAACCAATTAAGCACAATAATGTCCTTTTTTTGAGTGAACTAACAACATAATAGGGAAAAACAAAACTCCGTGAATCGTCCATTAAATCTAATAGTTTGTCCTATAAAAAGATGAATTGCTTACTTTCTTCCTCAATCGCCTTTGTCTCATTTGCTTCTTCCGCTTCATTAACAAGCACTATTATAACTTCTTCAAACTCGATATCTGTTGTCATTTGTTCTTCGTCCTTTTATTCGTTAGGATATTCAAACACATCAATTATCCTGAATGAGGTACTATCCTTCGGATTCTTTAATACATCATTCATGTTGAATGTCTCTTCATCATCATCAATCTAAAGGATAGGGTTCTTTCCATGGACATCTACCCAAGATTTTTCAATGTTCAAGCATGGTGTACTAAGATCTGGCAGATAGTATAAGGGGTTTCCATCCTTTCTTCATCCTCTTTCTTGATTTCTTGGTCTTCTATAAGGTAGGGTTCAACATGGTTTCTCGTTGGTTCTTCTAGCTCTACCTCATTCCTAAGTGTGATAACCTGACATGGCTCTATTGAATTTACTTTCATGCTACACAGATAGTTTTCCACACTTTGCTTACAAAATTCCCTAGAAAGCTAACCTATTCGAACTTCTAGATTGTGAATAGAAAAGGCATGATCTTTTGTTACTTTTCAAACTTCTTTTCCAATCTTTTCTGGTTGTCTTCCATATTTGTGAGCTTATCCATGATTTTGTCTAGCTTGGAATCCACGAAATGGATTCATCGTATTGAAATTCAAATAGGTCTTGTTGTCCTATGCGAGTACTTATATTGTTAGACCAATAGAAATCTGGGTGGTTTTGCCTCCCCATATTGTATGGGCTTATATAAGCATGATGATCTCCCCACCCAAATTGGGGCTCATTGAATTCCGCAAGTGACCTGTGCTCCCTATAATATACTTCCTCCATGATCGTTCTTTTTATCTCATCTTAGCACTCAACTCTTCAGATGTCTTAGTCTCACTCTAGGATGTCTTGACGTGTCCCTACTTTGTGCCCCAAACTCCTTCTCTATTTTCTTTATCTAAAACAAAAGATAATGAAAAAGCCTTAGACAAAAGAACTAAGCTAATCGCCTCCCTAGAAACGACGCCAAAAAAACTTCACCTCAGGTTCCTATATGATCAGTTTTACTATTTCTAACCTTGATATTTCTGCAAGCACACAGGTCGTTCGCATAGTACCTAAGGTGTTGATCCCATGAGGAGGGATAATCTAATCATAAAATCTAAGGCTGAACTAAATCACAATAATTTAAAATAAATAACTCAGGTAGAAAATTATCCTATCAAACAACTAATTTCAAGAATTAAATTTAAAAATATAAACAAGATAGCGAATTGCACAACCTAATCAAAAATCAACCTAGGAACTACAAATTGAGAGAAAGGGGAATTTAATCTAACTTTAATGAAAAACTAATTGATTATGAAATTATTGAATTACCAGTCTAGACGGTCCTAGTGTAGATTACTCTCTCTTGAGTTATAATCTTTAACCCTAATTAGATTATGGAATTGCAACCTCTCGATTCCAAAGGAGCGAATACCTTTTTGTACTGACCAGTAAACGGAACGATATTCATTCCATCGGTACCTGCCGTGAATACCAGTCGGTACAAGTATTTTTGGTTAGTCCGAAATACATGCCAGATCTGACCGGTACTGTAGTTTCTAAAAGTTGAAAGACTGATTTGAAATTTTTGAAAAACTAACCATAAAAAATAAATACTTCTGCATCTGTCTTCTTTACTTCTGCTTCTCCCGCACCCATAGCCCCCCGCACCACTTCTTCATCTTCTTCTTCTACCTTCTCATCTCTCACTCTCACCCGCACCAATCACTCACCATTTCACTTCACTCTCATCTCACTTCTTCTTCTTTACTCACCACTACACCACCACCGCACCAACACCGCACTACGTCGTCGCTCCTACTCATCCGCACGTCTACACATCGTCACTACTCATCTTCTTCTTCTACCTTCGACATCATCGCTACTGCTTGTCCACACCTCACTGCTGCTCATCACCAGCCACCGCATGTCTACACTACCACCACGCAATACCCAAAGCTGAAGGCCGAAGATAGTGAATTATTTTTGGGTATGTTTTATGAGTTTTTTAGTGAATTTTTTCCTACTTAATGCATTTTTATTGTGATCAATTAGATGTTGGATTTGTGATTTGGGTTGAATTGAATGAGATTTGGATGGTTGGAATTGGAGTTGAATGGTTACGACTTACAGTGGTGTTGTGAATTTATGATGTTCTGAATTGAATATTGGAGTTGAAATGTTGAAATGGTTATGGTGGTATGGTGGTATTGTGATTTTTGAGTTGAATATTGGATTCAATGTTAAATTGAATGAGACGTTATGCTTATGGTTTTGTTTTATGATTTGCGTGGCTAGATTAAAAATTGAAGATGAATTATTGTTTGGTTGATTTATAGTGTGGTTATAAAATAAAGATTGGTTTAAGTTTATCCGATTAAGAGACAGCTATGATAATTTATGATAAGTTTTTGGATAACTAAAATGCATAGCCTTATATGAATATGTGATGGATTGAATTGATTCAATCATTCAATTGAAAGTTTGTAAGATGAAACTTGAAAGTTGAAACAACTTAAATTAAAATTGTAAACCGACAATATCAAAGATGTAAATTTGCAAAAGAGTTAAATCACTAATTGACAAATTCTTAATATTTGTGAAATGGTATTTTATCTTTGGTATTTGAGTATTGACTATTGAATCTAGATAAATAATTAGTTGAATATATAATTATGCAATTGTGAACATGTTGTAGGTTCCAATCACTTGTACTTAGACTTATTAATGTCAATTAAAAATTGTAAAAGCAACCTATATATTTAAGAACGAAATATAGAATGATGTATATAATAATATGGTTTGTTAGAAATGAAAAGAAGATTCAAAACTTTAAATAAGAAAAAATACATTTTCAAAGAAGCAACTTGATCCTTATGTTATCAATATGTCCTTCAAGTCGATCACCATATTATGAATAGTTATGTATGAAATGAACAATTGTATAAGAAATGAAAAATGTTTTATGAATGTTTTGTGATTGTTAGAAATGGAAATTGTTATATGAATATATTGTGATTAATGAAAATGGAAATTGTTGGAAATGAAAATTATTGTATGAATGTTTTCTGATTATTGGAAATGAGAATTGTTAAAAATAGAAATTGTTTTATGAATGTTATGTGATTGTTGGAAATAGAAATTATTGCAAATTGTTAGAAATGGAAATTATTTTATGAATGTTTTCTGATTATCGGAAATAGGAATTGTTGGAAATGGAAATTGTTTTACGAATATTTTGTGATTGTTAGAAATGGGAATTGTTAGAAATTGTTAGAAATGGAAATTGTTATTTGAATTTTTTGTGATTGTTAGAAATGGAAATTGTTTTATTAATGTTTTGTGATTGTTGGAAATAGAAATTGTTTTATGAAAATTTTGTTATTGTTAGAAATGGAAATTGTTGAGAATTGTTGGAAATGGAAATTGTTTTATGAATGTTTTGTGATTGTTGAAAATGGAAAGTGTTGGAAATAGAAACTGTTGGAAATGGAAATTGTTATATGAATTTTTTGTGATTGTTGGAAATAGAAATTGTTAGAAATGAAAATTATTTTATGAATGTTTTGTGATTGTTAGAAATGGAAATTGTTAGAAATTTTTGGAAATGGAATTTGTTTTATGAATGTTTTGTGATTGTTGGAAATTGTTGGAAATGGAAATTGTTTTATGAATTTTTTATGATTGTTGGAAATGGAAATTGTTTTATGAAAGTTTTGTGATTGTTGGAAATGCAAATCATTGGAAATAGAAATTGTTTTATGAATTTTTTGTGATTATTGAAAATGGAAATTGTTTTATGAAAGTTTTGTGATTGTTGGAAATGCAAATTGTTGGAAATGGATATTGTTTTATGAATGTTTTGTGATTGTTGGAAATGGGAATGGTTGGAAATTGTTGGAAATGGGAATGGTTGGAAATTGTTGGAAATAAAAATTATTATATGAATTTTTGTGATTATTGCAAATGGGAATTATTGGAAGTGGAAATTGTTTTATGATTGTTGGAAATGGAAATTGTTAGAAGAATGTTTTGTGATTGTTGGAAATGAGAATTATTGGAAATTATAAGAAATGGGAATTGTTTTAAATTGTTGGAATTGAAAATTGTTTTGTGAATGTTTTGTGATTGTTGAAAATGGGAATTGTTGGAAATGGAAATTGTTTTATGAATGTTTTGTGATTGTTGCAAATGAAAATTATTTTATGAATTTTTTGTGATTGTTGGAAATGGAAATTGTTTTATGAATGTTTTGTGATTGTTGGAAATGGAACTTGTTTTATAAATATTTTGTGATTGTTGCAAAAGGAAATTATCGGAAATTATCGGGAAAGAACATTATTATCATTGTTATCATCATTATTTTCGATATAATTTCTTATAATTTTCTAATAATTAAATTTTATTATTTACTAGGAATCTTAATAGTACAAGTAGTTCAACCGATCCAACTTCCATTGATAATATCGATCTTTTGGTGGTTTGGGTTTCTGAAGAACCGAATTTGATAGATGTCAATAACTTAGAACATTATCTTGGATGGAAAAGCATTGACATATCATTTGGTGCATTAAATTCAAATGATAAAGATGATAAAGCTCCTCTAAATGATGAGGATTTTATACTAAATGATAACTGAGGTCAATACAGTTATAGCAGGTATCCTCCCGTTGATGATTGAATTTCATGCCATATTATTTTTTCCTCTTCTTTTAATTTTACTTATATTTGATGTTTATCAGTTTATGTTTAATTCTATATATGTGATGTAATTTTAAATGTTTTTGTTTCAGGTTTAACTTCAACTTGATTGTTTCCTCGTCATGATAAAATTTTAATAGTTAAGGATATTTATTGTTCTTTTATTGGTTGTTTTGATGTAATTATTATTTATTAAAATAATGAAACTGTATTACTGTAATATTTTAAATACTTTGTATTGTTCTTATTTTTATATTTGTATTATGATCATTGTCTTTTTTTTATATTAATTGTGGTTATTATTTATATGTAAAATATTTAAAAGTTATTGTTATTTCATATTAAATTATTAATTATGATTATTATTTATTATTATGATTTTTGAAAATAGGGTTGATGTAAACTTGCAAAGCATATAGTATACAATTGTACAATATACTAATAGACTATTTTGCAAATTTTAAAAAATTTCAGGGAATATTTCATAAATTTAAAAAATTACCCGAAACGGTACTCAGTATTGATCGGTACTGGTACAGTACCATACTAGAACTCAATCTAGTACTAAGTCTAGTACGGTATTCTCAACTTTGCTCGATTCACAATTTAACCAAAACCTAAATTAGTTCTAAATTTATCTAATAACCTACCGAAAACTTATGAACAATCTCTTATTACACAATTTTACCAGTTTGACTCGATTCTTAACCTATTAAACTACCTAACTCTCGTTAATGCAATTTAATGATTTTCATTCGATTCACCCTCTCAGTTTATTACTGAATAATGAAGTGCATAAATCGAATCACAAATAACTAAATAAAAATGCAATAAATCAAACTTCATTAATATCAAGACAAAATCCCGAAGGTGAGTTTTAGATATATATATATATATATATCAACATTCAACAAATCCTATTCTCAACAACTATCTCAATTCTATACATAAACAAAATTGAAAATAAATCAGAAAATATGATTGGAACTTAATGGCGGAGTTCGAAACGGTGGCAAACGTCCTGTTCTGAGAAGTACTTCGCGTAAGCTTCTTCTTCGTGTCTCTCTTCCTTTGATTCCTTTCTCAATCTCTCGATAAAGCTCTCTCTAGGGTTCAGCAATGTGACTAATGCAAAAAGCTCCTTCTTCTGTTCCTTAAATACCTTAGCAGCCCTAAGGTTTTTCTAGGGTCAAAACAGTTCAAAAAATCCCTCGAAACCTGAAATTTTCTCTTGTTTATATGTCTGTAGGGCCACGATCATGGCCAAAATCTAACCTCTCTATCACGGTCGTAGCCCAAATGCCACGATCGTGGCCTGCGATAGAGTCTTTCTGTCACGATTGTGTCCCTTAGGCCACGACTATGGTTTGGTTCATAAGTCTCTGTCACGATTGTAGCAGGCTTGATGTTTGCTATTAATACTACTATATTTTTACTAAACAAGTTACCAACTAAGTTTTTAAAAGGAAAAACATCTTTTAAGGTTGATATGGTTTTAAACCTTCTATTCTTAATTTTAAGATATTTGGTTACCTATGTTTCATGTATGTTCTAGATGTCAAATGAGAGAAGATGGATGCAAAAGTTGAATATAGTGCTACAATAATGTTACTAAAGGTTACATAATCTTTCAACCTTTAACAAGAAAGGTGACAGTATATAAAGATGTAAAGTTTGATGAAGTTGCAAGATGGAATCGGAATAAAGAGGAACTTAAATATTTCAATCTCAGAGAAGATAAAGTAGACTTGTAAGAAGATGACATCATTCATGTAAGAGATATAAGGTCACCTGCTAAAATTTATCAAAGTTTTAATGTGGCAACACTTGAACCTAAAGAATATGTCGATGCTATGAAAGATCCAAAATGGATTGCTACAATGGAGGAGGAGGTTAGTATGATTAAAAAAATTCTAAACTTGGCAATTTGTAGATAGGCCATAACGTAAGAATACCATCGATTTAAAGTGGGCTTATAAAACTAAACTTAATCTTAATGGCTTTGTGAACAAGGAGAAGGCAAGGCTAATTGTGAAAGGGTATGCCCAATTATTTGGTGTAGACTTGTCATTAACTTTTACGCTTGTGGTGAAGTTAGATACTATCAGATTTCTCTTAACATTTGCAGTACAAAGATAGTGAAACAATTTTCAACTTGACGTGAAGTCAACTTTTCTAAATGGCTATTTAGAGGAAGAAATCTTTATTGAACAACCTGAAAATTTTGTAAAAGATTCAAGCAAGGTATACTTGCGTAAAAAGGAAATATTTGACTTAAAACAAGCTCAAAGAGCCTAGTGCAATGGGTTTAATGAAGAAATTAAAAAATGGGGTTCAACAAAAGCATAAGTAAATCAAATTTATATATCAAGCTTATTGATGATGATATGGTTGTTGTTTCACTATATGTTAATAACTTGTAATAGGGAGAAATGCAAACCTAATTAAGAAATTTAAAGCTTAAACAAGGCAAACATTTGAAATGATTAATCTCGAAGAAATGAAATTTTCTTAGGCATAGATATTCTGTAAATTGAACATGGAATTTTATTGGAAAACTAAAATATGTAAAGGAGTGCTAAAGAAACTCAATATAGAGGATCGTAATTAAGTTTGTACTCCTCTTTCTCAAAATGAAAAATTCAGCAGAAGAGATAGTGCTGAGAAGGTAGATGAGGGATCTTACAGAAGCATTATAGGATGTCTAATGTATTGTGCTAAGAAGGTAGATAAGGGATCTTACAGAAGCATTATAGGATGTCTAATGTACTTGATAACAACAAGACCAAATATAATGTTTCTTGTAAGTTTGTTATCTAGATACATGCATTTTGCTAGTGAGTTGCTTTATAAAGTGACAAAAAGGGTTCTCGTGTACATTAAAGGAACCTTATTGTATAGTTTGACGTTTGAAAAGAAAGAGAATCTGTTTTTACATAGGTTTGTTGATTGTGCTTGGGCAGATTTTTGTGATGATATAAAAAATACAAACGATTAGCCTTAGATCATGTTGACTTAGCTAGAGTTTAAAGAAGCAACAGGTTGTGGTACAATTAACTGCTGAAGCTAAGTATCTTATAGCAGCTACCCAGTTAATCTAGCCTTATAGTTGAGAAAATTGATAACAGAATTGTAAATGACTCAAAAAGGTTACTACAACAACATTTATTGATAATCAAGTTGGCATAGTGACAAACTCATTTATTTACATATATTTTCATATCAATTGGATGAGTTTTTGTCACTATAATCGGTCTTTATTGCATTAGTTGATTGTTATTTGAATTATTGTGCCTTACTTTTAATTTGTGTTTATAAGGGCAGAATTGTCATATTTTGATTTAATTATGATTAATTAATTTTTGGACAATTGATGCTACTTTATTTGTCAATTTTTATTGTAGGGTTATCAGAGAAATTAGTGTTCAAAAGATTAAGAAGTAGTGATCACGACATTAAAACAGCTGGAAAAAAAAGAAGACCACAATACGACATAGCATGGGAGATAAAAGACCAACAAGCAGCTGGAAGACGTTAAAAGAAAGGAACCAAAAACGACAATTGAAGATGAAGAAAACGCCAATAGAAGTAGAAGGAAAGGAGAGATGCGTGCGTGGCTGGGACAAGAGAAAACGACAGCGTAGCATGGTGAAATAATGAAAGACGTTGTCGTTGATGTGAAGAGTAAAACGCAGCAGTGGAAGGAAGACCAGCACCTGGGTAAAAGATCAAAACGCAAGCTGGGAGCAAGGAGCAGAAACGACAACGTAGAAGGGAGACAGACCAAGCCAAAATGGGACATTGAAGAGGAGAAAATGACCCAGTGAAAAGAAGCTTGCAAGTTGAAGGGGTTTTGAAAATCCAAGGAGCAAACATGTGACAAAAGTAAGTGGCTTGTATGGGATGTGGACCAAGAAGGAAGGGATTAGTAGACAAAGAAGGAGACAAAAGTAAGTGGCTTGTAACTTATATGAGGGTGTGGACCAAGAGGAATAATATATGCGGTGGTAGGTGGTTTGTGTGATAGAAGGAAGAGCTGGCGTTGTTGTATAGGGGGACTGAACCAAATGATAAAAAGAAAAAGTGTTGTTGCGTGGAAAAGGAGAGGGAGCGTGTGATGAGCTGTGCTATCAAGGAGAGAGGAACGTTTTTGTGTGTGTGAGTGTGCTGGAGAATAACAATAAAAACGAAAATAGGCAGCAAAGGA
>JAOSBN010000004.1:35314599-35345285 GCA_027563595.1 Erythroxylum suave | reverse complement strand
TAATTGATAAAAATAATAAATTTGGTAATAATAAAATTAATAATAAGTAGAAAATTAATAATATTAAGAATAATAAAATTAATGTGATTATAATATTAGAAATGAAAAAAAATTAACATTTGATTAGTATAACTTGTATTACAAATTAACATTATTTAATGATTTCAATTTTTATTTGATTTGTAAGGATATAAATAAAAACACAAGTTAAAATTAAATTACATTCGATGAAATACTGTTGTATACCAAACATTGTAATAAGAATTCACCCAACTTTCCTATTAGAATTCTTATAAATATCCAAACATGTGAATATCTTTACTTTCCATATATTCATTTTCTAAAGAATAAAATTTCAAATTTACTTTACTTTCTCGCCAACTAAACGGAGCCTAAGTATTTGTAAGGTTTGATACCACTATTGTATTTTCTTTTGCCTTTTGGTTTGGATCTAATGATTTTAAGATTTTATCAAGTCTTTCATTTGTTAAAGATGATAAGGTAGATAATTTTTGGTCTTTTTTTATAGATTTTTTAATTTCATTAACTTTATTAATTTATGGTGATTTTGTATAATTCTGACTATTAATTAGTGATTGAATTGTAATAATTGTTTCTTTTAACTAAATTTCAATATTAGTTTGTTTATCTAATTATTCAGCTAACAGTTTAGTAATGTTCATAAAGTAGTTTTAAGATGATCTTTTAATTCATTAAGTTAATTTTTAATGATTATTAATTCTTGGCTTATTAGTTTTTCTTTTGCACTAATAGTTTGTGGGTCAATAATTTTAATAAATTTATCTAATTCATTTCCTGATTCAGTAAATCTAAAAGGCGGTTCTAATCTTAGAAATTGTGATCTTAATGGAATTCCTAAATGAAACGAATGTGCTGATTTATCACATAAACAATTAATTTTACCAAGCACAAGTGAACATTTAGCTCCAGCATTTTATGTAAATAATCATTCTGAATAAAAACATAGAAAAAGATGAATGGTAATTACCTATAAAGAATTAAATAAAGCTACGACTGAAGATATCTATAAATTACCTCAAAAAGATTATATTATTAATAAATTAAAAGGAAGCTTTTCTTCAAAAAAAAATTTTTATTTGATGGAAAATTTTTATATTTGTTTCTAGGATATTTTTTTCCATCTATACCTATTATTTGATTCTTTAAATTACTCATTCTTTTATCAAAAGTGGTATCAGAGCTACCAAGCTATGACTTGGGGCAACCCACGTCTAGAGTTCGAATCCTAGATCAATCAATATGGGAATGGAACATGTTTGTGTCAATATGGGCTGTGCAAGTGGAGCGTGGTGGATGCTTATAAACTTTGGTTTCACCTTACCTTCAACTAAAGTTTTAGGTAATGAAGAATGGTACAATATGATATCAATTGCCTATTTGGTTCAAGGAATGAAATAGATAAGGAATAGAATGATTATTATGAAGAATAGAAAAGATGAGATATAGAATAAAATAAATATTATTTTATTTGGTTTACTGTTAAAGAATTTCTATATTAATGTTTGGTTTGAAAATATAAAATTGGAATAATAAAGGAATAACCAACAAAAAGATGAAAGAATAATAATAACAACAACAACAACAACAATTATAATTATAATTATAATTATTCTTAATATTATTAATTATTATTTTTAATTTTCTACTTATCATTAATTTTATTATTATTAAATTTTATTATTTCTATCATTATTATTATTATTATTAGTTTTATTATTCTTATTAATTTTATTCGTAGTAGTAGTAATAGTAATAATAATAATAGTTTATTTTCCACGAATTATTAATTTTATTATTATTGATTTATTATGTGTATATATTATATTTATTATTAATTTATTTTTATTTTTATTAATATCATTCTTCCCCATGATATCGGGTTCTTTAATTATTCTCAGACCAGCTAAATACGGTGTTCTTTAGTTGGGGAATAACAAAACCTTAGAATGATTATTCTACTTCTCTTTTTCTAACCAACCACAAGAATAAGTAAACGTTAGAAATACACTAAGAATAGAATTTCTATTCCGTTGAACCAAACATACCATAAGCGAAGGTTTGACTTGATTAAATAATACAATTTCGCATTTACCAATTCCATTTTCACCTTTGGACTAGTCTTACGGATCATTTACATCTGATAAAAAGGTACAAGAAGATAAATATCAAGTTATGCTCAATGTAACCCATTTTTCCAATCATTTTCTCTTCCATTTTTTAAATAGAAGGAACATTATAAGGACAAGAAAAATAAAAAGGGATGAGATTCTCACAAATCATTATTCATGTGCAGCATATTTGCCTACAAATCACATACATTTGTTTTTTCTACTCAAATTACATTTATGGCTGCTATTCTTGATTTCTTTAATGATTTGATTGGGATTTTAAAAAAAGACTAAAATTAAAAAAGAATAGTTACCAAAACGAGGATGAGCATTTCTCCGTTTTTCTTTTTCTGTTCCCATTACGATGAACCATCCAATCCAACGCTCAGAAATGGGTTAAACGGTAATCATATCCTCACCCCCTCTCTCTACTGCAACATCTGCCAGTCTCTTCCATGTCAACTCTCGCTGCTCTTCCAATTCTCTAGCGTTGGCCTCTTTCTCTGCGTACTGCCTCTCACACTCTTCAAACAACTCCGCATCCATCTCCACAAACATTTTTCGAACATTGACCGTCAGCCCGTGAACTGCCTGATTCCAGTGAGTCTCAATATTCTTCTGCAGTGCCTCAAATATAATTCGCAATATGACACCACGATTCTGAGCAATTAAGCCAACTATGTGCTCATTATTCCACAAAAATAGCGCTCGCTCTGCAACCTGCCAATGGAATTTGACGACAGAAAATATTCAGAAACAATAATGACAGTAGCATCATATGCTCGCAGTAATATGTAACAAGATTGAGTAGCAATATAGTTGATTCCATGTCTGCAGCCATAGCTTCTTGGAAGGGACAGAAGAAATATAGAAAGAACGGTATCTCAACAAAGTTCCCCATCACCAGTCACCAGAAAATAGGAACTCCATTATAACAATTATTTCAAGTATTCCTTTATGGACAAAAGCTACCACGTGTGAGAATATATTTTCAGATAAGAAAGAAAGGGAATTAGTAAATTAATTCCCAAATCATAAATAGCCTCCACTTATTGAAAATAATGTAGCATGAAGGAAATATTGCACTGGATTTTTATTTTCTCCACCACCCTAACTCATGGGAGCTCCAAATGAATTGTTTCAGCATTATGGCACAACGTGGTATCCAATGCTTTAAGGCATGTCCTAGTATATAATTTGCTAATGAAGAAGCAAGAAATATCTGGCTAACACTTTATAGGAAAATGCATCAAGGAAAACAGTTTGAAGAAGAAAAATAAAAATAAATACCAAATAATTGTATCTTAATTTTATTACTTATTACAGGTCCAATTCCCTTCACCAAAAATACAACTAGGAATACCTTATCAAGGATTACATAAATGATGTTCTTTATTTCTGGAAATTAAGGCACCAAAATGCGCCAATCATGGTGCAGGACTGTAGGCTCTGAAATTACTACAGTCTATTAGTTTGCTATCCTACTTAATGACCATAAGGGTATTTTCTGGAAATTTAAGGCTCCAAAATGCACCGTAGCAAATACTGTAGTTTCTGAAATTACTAGAGATCCTACTTAATGGCCAAAAGGGTACTTTCTGGAAATTAAGGTAACAAAATGCACCAATCATGTTGCAATACTTCAGTTTCTGAAATTACTACAGTCAATGAGTTTGCTATCCTACTTAATGGCCATAAGGGTATTTTCTGGAAATTAAGGCACCAAAGTGCGCCGATCACGTAGAAAATACTGTAGTTTCTGAAATTACTGAAGTCAATGAGTTTGCTATCCTACTTAATGTCCATAACGGTATTTTTCCAGAAATTAAGGCACCAAAATGCACCGCTCACGTAGAAAATACTGTAGTTCCTGAAATTACTAGAGCCGATGAGTTTGCTATCCTACTTAATGGCCATAATGGGTCACTTTTTTGGAAATTAAGGCACAAAAATGGACCGATTATGCTGCAAATACTGTAGTTTCTGAAATAAAAACTAGAGCCGATGAGTTCGCTCTACTTAATGGTCACAAGGGTAGAATCTTGGAAGTAATGATGAATTGAATTGTTTGCCAGTATAGGGGTGGAGATAATGCATACCACTACTGATGTATAGGATTGAGATCCCAAGCAGGAATTTCCATATAAGCAGGGAACATTTCACAAAGAGGAAATCAAAAAGGTATAGCAATTTCCACAGTCCATGCCAAATGATCATATAAAAACTTCTATGTGCATGTCAACAAGCAAAAACACCAAGAGAATAAAAATTTAAAACCAAGTTCGTTGAAAGAGATCTCAGTTCAGAAAGAATCATAATAATCAAGTCTTCAAATAAATGGATCCTGCTGCAATCTGCTGAAGTCAAGATCTTCATGAAACAAGTTTAAGCCAACCAAAGAAGAAAAGGTTAAGCGGAGCTGAGATATCTGTTAAAATCAGTTGTTGTCCATCATCGAGCAATTGATTTTCAGAAGAAAAAAGGAAATAAAGCATTATGCAATAACAAGCTTTCATTTTAGAGGACAGAAGAAGGCAAATAATAAGGCTTCAGTTACCATGACTCCTTCCAAATAACATCACATTTAAATGCCCTATAAAATCCTCAAGGATTGAATAAATTAATGCACAAGAAACGTTTCGATAATAGAAGCACATGGCCAATACAAACTGTTCCAACCTCCGACAGGTTGAATAATGCAACATCAGAATGGGTTAACAGATGAGCATATTTTGCATTTAGCAATACAGTTTCTGTAATTCTATAACAAGCCATATCAGTATTACCACAAATGAAATGTGGCGCCTACAAGCTACTGAAACATAGTTTACAAGCTGAATCACCAACATAGAACAAACAAAGATGAAATCACATGTGTTGAACAAACAAAGATGAAATCACATGGGTCAAATTAGTCACATCAACACTGACACTAAACCTCATTAATGAAGCAGCACTACATTTACAGGCAGTATGAAAGCATCTCAAACATTCAACAATGAGACCCATCATTTACAGAACATTAAAAAGGCAATACGTTCTTTTCTCTAACAGAAGGTAACTGAAAAGCATCGAATTGGTGCATGAAACAAATAGCAATTACTGCAGTTAAATGCACCAATCACGTGCGCAGACATTATTTTCAGGACAAATTAATATAATTAAAGGCCGACAAATATTGAATTATACAGTGGAAACGATAAATTGTAAAGCGTAGACAATAGGCCAATCATCAAACAAGATTTGTCTAAGATGAATTACAAGTTATTTCACTCGCAGTTTTTCATAATTAGCGTTTTCAATTTATCTGGCTGTATTCTACCTTAATTCACCACGTCATAACTTACGAAATCCAAACACTCCAAGAAATAAAGTATGCTAACATTTCTTTTCTTGTAATAAGTTTGGCAATATTCTAAAACCTGAAAATGGGAGCTAGTAAGGCAGCGAGCAATTTGCCTGAAAAGCGGAACCATGCAGCGCTGAAACTCAGCAGACTGCGTGGCCTCAAGCACTTCCTCAAGTTCTCCAAGGAAGAGAACTTCCTTCTGACAATTAGTCACCGGCCAGAATTTCAACAACCCCCTTATAACTGTATCCGCTAGCTTATAATCCTTTTCAACAAACTGAACAATACAATAGGATAGTTGCTGATGATACAATGAAACCTGCTTTGGTTTATGCAGAGGAATCAATGCTCGTACAAGGAACAACTTATGCTCTTCTTTCATTGGCAAAGCAAATCCATTTATAATACTCCCTAAAATCTCCAACAATTCTCCAATCCCACTGTGTCTCTGAGTCTCATATATAAACCCATAGAATATATTATTAATCGCCTTCCTTATAAAAGGCCGATGAACCATAAATTTCCCATAAATCCTATGAAGAACTGTCTTCAAATACTCCCTCTCTCTAGGGTCCTCCGTATCAAACAAATCCAACAGCTTCAAAACAAAGGAGTGATCAATATACCTCTTCGCGACTTTCGCGTCCGTATCAGACGAAACGACGTATCTCAACAAAAGCTCGTACACAAGCTGCAAATGAGGCCATGAGGGCTCCAGGGTCGGCTCATCCTCGTCTGGATCGGTCGCTTCCTGGCCAGTGTTCTCGTGAGGTGCCGGAGGCAGGCATCGAAAAATGTTGACCGCGACCATCCTAATCATCTCCTCCTGACAAACCTCCGATATCTTACCCGACCCGGATTGGATGAAATCCACGAGCTCTAAAAGTGTCTGTCTCTTGATTTCCTTCTCACGAGCGGACTTCAACGTGTCGCTGAAATCGAATTGGAAGCAACAAATCTGGAGCTTTCGGAGAAACAGGTTTTGGCGCTCCGAAGCCGGCACATCGCGGAACATAGGGAGCGGCTCCACCGCCTGCATTGGTGGCGGAGCTTTTACCGCTGCTGAACCGCCCTGAGTAGTCGGAGCCGTGCGTGACGCGTGGTTAACCACCACATTTGAGAGGGGACCCGACCCGGAGTTCTTACCCGACGGTCCGAACCCGTATTCGTTGCCCTCCGATTTGGAGGGCTTACGCTTCATGATCTTCTTGAACATTTTCTCAAACCCTAACCCTAAAACAAATAATTACGATAAAAAACAAAATCACGGATTGATGATCGGAAGGTAACAAGTTTGCCGGATTCAGGGTGCTTCAATGGACCATCACGCATTGGATAATAACATCACAACGAAAAGGATGAAATTGTTATGATCTGTACATCAGCAAATCAACAGAAACGGATCTCAGACAGAAGCCGAAGATGAAACTTTCCTCTACCAGAATCCAAATGGCCAGTCATTGGAGCCGATGTACGGAATGCCGGTCAGATGATCAACGGCGATGGTTAATCCCATAAAAGACAGGGCGAGAAGGAGATAATTTTAGACACGAGAGAGAGACAGAGAGAGAGAGATAATGGAAGTGAGGATAGTGGGAGATAATTAAAGCAAAGAAAGTTGAAACAAAATCGATTCGTTTACAGACCAGTAGTTTTCTAAGGTTAAGTAACATCTTAATCATATCTCACCGTCCATTGATCAGCACTTTCAATTTTTATAATTCATTTTGAAATTATAAAATTACAGGAAACTAAAAGATCAAAAAAGCCATAAATAGTTTATATAAAAAGACAGTTAAACTTGTGTTTTCGTTCGACAAAGTCAAGATACACTTACAGTTACAACTAATTTGGTTTAGAAGATGTAAAAAGGGTTATTGCTTTTTGAGTAAAATAGTCACAACAGTGTGTCAACATTGGGCTGACTCGGCATGTCTATTCTAGCGTGAGCAGTGGGAGTGGCATGACTTGCTTTTAGAAATGGCCAGGTCAATGGTCCCAAGATGCCGTAAATGTAAGGGGGAATTTGAGAGTACTATCTACGTGGGGCCAGTTTGGATGATATTTTGGAAACTCTCACTATGTTCAAAGGGATAAGGCGTTACATAAAAGCCAACTTTTCTTTCTATAATCAGATACTGATTTAGTGCTTAACCAAAATCAAGTTAAATCTCAATTTAGGTTGAAACATAGAAAAAAGAGGCAACCCCACCTTCCAGTAAATCAGTTAAATCTCAATTTAGGTTGAGTTGAGACATAGAAAACAGAGGCAACCCCACCTTGCACTAAATCATCTGACAATCCGTATACGGTCTTGAGTTTGAACTTTTTAAGAAAAGATGTTATCCATATTTACGAATTTGTGTATTGATTTTGGAACGAATGGCATATGGGTTTAGATCTCTAATACTAACAAATAAAAAGGTGTTTGAATGCAATTTATCTAAATTAAATATAATTTGTTAAATGACATGCTTATTTTAACTATTAAATTAATAATTGAAGTTGGAAAAGTGTAATTATCTAATCTATACTAATCAACTTTAGACATGCAATTTATTACCGTAGAAATACTACATGAAAAAAGTGCCAATTGTTTAAATGTGGTGTTTTATTATTACCATTAAAACACAATTAAAAAAATGTTTAAGGTTTGTTTGTTTTTACTAGAGAGTCAGGTTTCGCTCCCCATAATGGTATCAAAGCCACAAGTTTCGCTCTCCAAAGTGGTAACTCAGAATAGTATCCTACTAGAGGGAAAATGAGTACCATCGCCCAAGTTAATAAGCGATGCATCATCGTCGAAAGACATTGTGACTCTACCATTTATATCAAGTTTGGTGTAAAAACAAATGGTTAACCCAACCATAAACTAAGTGAGTAGGGAGAGAACCATAAGATCTATAGAAACACAAACTCCAGTTCATTTATCTTCTCGTTTGTCAACGTCTAGTTTGCCTCCTAGTGTAAAACGTGTGTTGTCAAATAAGATAAAAAACCTTATAGAAATTACTCATGTACCTATAGAAGATTGTGTTTGTGAGTCTTCTTTATCTTTGTTAAGTCCGTACAGTATCTACAGTCATGATCGTTCTTGGATAAGAAGTATCCGTACCATCTTGTCTACTTCAAGTCCTAAGGTGAAGGAAATGATCAAGAGTTTGAATAGTGTGGTCTCAAATCTACAACAGCAGAATAGCACGTAAAGCTTAAAATCCCTAAGGAGCTGCTCTCTTTATGGAGAGAACAGAACCATACGCACTTACATATTGGACGCCTTGTTCTTATACTTTATAGAAGAAAGGGAATACCTCCAACAGCCAAGATCTCTCTTCTCAACACTACTTACATAACGTACCAAAATGTCTTGATTAGTACCTTGTTGACTACTCTTAACAACGGAAGTGTTATATTGACCATAGCACTTGATTTCAACATCAGGTTGGATGATCCCACTTTGTCTAAACGCCTACAAGTTCAGATCCAGATCACTGGAATATATCAAGATCCAATAGTCATTAGGGCTACCTTACATCACCAAATGATCTATCGTATACAGAATCATGCAATGGATCTCAATTTTCCTAATTCCACTTTAGATACCCTTTACATGGTTGCTGATCGTTCAAATGATCATACTACTATCATCCAGATCCTGAAGCAACTACCAGCAATAGAGCTTGAAAAGTTAATGACAACTGAATGGATCACCAACCACCAAAAAGTGTTCCACGTGCCTCATTGACACTCTTTTCATACAACAACTCCTCCGATTCTGAAGACACTCAGAGATGGAACTGTGAAGTTCATTTACTCAAGGCCTAGTGAAGATTCAGCATGCTCAACCTCTTCTCAGGGGGGAATATATCTTATTCAGTCGATATTTTCACATGAAGAAGGTAAAGCTGGTCCTCCAATCCATTATTTCAAATATAATGGAGATTTGGTTTACATTAGCCATCATCGTAGACATTTTGTATGGGACCTCGACCCATCCATGTGCAACCTAGATTGTGAAGTCTATCTCAACCCTGAGTTAGATAGTGATGATGATGATGATCGCTACAGAACACGAAGGAAGAAGAAAAAACCTAAACCTCGGTGCAAACCTTCATCCCCTCAACATCATCTACTAAAGGATAATGATGAAAACCCAGATGATGTTAGCCCATGCATAAGCGTATCTACTAAAGGATACACACTTATATATACTAAAAGATGCAGAACCAGATCTTGTAGCAAACATATGTCTAATAAAGGATACATTCCACCTGTATCTACTGAACAATGCAGACCTAGATCTCTACGAGAAATGTTGAAATCATATGAGAACAGTTACACTTTGCCAACAATTCTTGTTATGCCTCCTCCTTTTATTCCATGCTATATGATAACACCATATGAGGAAGCCTTTCCTGAGTTTCCGTCTTTACAAAGAAGTACTGATGAATCTATGAGGTTTGTTTCTAACTCGTATATCCGAGCCTCAGGAATAACTTCACAAGGAACACTTGTGTCAAATCCATTAGATGAAGTTCTGAATTGGCAACACAAAATGCAGTAGCACAGAATAAAGTTCTAAGAAGGATTGATTCTAAGCTTGAGGGAATCAGTCAACAAACACAGGCTACTCATCACAAAGTTGACGCATTTTCTAAATAGATCCAACAAATGTATCAATCTTACAAAACTCAGATCAAACAACTTGATGCTGAACTTCGACAGTACATTGATATACATTATATGGGTCCTAACTTCGACAACAAATGCAGAGAAATTGAGAAGATACAAGGAATCGTGCGACAAATGGAAGCTGACATGCAATTTACACAATCTAAAGCGGTATATGGCTCGTCTTCAACAGTATTTCTACATACTTAGCCAGTATATGCTTCTCCTATGTATCAAAAGTATCCAGAGGAAATTGACTATTCAAAGGTATTCAAGTTCAATTATCTTTTGATTAGAAAGTACATACATCCTTAGATAGCTCAAGCTAAACAGGCAACAAAAGCTAAGTCGACAAGTAAATCGAAATCCAAGCCATAGCCTGAAAGAGTTCATGAGCCATCAGTATCATCTTCTCATACCTATCATGGTTCAACGGAACAACAACAATGGAGAAAATTAGTACAGATACGTACACCTCCAATATCTCCACAAAAGTTTCAGCCTTCTACATCTACTGGAAAGGATAAAGTGCCCATGACAGAGTTCGTTGCAACTTTTGAGACTATGACTATAGTAGAACAAACTTCTATCTCAGATCAATCAGATCATTCCTCATATGCTTACTCTGGAGCCTCTAAAACCTCTAATGGTCCTGCAATAATATCTAAAACTTACAGTCAAAAAATTGATACGGATATGACATTTTTTGAAGAACCAGTTCAACATAGCTTGCTAATCTCTTAGAAGTTCTTATGACTATGAGAGAACATCATGACGTTGATATTGAGCCTGAGATAAGTGAAGCGAAATCCACAGGAACTGAACCTTTCAGACCTGAACCAGCACCTGCATAACAAGTTGACTCAGCTGCACAGGGTACACAGACCAAACCATCTTTTGGTCCATGGTTTACATTTGATGATCCATCTAAAAAATAGAGAGATCGATTACATGAATTCGGTGCATGGATTGACCTATAGATGAACATAACTAATCATCCCTTGCCAGACATCTTGTCTGAATTCACATCTCGTTTCACTGGTACTTTGTGAGAATGGTAGCAAAATATTTCTAAGTATCAACGAATGCAGTACATCCAAGTCACTACAGTTGGAGCTCTTCTTGGTGTTATTCATAAGGAATTCATTGGTGAATTTCAGCTGATTGACAAACAAATCTGTCAGGAGTATTTTGCTATGAAATGTTGTTTATTTAATAAGCGTGATATCTAACAGCATTACAAATGCATGATGGAAAGGTATTATCTTTTGAATGGTTGGAATGATGTTAATTTTCGATATACTTTTATATCATCCCTTCCAGATCAATTGTAACCAGAGCTACAAAGGACTATTATGTCTTTGCAAAGAGATATGTCTACTATATCTCTTGGAAAGATCTACCAACTTACTCTCGCATCTCTTGATAAGTTGTATGATTAACAAGCTTTATTCAAGAACATCATTAAGGGTAGACCTCTACTTAAACAGGCTTGCAAGAAGCCTTATCTTTAGCTTAAGCGCAAAGATTAGAAAAAATGTGATTGTAGTACCAGGAAGAAGAAGGAGTACTATAGACCCGATGCTCATCGAAAGAAGTTCCACAAGAAAAAGGAAGCATACAAGCCTATAGGGAGAAAGAAAACTATTCGGTTCTTTAAGAAAAGAATATCTACTTCTCAGTCTCCTACCAGATGTTTTCTCTGTGGAAAACCAGGTCACTTTGCAAAGACATGTCCTCACAAAACGAAGAAAGATGTCAAATTATTGGAACGTATGTAATCCATTTTTCCTATTCGTTCTTTTGATAATTTTGAAGATCTTATTGAGGAACAGTTTACGAAAGATGAAGAAACCAAATTTGTTGTTTCTGTCACAACTATAGATGAAGAATCATCTAAAGATTCTTCCTACAAACTGAAGCAACAATCTTGCATGAAAGTGGATCGTACAATAGTTCAACAACCATATGTCCAGATCCAAATCTTGCAATAGGACAAATTTGACAGACCCAACAAAGCTATTGGGTTTATGGGTACTAGATCCAGCTGTACGATCATGAAGCCCAATATTTTACCTTTTGAGTAGTGGACTTCTCATGAACAATATTTTACAGCCACAGATGGTAATTCGTTTAAGATAGGGCTTATCAGAAAGCGAAAGATTGGATTTCGATTCTTTCCTCAGTGTACAGTGTGGACAAATATTCTTAGACACAGCCTACCAGGCCCAGATGTTCTAATTGGTATGGATGTTTACAGTAAAGCCTCACCTTTACAGATCCTACCCACAGGCCTCAAGTATCGCTCATTCTTCTGTCCATACTTGGATATTTCGACCGTGAGATTACTTAAAAAGCATAATCTCATTAAACTCACCGAGCCTAATCTGATCTAACTAGTTCTGACCGAGCAGGCCTCCCAGGTCATTACTATTGCTCAAGGTCTTCGACAAAAGGGCGGTAACAAAATGTTACATGTGGCTACTTCTGTGCCATCTCTTTCCACTTTGCTCAAATAACATCTACCTTGGCCTCCTGATCAAATATTTGCCTCATCCTTATCCTTTTTAGTCAAACATAATCTTTTGGCAGGATTTTTATACAGACACAATCTAGTAGCAGGAGAATCTCAATCTCTTTGTAATCTCCTTCGTCAGCGTCCACTATAGCCACCAAACACTTTTCCCCATTATAAATACTTGCCTCGTGGTCATTCTTTCACACTTACCTTTAACCTAATTTGCTCAAACTCTCAACATCTTTTTAACCCTTTGTTTTGGTTAATGGAGTTTCCCAGATTTGCAAAATACAAAAAAGTTTTTCCTCCTCTGTTTTCTACTCCTCCCATTACATAGCTTTTCCCAGTTTTATAACAGAGTTTGTTTTATTATTTGCATCTGGTTCTTTGTCAATTAACATTTCTCTAGTTCCTAGTCAGTTTGACATTTTGACTTTTTACAAGTTGATTTACCATATGTATAATCATATTTCTGATGCTACCTTATGATATTTTTGGTCTTTGTCTGCATTATATGCATGTTCAATCTCATTATCTCCATTACATGTCTATTGTCATCTTTCTTATCCGACTTAGTCCAACTCCTTATTATGGACATTTTTTGAATGGTTCCAACCACTTGACAAATGACATATTGACATGTCACAACTTTTGACTTATCATCGTTTATGGGACACTGCCACCACAGACAGAAAAGCTTATGCTATCTATATCACACGGACGAGACCCTTCATCATTTGGGGAATCAAACTCGCGACGTGGGCAACCTAGACCTGGCTCTGATACCATTGAGCTACCCAAAACTCGAGTTGAAGGTAATGTGTTATCAAATCCCAAATAGAACTATAGTTTGTGTTTCCATAGATCTTATGGTTCTCTCCCTACTCACTTAGTTTATGGTTGGGTTAACTGTTTGTTTTCACACCAGACTTGATATAAATGGTGGAGTCACACCGTCTTTTGACGATGACGCATCGCTTATTAACTATTTTCATAACTTATAAAAATTATAAAAAATGATTTGAATTTTCTATTTTATTTTTTCATAATCTAATTTACTACCAACTAAATATATATTATTTAATTATTTACTATTAATTATTAATGAAAACTATGATAATTTTGTTAATACATTTGATCACTTATAGACATTCGTGTCTTTTTCCTTTAAATTTCCTCTTCCTGCTAATGTCATCTTACTGTTTTCCTCACATTGCTTCTTCCTGGCTCCCTTTCTACAACCCACCCCCTCCTTTATTTAGCAATATGTTAGTCAATCATGTCTTGTAGCCCTCTGATTTTCCCCCATTGCAGTTTCCCACCAAATCATCTTCTAAAAACTCATCCCAGCAATCATCCTATCTTTACTTTTGATACTACCTTCCTAGAAACCATTACCTTCTTCACGTTTCGAGCAACCTCCCCTAAAAACATGGAAGCAAGTGATTCGTGATAAACCAACCTTGACCCTCAGTTTTACTCCACCTCAAGAGTTGGATAGAAAGCTTGTGGTGTGTCCTGACATTTCGACTCTCCAAAAGGGAGTTAAGAGCTGGGAATCAACACTTGTCAAAATTTTCTTTGATCAAAGACCCGCCTTCCCTCTCATACAACGCTGGGCCACTAGAACATGGAAAGCAAAAGGTTTATCGGATGTCTTACTCATTGATGATAACCTCATACTCTTCATTTTTTTATCTGTATCTGATGTTTGGAAAATCCTTAAAAATGGTCCTTGGCATCTTGAAAACCAACCTATCTTTTTTCAAGCTTGGCAACCTAGCTTACTGTTTGAAACTATCAATATTCAAAATGTCCTTCTCTAGATTAACTTTCACAATGTTTTCTTGGAATATTGGATCACCCAGGGGTTAAGCTCATTAGTTAGTCATATTGGCAAACCATTATGTATGGATGAACATATTGCTATGAAAAGAAGAATTGGTTACAACTGGATTTGTGTAAGCATTGAACTTTCAAGGGGCTATCGAATGTGATTCCTATACTGAGGTTGGGAGAAGAAATAACCTATGGGAGGACACCATTAGCATATCCTATCAATGGAGACCACCTTGCAAATTGCATGGGAAAATATGGAAAGCTAAAGGGAAGAAATTCATCATTGGTAGATCCTGAACAATAGTTGACTATTATTACCACGTACTCCACTTCAACTGTTGCTCTAGTGAAGTAGATGAGCCTTGCTATGATGCAAAATTCCAAGCAGGATACCCACCTTGAATTGACCCCATTTTAGAGAATGGATCTCTTAAAAGCTAGTCAACCAATATCTTCTGATGCTAGAAGCCAAAACATAATAACATATTACACCACTAAACATTTGCTGAATAACAGTGATATCCAAGAGCCTGACAGCAAGGTAGTACCACAAGCTACAAATTATATAACTGATAATGTTTCTAGTATTTTAAGTGATACCCCAACATCTTCTACCAAATATGAATCACCTAAGTCCACCCCTACTATGAATACTCAAGCTGAGGATCCTTGTACTAAAGATGCAATGAATGGATAGATTTTCCAAAATATGCAGAGAAGACAATCAAAACGAGGTAAGCTCTACAAGTTCCTCCTCTTAACGTTAATCATAACATGTAATGTGTGTGGAATAAATAACCCCTTTAAGCTTTTGGATTTAAGAGACTTTTTTTTCCATGAAAAACCTTTGCTAATTGTTCTTTTTGAAACCAAAATAAAATTACAAAACCTATGCAAGCTACATGTCCTTAGTCCCTAATGGAGTCCACTTTTCAATTACCAACGTCATACTTTTGGAAGAATAATCCTTTGTTACAAAAAGGACTAACTCAAGGTAGAATTGTTGGACTAAAATGAGCAAGCTATGCATCTACATCTAACATTTTTGTAGGATAATGTTGATATAAATATTTCTTTCATTTACGCGAGTAACTACTCATTTTAGAGGAAAAGTCTTTGGAGTAATCTCAGAACATTCAGTAGCTATATTGCTAAACTATGGTTGATTTGTGGTGATTTTAATTTCATACTCTTTCCTTCAGAAGCTCATGGTCATTCAATCTCAAGAACCATTCAGATGATTTCAAAGATTGTGTTCAGGACATTGGCGTAACTGACCTGAGATTCATTGGAAATACCTTTAATTGGTCAAATAAACAGACATCATCTTGGCACATAAGGAAAAAACTCGATCGTGTAATGGTCAATGATGCTTAGTTAAATGTATTTCCAAGTAGTTTTGCTAACTCAAAGATCCATTATTTCATATCATTCTCCCATTATAGTTGATAGTTTGTTTCAGAAAATTCCTCCTCATTTTCCCTTCATATATAACAATTATCTTGTGCATGATCTTGGCTTTTCCGAGGCTTACAGGAAGGGTGTTGACTTCCATTTTGTAGGTACTCAATAATTTTGTTGTGTCCAAAAATTGAAATGCATCAAGCATGAGCTTAAACGATTAAAGTTTGTACGAGTCTCCACATTATCTGTTATCCACTCGAGAAGGTCAAATCTTGAAGCTATACAATCAACACTTGCCTTGAACCCCACTGATCATAATCTCATCGATAAGGAAAAGATTGCAACTAGCAATTATCTTCAAGTTGTCAGCAACCACGCTTCAATAAAAAGCAAATGTTAACTAGCTTAAAGATGATGAACAATGCCTTAGTTTTTTCTTTAATCCATTCTAGCAAGGAGAAATTTCAACAAAATCCATTCTATCAAATCCACAGCAAGTTTACTACTCTCGAATTCTCAAGACATTCAAGAAGAAGCCACTAGTTACTTTACTTCTCTTTTTGGATTGCCTAGCTAGTCGATAGTCTCCCTCCCTGAGCTTCCTTCACTTAATTTGAATCAAGTTTCTCCTCTGTATTAGGGTCTTCTAATTCAATCTATTGAAGACAATGAAATTGAAAGTGTAGTCTTTGGGATGGATGGTTCTAAGGCACCTAAGCCTTATGGATGTAATGGCTACTTCTTCTAAATTTCATGGCCTATCATAGGTGGTTTTGTGAAACAGGCAGTTCAAGAATTCTTCACAAATGGGATACTCCTTAAGGAAATCAACACAACTTTTCTCTACTTGATCCCTAAATGTCTCAACCCTTTTACTTTTGGAGACTTTCAACCTATAGCTTTCAGTAACTTCCTATATAAGATCATTTCTAAGATACTAGCTACACGATTGAAGAAGGTTTTATCTCCTTTGATCAGTGAGAGCCAAGAGCTTACATGAAGAATCACAATATTAGTGAAAATATTCTTATTGTCCAAGAACTTGTTAACGGCTACTTTTGCTCCAATTATGCTCCCAACTGTATAATGAAAATTGATTTTTATAAAGCTTGTGATAGTATTAGTTGGGAATTCACATGGATTATGCTCCAAGCTTTTAGATTTTCGATTATCTTCATCAATTGGTTAAAGCAATGTATTACCTCTGCTTCTTTAGCTATGCTCATAAATGGTAGTCCCACAAAAAAAATTTAAGGTAGCAAAGGGTCTCTAATAGAGGGATTCTCTATCCCCCTATATCTTCATCCTATATATGGAAATTCTTAGCTCCATCATCAAACAAGAAGTGCAACTTAATCCAAACTTTAGATAGCACTCCAAATGTAAAAAGATTGTTGTACTTAACCTTGGGTTTGCTGATGATCTCCTTCTTTTTTGTAGAGTTAAGATGAGTTTTATCAACACTCTCATGAAGGCACTGGACATCTTTAAAAGTTATTCCGAGTTACACATCAATCTTAATAAGAGCTATCCTACTCAAGTAAACTACAACTCATTCACTTCATGGGTAAATAAAAAGCTATCCTATGCAGGTAAACTACAACTCATTCAATATGTGCTGAATTCTTTACATTTATACTAGAGTTCTCATATTTTTCTTTTTCAAAGTATTATTAAGACTATTGAAAGATTGCTCAAGAATTTCTTGTGGTCCCTTTCGCATGGATCTAAAGGTGCAGCAAAAGTTAGATGGACTGACATATGCCTTCCTAAGAAAAAATGAGGCCTTAACATTGACAAACACTTAATGTGGATAAGATGGCTACATTCTTATTTTCTTCAAGGAAGAAGCATCTGGCAACTGAGTAAAAGCTCCTCCCATTCTCATTTTCTCAACCACTTGCTCATATTGAGAGATATGGTTTAATAATGATATCACAAGTAATCCAGAAAATGATCCAAATTTGTTGTCATACTCCACTGGAAAGGTTATCTCGATCCACTCCCTCAGCAATAAAATCACCAAGGATCTTTGCTGAAGAAGATGTCCCGAAGTGGACTAGCACAAAATTGTTTAGAACAAAGCTCTCACTCCTTGGCTATCCGTCAATCTCTCGCTCGCAATCGAAAACAAGCTAAATACTTCCGACAAACTGCCTTACATGCTAATTAACAAGAACTGTCTTATGAGTCATCTCTATGCAGAAACTCGTAATCACCTCTTCTCAGTTGCCCCTTCAACATCCATATATAGCAGAGGATTATGAGACTATGTCGATGGAATGTCCCTGTTTGTACCATACCGGATATCATACATAATTTATCAGTTGGGACAGCTCGCTGGCAACATATTTGCCTTATCTTCATCTTAGTGTTGGGGACTTGTGTATATATACTATAGCGGGAACGTAATCAAAGGAAATTTGCAAACCAATGTTCAACACAAAAATCCATTCTGTTAGATATAATACGACATATTTGTGACCTCCTAATCGTCGAGAACCTCCATCAACTTTGCCTAGCTGATATATTAACTTTTTTCACCGTATGAACACCTGTGTGCTTGGTGCTTTTCTAACTGATTTATATGTTATCTTTCTTTCTTATCCGACTGTGTAAGAAGTGTAAAGCGTATATCCTTTAACCTTTTGTCTTTCCTATATTATTTCCCTTATTTATCTATAAATCTCGTTTTCCTTTTAAAAAAAAGACTTGGTAAAGCCACTCAAGTTGTTTGCGGTTCAATTATCAGGCACTCTTGACAATTGGGTTGATTTGTTCCTAGACAACCTTATTTCACGAAGACGTACTAGGCCCAAAATTCATTTTCCAGGAAACAGTAACGTGACAAGTAATTAAGAAGGGGAAACAATGCTCAGCGTTTTATATCCAACATGTTCTAATAATTTATGTTGGTCGGTTCAGGGCAGTGTACGTGGAGGAAGAGACGGCTCCGGAGGAAACAAAGACGGCCACCGTAGCATTCACATCTTCCTTGTCCGGTGATCTTTGTCCTCTGGCTGTTGCTTCATCTCTGAACTTTTTGTAAATGTCACTCTCGTAAAATTTTCTTGTCCTGTGTACCAAGATGATTGAAACAAGAAATCCCAAGAACGTAGTAGCGGTAATTAGGATAAAAGCCTTTCTAAAGCAATAAACTCCGATGCAACTAAGCTCCTTTCGAGTTTGTCTTGTAAGACCTAAAGCTTTCATTTGTTTCAATGCCTCTTTATCATACAAATGGCCAGCAACTTTCACATTGAAGATATAAGACCCAACAGGGCTTGAAACTGACCCCACACTATACAGAGTAGAGAAGTGTTTAAGGCCGAAGACTTCAGATATAATGGCAGATACCAGCGGTAGTTGTGCTCCAAGGCAGAATCCGATAATGATGGATGATAAGTAAAGAGAATTAGGCACTCCAAATGCTATTAGAATATGGCCAATGCAAGAGAACAGGATCACGAAAGTAAGCCCAAGGGGACGAGAAAACTTGTACTTTATCAGGACTATTTCAGACGCAAAACCTGCGAGAACTCGGCCTAGGAAATTCCAAATGCTCACTAGGGATATGAAGGTAGCTATTTTGTGTTTTTGGTAGCCTAAAGAGTCAGCAATCTGACCCAGATTGTCTATGGCTGCTAATGCACCACCAACTCCGCAAGTTGTAGAAATGAAGATGATAAGCATGTCAATGCTGAAAATGGCTTGCAATATAGTATAGTCCTCGCCTCTCTCTGGATGTCTAAAAATGTTTCTAAAGCAAGAGAGTGGGTCAAATTTGGCCTCGGCTACTGATCGTAGTTGTGGAGTTTCAGTTACAACATGAATTTGAGAACTGTCCCCAAGAGACTTTTTCTTGATCTTCCATATATTGACCTCTTCTTTTAGAACTATAGCAAGTGGAAGAAAAAGCAAGAAAAGAACAAATAGTGAACTTCCAATATATTCAGTTCTTGTAAACTTGTACTTGTTTTGTAAGATAATGATGGCCATGAGAAAACCAGCAAGTCCAAGTGCAAGATATAGGAAATTATAGAATACATCCAGCTCCTTCTCATGGCGGGCAATTTTCATGATACGAATTGCAGGTAGAAATAAAAGAGGAATAACAGTAGGAAGCCAAGCAATTAGCAATATCAGAGCCTTGGAGTCATTTCCATAAAAAGCATGATAGATTTGTGTCAAAATTGCTCCACTCAAGCCAATAAGACCCTTCAAGAGCCCCATAACACTGCCTCTGCTTTCAGGGAAATTCTTCACTGATGTGACTAGAGCTCCCGTATTAGGATAGGATGCAGCATTTGTAGCAAGGCACATTTACAGACACATTTGCCACTTGTGGGGTTTTGCGATTCGACCAGATACGGCTTCCCAAATCAGAAAATATGCACAAAAGTTCATAACTGAGCCAATGGAGATGACTAGCCAAGGTGGTAGGACTTCGTACACAAAACCTGCCACGAATCCAAGATTGCCACCCAGGTCTTTAAAGAAGCTTAGAGTATCGACAGTGGTCTGATCGTACCCTAGCGATGACTTGATTTCACCAGAGTATAGACCAAACATGTAACTTGTGCCATTTACAGACATGACCAGGAGTGAAGCAAACACCATGAACCATCTGCTGGCAAGTACTTGCCAGCTGAAGCTCTTCAACACACTCTTAAAACCCAACTCCGCCATACCCTTCTGTTTCTCTCTTGAAACAGGTCAGCTTGTAACTACTTTGGGATATAATGGTACTGATGAACAAGTTCTTCATAACACGACAAATGCTGACTTTTTGTTTCGGGTTTTAGATTTATAGGAGTGCTTATGAACTTATTTTAACTGTTTACTCACCTTGGTATTGGCTGGTTGGTATTAGTTAATTGCAAGTAGGTCCCTATCTGATTGTAATTAGTTGATATGATTTTAGTTCATTTTTTGTACAAGTAGCCTTGGCTTGTGGGTTGTAGCCGAAACTGGAATTACTTGCTTGGCCTCTCTATTTGGAAAGGAATCAAAATCGCTCCCACTTGCAAATGAAAGTCATTTTCTATTCCTCAAGTGGGCTTAAATCTTTGCATCATTCTGCTATAATGCATAGATAACTATTTTTCAAAAAAAAAAAAAAAGCATGGATAAGTAGACGGCAAAGATTATTCAATCCTGTACAAAACGAGTTCAAGCAATTGATTAGGTGTCAAGTATATACGAAGACCTGAATTTAGTTTTTTAAAAAAAGAAATGTGCTGAAAAATGGAGGTGAAAAATATAATAGAAAGATAACATGTGCAAAAATTAAATAGACAATGCTCTTATAAGTAAGTAAAAAGCCTCATTTTTCTTTACATATATATACCTAAGAGAGAATGGTTATAATCTTCCAAATATAATCTCACCCAAAATCAACTCTATTTCGAACATAAGAAGGCTGTATGTTTTAAAATAATTGACTGAAAAGTTGAATAATAGTTTTTTCTATAAATTTATAACAACTTTCTTCTCCCCTTTCATTTTGGATTTAGAATTATGATACCTACCTCTTTCATTATGATGCTTCCTTCTTTGTCCATCTTTGTTTTTTTTTTTTCAACTTTTTTACTCACCTTTATTTGGTTTGTGCTAATTTGGTTAGGATTAGTTTCTAGAATGTTTTTTGTTCATAACCTTAAGAGAATTCACAGTTTCCAACAATTTGAATTGTAACTTGTCCTCAAACTCCGCCAAAGCAAGAGATTTTGGTTTCAAGTATCTCAAAGATACTTACAATGACTTTATGGACAACTCTTTTTATCTTCTAAGTCTTTTCCAAATAGTCTTATAATTAATTTACAATATTCATAAGTCTATAAACTCTTTGATAAATTCACTTGTTTACATATTCAGTAACTTAAACTACCTCCAGAACTATAGGATTTGAAATTGCATTGTTTATCTAACCCTTGAAAATGCAATTTCAAGCACAAAATACACATCATAGATCACATATGTAGAAAGAATAAGAAATTGGCAAAAACATACCCAATAATTGCAGGTATCTGAACTTGCAACCACGAGGTGATAGACGAATCTTCAAATAAGAATTGAAAGGGAAAAATTTGTAAGTGCCTTAGGGAAGAACAAGGAAAAGTTAACATAGTTTCTAACAAAAGTACAAACTCATATCCAGTGCCCATTTATTAAAAAAATGATAGTAAATTAATAAATCTATTTAATAAAGGAGTTGAAAATTTAAAAGTTATTTATTCATTAAAAGGGGTAAAAATTGATAAGTCAATAAATTTGCTTCAAGATGTTTATATATACCAAAAGATTTCTTGCCATTTTACCTTGTAGAAACTGAAAAGAAAAAATTTACGATTGAATTTCTTATTTTGAATTTCAATCTTTATTGCATAAAGCTAAAGAGGAGTTTGGTTCCAACCATCAGTGAGATATATGTCAACATTTTAATAAAAAATATTTTTATTAATATAATAATATTTGATCCTAATATATAATTGGAATTTCAATCTTTGACTTTTTGATTAAACTCTAGCTTTAAATAAAAAGTTTCGATGACACCTTGTGTGATTTTTGAAAAGTAGAATTTTTAAAAAATTTTAAACTTTTAAATAAGTAAGATAAGATCTCATCTATGATGAATTAAGTTGTAATGGGCCCTACAAGTAATTAGGCTAGAATGGATGGACATTTATCTAAAAGTATATATTAAGAATTGAAAAAAAGATAATTATTGGGACATTTTCTTAATATTTGATGTTTTCTTAAAAGAAAGTGTACATTCATTGGCATATCATATGTAACAACCCATTTTTCCTACTGAGGGTTAGAACTCTAGATTTCTGTACATGAGAAATATCATTGAGAAAATAGAAAATGCATTACATTTACATGCATATCACTAACATAAGCATATACATATGTGATTTTGATTTTTGTACACATTACAAAGATTGTACATGCACTCAATTGACATATTCCAGGATATGAATGATTTAAAGTGATTATAAAGTGAATTGTGAATTTTATGTCTTAAATTTTGATTGATAAATCATAATTGGTGATTTATAATTTATTTGTTAAATTTGGGAGATTTATCAAATAATGTGTATTTTTGGATTACGAAAAATGTCGAGTGGCTAGACAAATTGATAAATGGTAGTAGAAATAAGTAACATAGGGCAATTGAAATAATTGACAAGTGACATTAGAATTTAATGACAAATGTCATAAAAAATTGGGAGACAATTGGATTAGAAATTAAGAGGTAATTGGATTAGAAATTGGGAGACAATGGACTAGTTATTAAATGGGCCAAGCGGAACTATAATAAGATGACAAGTGGCAAATGACAAGTGTCGCCACACTTGCCACTCACCACTCATCCCTCACGGCTCTCTCATGTGAAAAACTAACTTTTTATTGTCTGTCATTCTTATTTTTCGTTATATGCTTTCTTTTCTTCATCTCCTTCATTTTCTTCTCCATCTCACGATCGTCTCACTCTCACCCTTGCCACGTTGATTTTTCCCAACCTCCTATACTAGCCACTTCAAGATCTTGGTCTTCTTCATCTTGTTACTAAAAACTTAACCTGATTTACCTTGAAAAGGTGAAGATCGTATAAGCTTGGAGAAGCTAGGTTTTCGTGAGATTTTAAAGAAGCTTGGAGCTAAAACAAGTAAGTAATACATCAAGCTTCATGGGTTGTTGTAAATGAAACATATATGGTGATTATTTTGAGATTAAATGATCATGATAATGGTGTTGAAGTATGTTGTAACGTGGATGCATAAATGAATATGTTTATATTTTGTTCTTAGTATAAATGATCAAAAAATAGATTATGAGTTGTGTTAAAGATGCTTTTGAGATAGATTGGTTATGAAAATGGTGTTTGAATGAAAGTTGAAAGTTGATGAATGATAGAGATTATGTTCTGTTTTTTTATGATTGATAAACAATGATTTATGGATGTTATTGAGTTGAAATTGAGGTAAAAATGATGAGGATATGATGTCTAAATGATGAACCATGGAGATGATTTGTTTGATGTATTATGAAAGACATAAAATCTGGAAAAAGTTAGGATTATATGTATAATGGGATTAAATAAATGAAAATGAATTAAATGAGTAGAGTTTTACAAGTTTTAATGTAACTGATATGGTAGCTAGATTAGTATGAAATGAAGTTGCATAAATGGACATGAATTCTGAAAAAAATTGGAGTGTTAATGATGATATTTATGTTGTAGAATTCGTGGAAAAATCAAGGAAGAAAGGCAGGGCATGATCATGGCCTTCAATGCACGATCGTGGCCTGGTAACGATCGTGGTAGAGTCCTTACGATTATGGCCAGTTGCGTTGGCTTCTGTCACGATCGTGGGAAGGTACCCCACAATCCTAAGCAAGGCCTGTTCATGAAATTTTTTCTTTTAAGTAATGTTTGAAACAACTAATGATAAGATACTTTCTTATGATGTATTTAGGCTTAAATAAGGCATTCAATGAACCTAATTTGACGATGGATTAGGTGATTAAAGTGAGTAAAGTATATTAGGTATAAATGAATGAGAAATTCGATACTATGTGATTATAATGCTAGAAACAGGATTAAAGAATATGTGAATGATGAATAATTGATTGATGAACTTAGTATAATCAAGTTATTTGAGGTATAGTATAAGTGTAAGCTAGACATATACATGTGACGATGTTTAAATGATCATGAGCTGTGTATTAAGGAAACATACCTGAAAATAGTTAAGTTGAGTATGCATTATACATAACACATAGACATATGTGTATGATTGAATACCTATGTGATTAAGAAATTAGTAATGTGTATAAATGTGTGTATTGCATGATATAAAAGCGCAAATCGAACGACCGCTTACAAACATTGCTGGGACGTCAAGGCAATAGTTATCTGGAGCGAATTGTGAGTAACCTAGATGTTCTCGCTAGGATTGATTGTAATTACTTAAATTGCAATTATTGAACTGATACTCATATGTATGTGATAACTTCGAACATTAATGGTCTAAGGAGTATGATAATTGGGAATGTATTGGAAGCGCTTCATTGAATGTGAATCTGAAAGAAATACGTGTACTCAACAAATATGTTGAATGTTGAACTTAGGTCCGATGAAATTATGAAAAGTAAATATGTATACTGAATGAAAGTGATTGAGTGTATATATGTGATTTTATGAATTTCATTACATGATATGCATGATCAGATAAAGGCAGTTGTGACTCGAGTAGCCAGTGAAAAAGAACTTAAAGTTCAAAATGTATATAAGAGCCACAGGTTCAATATGTAAAATGAGTCCGGCATCCACAACAGATACGAGAAAGTTAAAATAACACTCGGTGATAACAAAGTAAAAATTTAAAGTGAGTAATATGTGCATTGCATATACAATTTGATATGTATTAAATGAAATATTGGAAATGAGTTGTCTGAATTGCACTAAAATTGAATTGTGAAATAATGTGCAATATGTGATTATGTGAACAGTCTTTGAAATTTGAAATGTAAATTGTCTATGTGTTTTGACATAAGTGAGAACATCAATGATAATTCACTCACTGAGTTCGCAAGATACATCAAAATTACAACTTGACTTTTCAAGTACTGAGGAGACTTAGCTTTTAAAATAAATTAGAAGAAACATAGTATTGCATTTGGACTTAAGAAATGACTCAAAGGTCGTTCAATTGAGACTGAAGAGTTATATGGAATATTCTTGTTCAGTTTCTCATTCCCTGTAGATTATGTTGTAAAGTGTAGTAAACACTTAAATGTTTTAGATATTGTATATATATGGATTATATAGTGTAATGCTACAATGTACATTTTTTTTAATAAACGGAGTGAGGAATTAAATTTTGGATATTGTGTATATTATGATGCCATATAAGTGAATGTGACTGCTCTAACATGCCGCTCCCACATGGCATGTGCTCGAACATCCTCGAGATGTACGGGCTCGTGTTAGGTGGAAGTGGGCTGTTACATCATATCTTTATCCACAATATATAATGACTCACTTCTCTTTTAACACTTCTAGTTATAGTAGATATGGCATTTGCTTTGTTGAAGAATAAATTAAACAATTAACAACATTTAATAATATTTTGGATTCTTATTTGATGCAAAGAAGTTGAGATTTTTGGATGATAATGAATTAAGAGAATTTTGCACTAATTTTATAACTTTTTCTTATGATAATGTGTCGAATATGAATTTAGATGATTTTTTTAAATTAAAAATGTTACAAATGACTTTGTCAAATAAGTTAATGTTATCTGTTGAAATTCTTAAATTTATTATAGTTGTAGATTGTTATCCAAATGTTTCAATTGCTTATCAAATTTTATTGACTGTATTTGTGACTGTAGCATCAATTGCAAAAAAGTTTCTAAAGTTAAAATTATTGAAAACCAACTTGAGGTCATCAATGTCATAAGAAAGGTTTAATGATTTAGTTATTTTATGTATCAAAAAGGATACGTTGGATAATATTGATCTTGATACTATTATTAATGATTTTACATATAGAAATGTGTAGAAATTTTAATTTTCATGATTACCTGTGTGCTTGTTAGTATAATTCTCTTGATGTTTTGCAATATGATATTATTGTTAAGTTGTTGACATTTATAATATGTTATTAATTGTTGTTATGTTAATTATTATTTTATTGAGTATGTAGACTTATAATTTGAGTCATTTATGTATTTATATTAAATTTTAATGACAAAAATATACTTTTAAAGTTTACATTTTTTATACTATCGATTCAATAGGGTCTTTTTCTCTTTTTACTTTGTATCGGGCTTATAAATCTTAGGAATGACCTTGCTGATGTATGGGCTAGATTTGTTGGAAATGGAAGCTAGATAACATAAAGATTGAGAATGGGATATGTTGAATTTGTCTTTAACAAGTTCGGCCATCCCTATGGCATCAGAAAGAGTTTGAGATTTAAGGAGAAGCAACTCCTATTGCACCTTATCTTTTTAAACCAGAAAGGAGACAATTCAGCATATTAGTGGTGCTTAACCCCTAAATGTGAGTCGACAGAGCCTTGAATTCGGTCAAGTATGCATTGACAATAGCAGTTTAGTGTAGTTTGTATGACAACGTATGGTTGTTAACGGAAGAAGATCCAAACCTAAGTTCGAGTTGGCAAGTAAATGATGCCCAAGTGTAGAGATATGAGGTTGTATTTATCCAGTGGGACCTTTGGAGGGTCGAGCCCAATCTTGTAAAAGGCTGTAATGGTCAACTTTTGAGCCTCTAGAGTTTTATATGCGGCTATGATGGTGGTGTGAAGTTTGTATAAGATGAGGACAGAATTAGATGAGCTAGAGTAAAAGCAAGGAAAGGAATAGTAGGAGGTGGCATGGAGGGTAATGGTAAGAAAGGGGGCAGTGAAGGTGGTTTCTCTAGCTTGGCTGAGCTAACCATCAAATCTACCATGACTGTTTGTTGAGATGAGATGGATTTCTGCAGCAAATCTATTATGTCAATATGTTGCTGAATAACGTTGGAAAGAGAGTCAATCTTTGGTATAACATCAGTTTGCAGAGAAAGTTGCTTTGTCAACTTAGTTAGCTGCTTCTCAACTAATTTAAAGTGTGTCATCATGCCCTCCCTCCGTCATACCTCTTAACGAAGCTAACGAAGAATTGTGGATTCTTGGTGAGAAACTTTGGTAGGATTGATATCATCATTCTTTTTGAAGGGAAAATCAATGAAGAATTGTGGATTCTTCCAAAGAGAAGGTAGATGTGAGAATTGTTCGTGGTTCTTAAGATAGTTCTATAAAAATTGATCTCTCAATACTGCATATTAGGGAAATAGCGTATATCGATATAAGCTGTTCTATATTGATACCAGTAGGTAGGGTTTGTAACAGAGATGTTTTATAATATACGTCCATACCAATTAGGATATTTGGGCCAGGTAAATGACTACTAAGAACTTAGTCTACATAATACAATTAGGGAAAAACCTTATCCCAATTTTTCTTTTTATGATAAGCCCAATTTTGAATGGACTACCATCGTAAACAGTAAAATATTCATCACAAGATATTCAAGCTTTGAGAAGTAAGATATTGGGCTTTATCACACCTTTATAGGATCAATATGTTTTAAATCCTTTTTCATCTTGTTAGGACATTGTCAAGCAAAACGTTTTGACTTGTCACAAAGGAAACATCAATCTACTTTTTTAGCATAAGTAGCTCTTCCTTTTAAGAATCGAATAAATCTACATCGTTTATATCTTCTGAAAGGTTTTTGATAGCCTTCATTAAAGAATGGAGATCTTTGAATCATTTGCATGAGAACTTGTGATGACATTTCTTTTGCAAAAAGGTCACTTTTGACCCTAAGTTTTACATTAATCAACAAGTTTAACCCTAACATTTCAGATAGAACAATTATAACTTTAATATATATTAAGAAAACATTAAAATTGAACCCACCATAACGAGATTTTTAACCCCTGTCTGTTAAGTGCTAGGTCAATAATTTTTAATATTTTTCTTTGTTTTGAGCCCCCAATGCCACGTCCCACTTTTTTGAAAATATATTTATATTTTATTTTATTTCTTACACCAAAGACTTCTTTGCTTCTCCTGATATCTCCCAGTCTTGTAGTCTCCCTTGCTATTCTCTTCTTCATCAAAACTTATATGTTTTTATCTTTAGTTTTACATATTTATCTCTATTGTTATGTTATGAGCAATATTTTGTATATGCATATCTATCTACTTGATCATGTTAAGTAAAGTTTCCAACTTCCGCTTCTTTTGGCTAGCATCTTCGAAAACCACCAATATTTCACTTTCTTTCTACTAAAATTGGAGTCTTTATGCATGTAATTGATGATATTTGGTATGTGATTGCCATGCATATCATTCATATTCAGAAACTTTGATATGGCGCATGCCGCTTGTTTTCCCTTTCTAAACATTCGGTTGGTTTTAGCTTCTTGATATTGAAGGCCGAAATATTCCATGGAGTTAATGTAACCCAGATGTTAGTGGTTGCTGCGAGCATGGAGGTGGAGGAGGAGGAGGACGAGGCGAGCGATCAGAGACAGATGCATAGGAGGGCCAGGGTGGGCCAGTGCCCACTGCAAACAAAATAAATGCTTATTATAAGCTCATTGTAAATATAAGTAACAATCTGTAAAAATAGTATTTCAAAAAGAAGAGTTTGTAAAAATAGGGATAGCCGTTAGCGTTTGGGTGTTACTCAGCGAAACCATTTATTTTACTTTGTATCAAACAACGATAGTGCGATATTGTTTGTTCAAGTGACGTTTGGGTGTGGCCGTGTGGGGTTTTAGGACTTGCAAATTTTGCACATTGATTGAGCTATACTGGGATTGTTTAGGGCAACATTCAAGGATTCAACCCCTTTTGTTGAAACTATTCATCTTCTTCTTTCAAACAATCAAGTAAACAACATACGGGCAAGTTTAATTTTTATTGTTGTTCTTGTTTCGAAATTAGATGAACATAAATTAGAAATTTGACTAGTTATAATGCTAGAAGGGATCATTTCTTGCTGAGTTGTTGTATATTGTTATTAAAAGATAAGAAAGAAAACTTGCCTGGGTATTTTATTGTGGACGGTGGATTAAATTCGCTGAGTTTGTCATGTTGATGTTGGAGACTTGGAGTGCTCTGTGCTTCTGTGCTCATCTTCATCAATTGAAGTATAAAACTGAACATTGAATAATTAAATAATAGCAAGTCGTCATCCCTGCCGAGTGCTGATTCCTTGAATATTGATTTTCAATTTGTCAGTTTGTGAATTGTCATGTTGGTATTTTCTATGCGCCCCTACCTCCAAGGTTTGGGGTGAGTTTGGGTTGTTAGTATGATAGTATTTACTTATCGAGTATCGAGTAAAAAATTAAATCAGTTATAAGTTAGCTTTACTTGTTATTATAGTTAAAATTTATAACTGATACATGTTACAGGTGGAACAGTGAAACTTCAAAAAAATGCTGCAAGCTACAATTACTGGGGTTTTTAAGAGAAAACAAAGCCAAACTTCAAGAAATACGACAATTGAGCTAGCTACAGAACCATCAAATGAGCTCCTAAATGAATTACCCACTGAGACTTTGTTTCCGGAGTGTGAACCAAGGCCTACAAAAACTTTGAGAACTGAAGAAATACAAACTAGCTCTAATTATTTAGAGCAAGACCTAGACAAGTGTAAGCAAATATGGGAGTATCAATCAGAGCACCAACAGAATGACATGCGCCGAGCTTATATTGTGGAGGGTCCGTTTCAACCAGTGAAGAATGAATATAAAAAATCAAAGTTTGGCTCCAAAAATCGTTCATTTCAGACCTCATGGTATGAAAAATACCCATCATGGTTAGAATATTCTCCTCATAAAGATGTTGTCTTTTGTTTATTTGTTTTCTTTTTAACAAGCAAGATAAGCACCATCCGGTAGAGCTTTTACTATAGATGACTTTCAAAATTGGAATAAAGTTGGAGGTAAGAAATTTCTTGTTGCATGGGGTAAAGTCCATAATTCACCCCATGAAAAAGTCGAGAAAGAGTTGGAAGATTTTCTCAACCAATCTGGACACTTGCCACATATATGGTTTAAGCAAACACCAAAGCAAATTACTAATAATAGAATGAGACTTAAGTCTTCTATTGATGCACTTAGATGGTTAGCTTGCCAAGGGATGTCTATGAGGGGT
>JAOSBN010000004.1:35271513-35312417 GCA_027563595.1 Erythroxylum suave | reverse complement strand
TTTTCTTTGCCAATTTCCTCACGAATAGCTCCTTTTACTTTCTCCGCAATAATATGTAATATCTCTTTTTGAATATTAGGTGAAGTGTAAGATGCATTTTTTGGAGCATTTCCTAACACAACGTGCTTTACATCAGAATTGTACAAAGCCTGATGTTTTACTAGTTTAAGAAAATTTCCACGATTAATCGAATCCTCACTTTCATCTCAACCCCTCATAGACATCCCTTGACAAGCTAACCATCTAAGTGCATCAATAGAAGACTTAAGTCTCATTTTATTATTAGCAATTTGCTTTGGTGTTTGCTTAAACCATATATGTGGCAAGTGTCCAGATTGATTGAGAAAATTTTCCAACTCTTTCTCGGCTTTTTTATGGGGTGAATTATGGTCTTTACCCCATGTAACAAGAAACACATTTCTTACCTCCAACTTTATTCCAATTTTGAAAGTACTAAAAGCTCTACCGGATGGATGCTTATCTTGTTTGTTAAAAAGAAAACAAATAAAACAAAAGACAACATCTTTATGAGGAGAATATTCTAACCATGATGGGTATTTTTCATACCATAAGGTTTGAAATGAACGATTTCTGGAGCCAAACTTTGATTTTTTATATTCATTCTTCACTGGTTGAAATGGACCCTCCACAATATAAGCTCGGCGCATGTCATTCTGTTGGTGCTCTGATTGATACTCCTATATTTACTTACGCTTGTCTGGGTCTCGCTCTAAATAATTAGAGCTAGTTTGTGTTTCTTCAGTTCTCAAAGTTTTTGTAAGCCTTGGTTCACACTTCGGAGACAAAGTCTCAGTGGGTAATTCATTTGGGAGCTCATTTGATGGTTCTGTAGTTGGCTCAATTATCGTATTTCTTGAAGTTTGGCTTTGTTTTCTCTTAAAAAGCCTAGTAATTGTAGCTTGCAGCATTTTTTTGAAGTTCCACTGTTCCACCTGTAACTTGTATCATTTATAAATTTTAAATATAATAATAAGTAAAGCTAACTTATAACCGATTTAATTTTGTACTCGATACTCGATAAGTAAATACTATCATACTAACAACCCAAACTCATCCCAAACCTTGGGGGTAGGGGCGCATAGAAAATACCATCATGACAATTCACAAACTGACAAATTGAAAATCAATATTTAAGGAATTGGCACTCGGCAGGGACGGCGACTTGCTATTATTCAATTATTCAATGTTCACTTCAATAATTCAATTGATGAAGATGAGCACAAAAGCACAGAGCACTCCAAGTCTCCAACATCAATATGACAAATTCAGCGAATTTAATCCACCGTCCACAATAAAATACCCAGGCAAGTTTTCTTTTTTATCTTTTAATAACAATATACAGCAAATCAGCAAGAAATGATCCCTTCTAGCATTATAACTAGTCAAGTTTCTAATTTATGTTCATCTAATTTCGAAACAAGAACAACAATAAAAATTAAACTTGCCTGTATATTGTTTACTTAATTGTTTGAAGGAAGAAGATGAATAGTTTCAACAAAAGGGGTTGAATCCTTGAATGTTGCCCTCAACAATCCCAGTATAGCTCAATCAATGTGTAAAATTCGCAAGTCCTAAAACCCCATACGGCCACACCCAAACGTCAATTGAACAAACGGTATCGCACTATCACTGTTTGATACAAAGTAAAATAAATGGTTTCGCTGAGTAACACCCAAACGCTGATGGCTATCCCTATTTTTACAAACTCTTTTTTTTTGAAATACTATTTTTACAGATTGTTACTTATATTTACAATGGACTTATGATAAGCATTTATTTTTGTTTGCAGTAGGCACTAGTCCACCCTAGCCCTCCTATGCATCCGTCTCTGAGTATAAGTTTGAGCATAACTTCCATGAAAACTCTATGCATGTCTCTCCATTCACACTAGTGATATTTCTTCTATTATAGGTGACCAATTTTGAGTGTGGTGGGTACTCATCGGAATAAGTCACAACCTTCTTTTGGCAGATCTTTTGGTCGAACAAAACTTTATTTCAAGATGGGAAAAAATGCACAGAGACCTACTACTCTCTAAGAACGAAGCTCTCAAGTTACCTATTTTTTACTTGCCAAATCTCAAACCTGCAAGGCTTTCTCCAAGTGGCGTAACCACAACGTCAAGCAAAAACTCTAGTCAAAATGTGATCTTCAAGATAGAGAGTGAAAGCCTAGATTTTGGGTAGATTTTAATTTTAGCTATGGTTTCGCCAGAAAACATGACTATAACTTTTTTTCTACGAAAATAAACATTCTAAAAATGTAAACTGTACGAAAGGCTTTCCACTTTGTTAGGAATAAACAAAAATAGCAAATAATCTTACGTATTGTAGTGGAAATATTCTAATTCAATAACATCAGAATAATATTGCAATATCATAAGAGTGGGATCATAAGAAAAGGTAAGTTCTCTTGGCAATATAGAAATTTGGAAACATTTTTCTTAATATTTCTTACCAATTTAAACGTGAGACTAACTACATCATAAAATATTGTGGCATTCTATCGATTTTTGTTCCAAATTTGGCAGGGCGATAAGGTAGTGACACATAATTTGTGGCTCCTATCTTAACAATCTAATCCTTAAATGTTTAGGGGCTATTTGGCTATACTTTTATTTTTTATAGTAAATTTTAATTTCTATTTCCTACTTTTAGTTTTTTTATTTTTAAATAAAAACAAAAACTTATTAATTTGTAATGTCAATGTAGTTATATTTTTATTGCTGATAATAATTATATATTAAATAAAATTTAAAGATAAATTATTTTTATAAATAAATAAGTTAAATTAAATTATTTTAATGCCTTATACAATATTTGTTGATAAATTATTATAATTATTATATTTTATTAATAATAATTTAATGATTAAGTTTTATTTATAAATTGAATTTTAGTCATCACTTTATGTTAACACAATCTTTTCATATTGAGACTACTAATAATAATTCAATCAAAATAATTAATTTTAAGTATTATTAAGATTTCAAAATTTAGCATGTCAATTCACGCAGTTATGTTTTTAAAGTTATAATACAAAGTATAGATATACATAAATTATGCACTAAATTTGTTATAATTAATTATATCATTAAAATCATTTAATACTATATTTATTTTCAAACTACATTTTTAACAAGAAATTATGTGATGACTAACATGTTTCGTTAGAAGACATAGCAGAAAAGATAAACAAACAAAATTCTGATCCAAGAATTGCAAGATAAAAATTCTAAGAGAGAAAAGAAATTTTATTGATAGAGAGTTATGTTAATCTCTCTTAAGAGTTATTTAAATAGGTTTACATAAGCCTTAATTTATTTTAGGAAGAATTCCAAACAAAATAGGAAACTCTAATACATCTTAGGAAGACTTCTAAAAGAAATATGAAACTCTAATTTATCTTAGGAAGACTTTTAGAAAAAATAGGAAAGAAGTTAAAGAGATTGAGTAAAGTTTGAAAATAGAAACAAATAAAATAAAATAAGAAATTATTCAAAAATCTCGCAGAGAAGGATGTTGGACAAGATGCGATCATGTGCTAGTCAATATTCTATTATGCCCAAATAAAAAGAAATCCAAAGAATAATGTTAGATAAGAGGTGATCGCATGCTAGTCAATATATTATTCTGCCTAAAGAGAATGAAATGCGAAAAGGAGTATCAGATAAGGCAAGATCATGTTATAATGAATATCCCATACTGTCCAAGAATTCAAATGCCTCATCATTCACACTTACTTGTCAAAGAACTTAACCTCGAGTTATTATCAACATATCCAAGCTCTGTATCATGAAAGTAAGCAAAAAATCAATAACATTAAAGGTTAGAGGGATATTGTCCATCCATAAAGGTACTTCAATAAAATAGGCATTGCCATTGATTTTCCTTTTAATTCTAAATGAACTATACTTCTTTTGTTGTAGTTTATGATAGCTTCCAATAGTTTGGTTCTTGCTTAAGAAAACCATAATTTCATCTCCAACATTAAGCATTTGAGCTCTCCTATACGAATCAACCTTGTACTTGTACTTCTCCTTAGCTCTATTAATCTTCTTTTTCACCTCCACTTGAATCTCTTGCACCTCTTTAGTAACTTTCATGCATTAAGAGAAATATTAGAAGATTTGGGCAATTTAAAAAGATCAAAAGCATGATTAGGTACATTGGTACAAACCATAGAAAATGGCGATTGACCAATAACACTATGGACTATATTATTGTAAACAAATTCGGCTTATGAAATCTATAAATCCTAACTTTTTGGTTTGTCAAGGCATATGCATATTACCAAATTACTCAAAGTCCTATTCACTATCTCTATCTAGCAATCATTTTGTGGCTATGTAGTACTACTATACTTGAGAAGAATCAAATAAACCCCTATAAGGTCCTCTAAAAGTGACTTGAAAACTTAGTGTACTGATAAGAAGTAATAGGTTTAGGAATATCATAAAGTCGCACCACTTCTCTAAAGAATAACTCGGAAACTACTGTAGCATCTGTCATCTTTTACAAGGGATAACAAATGTGCCATTTTACTATCCACAACCATAAAGATAGAATCCATACCTCTTTATATTCTTGGAAGTCCCAACATGAAGTCCGTCAACAAATCCTCCTTACTAACTAGCATTTGAAGCATGTCCTTTATAATCTTGACAAATTGGGCACCTTTCAACAATTCCATGTTTCTCTTTCTTTGTTGAATACGACGATTAATTGTGTGTGTTTTTTAACTATACTCAAAATCATTAAGTAACCATACCTATCATTTTATTGTATAGTTTACTGAATAAGAGTTTTAATCCCAAAAGGACTATAAGCATTGGTACCAGTTGTCTTTCTATTATCTAATATAACAAGTGAATGATTGATTTAAATGAAAGTTTTAATGAAATTAAAGCAGCTAATCAAAATTAATAATAATGAAAAAATAAATAAGATGATGAAATCCTTTTAGAAAATTTTCTATGTAAATTTATCTTATGATTAACCCTAGTTTTTTAGACTAGCAGAAATTGTAATATTAGAATTATATCCATTCTTAATAAATATAACCCATATCCTTAAGTTGATTCATTGAAATCTCTTTCTAATCAAATCTCCTAAGAATGCAATAACACTTTTTTGTTAATTCCTATAATAGGTGTGACTTTAACCCAAAAGATTTATATGGTCTTATCTTTAATATTTGATATAACTCTTATTATTCATGTCACGATCCATTTATACATATGATTTCTTATATATGAAATCTAAAATTGAAAAAACCTATGAAAAGTTTCAATTGAAATATAGGAAGTAATCATGGATAATTTATAAGTAAATGTAGATCTTTCATTAAACCAAAGAATCAATTCAAACAAATGGTTATAGGGTTAATCGAGTCTTGGTTTATCCGAATTTAATTCATGCTAAGAACAAGAAACCAAATAAAAATAAAAAAAGAAACTAAGATAAAAGTAATTACTCATTTTGATCTTGAAATCTTATGTTCTTTACTTGAATCATGATGAAATCCCCTTTTTTTCTCTCTCCAAAGCTACTCCTTTCTTATCTCAAGAAACTTTAATTTGGCTCTATAATGTCCTCTATGTTCATAAGATTCCTCTTCATTATTTTATATTTAAAAAAACCTTTAAAAATCAAAGCACAACAACCAACTGGGGTCTAACACACACTTGTGTTGGTCCTAAGTTGTTTGTTACTCCACAAACCCTCAAGTAAATTAATTTCATCACTTACAACATAAATAAAAGGTAGCTCGAAGAAAGAATTTAACAAATCAATGGAATTAATAAAGAGTCTCTATTATTTAGTCAATTGCAAAGTTCACCAACTTATAAGAAATTAAGCTAGAAATTAAGCTACTTGCCTCAATTCATGAATCAATTAAATTTAAATCCACATTCCTTCAAACTTTTAACTTATTCCAAAAATTCAAAATAAAGCATAAAGTGAACATACATGAGTAAGATACTTGAATTTTAACACATTTCCTTATATCTTATTTAAAGAAAAGCAAAATTATAACTGTAAATTGACACAAAAGAATTTAATGGCTTATTTAAACATTTTCTTCAAACAAGAGCATCAACGCGAACATAGGAGCATTTAAAGTATTTAACCCTTCTCATGAATATTCTCAATTACTTAATTTGGTGACTATTTAAACATTTTAATTATTATAAAGCCAATGAATAAAAAAAATTTTGCTCACTTATTCTTTGATTTTCAAAAATAATGATGCAAAATTAAAAATAACTTAATCATTAATGTTCATGACTAATTAACTAAACAAATAAAATCCCAAAACAACCAAACTTATAATGAACTCTCTAAATCAATGTTCCTTCAATAAAAAATTTTCCCAACAATATTCCCTATTAAGGTAATTATTAAAAAATGGATAAAAATTAATGTCCTCCACTATAATTCAGTGTACATTATCCTCAATATACATTTATATAAAAACATTAAAAATTAAAAAGCAAGGGAAAATAAGGAATTAGTATTACTAGTACTCCCTTGACAATAAAAGGCTCTATAGTTATAATATAAGAAATATGGGCTAACAATGGGTATCATGATCCAACAGTAAAGCACCCCTTAAATCCATCACCTTAAACTGTTCTTAAATCAAAACACATGCTACAAACATTAAATCTTGCAAAAAAAAAAACTAAAATTAATTATAAAGGTCCACAAAGCTCCTAAACTAAAATAAAATTCATAAATCATTGTGTTGGGTCCCAATAAGCTTTTCATTGTAATTCTTTTAGCTAGAGCAACAACAACAACATCCTAATAGAAGTCCTGCTAAGATGTGGGGTCTACAAAGGTCCAAAAATACGTAGCTTTATTTTTGATTGGTAGAGAGACTATTTCTGATGACCTAAAGGAAAAATATATATAATAAATATAAAAATGTAAAATAAAATAAGTATAAAATATAAAGACAAATAAAAGATAATTATTTGAATAATAAACATAGCAATAAATGTTAATATAAAAATATGCATAAAAGATAATAATAATAATAATAATAATAAGAGTAAATATAAATAAACATTTACAAATAAAATTACAAAAAAGTAATACAATAAAGATAGGAAAAGGTAAAGAATAAAATAAAAGATAAAAATAATACATACATATACATATACATATATATATATATATATAAAGGATGATGATGATGATGATGATGATGATGATGATGATGATGATGATGATGATGATGATGATAATAATAATAATAATAATAATAATAATAATACATAAAAAACTATAAAAATAAGTAATAAAGTAAATAATACAATAAATATAGAATAAGATAAAAATAAAATATAAAATAAGTAAATAAATAAGCAAACAAGAAAGAAAACAAATAAATAAATAAAATAAGAAAATATTTGGGCTAAATAACTAAGAGGAAAGTACTACATCTCAAATGTTCAAGTTAAATACAAGACATAAGACTTGAAGAAAAAGGTTTAAATGACATGAGAAAGAGAAAGATCTCCCTATGAGAGATCCTTTACCCCGTATCCTAATACACCAAAGTTTTCTATCGAGGGTTACGACTTTAATAAGTTTCAGTAGAGTCATATCATTCCTGACCACCTCCTTTCAATTCTTCTTAGGCCTTACTCTTTTCCTTTTATAGTCTTTGAATACAATCTTCTCACATCTTCTCATTAGAACATCAAGATGTCTCCTCTTAACATGTTTGAACCAACTAAACATTGTCTCTGTTAATTTTCTATCGATATTAGTCACTCTTGATTTGTCTCTTACCATTATATTTTTTATCTTATTTCTTCTAGGAAGATTGTACATTCAACGAAGCATCGTCATCTCTGCAACCATTAACTTATGTCATAAAGCATGGCTGACCTAATCTCTAAACGATATAATTTACCTTTGTCTATTTAAGTCATCATGATCTGATATGGTGAACTATGTCTTCATCGATTTCTCTAGTGCTTTAAATGATAGATCCTAGATAGTAAAACACTCTTTCTGAGGTATAATTTCTTAATCAATCTTTGCCTCTACATCAGAATCCTCCCTACGGCTCGAAAAGTTACACTATAAGTACTCATTCTTAGTTCTGCTCAATTTAAAGCCTTTCGACTCTAATGTATCCCTCTAAAATTCTAGCTTAAAATTGGCACCCTCTTTTGTCTCAGCTATTAAAACAATGTCATCAGCAAATAACATACACCAAGACATATCCCTTTGAATATTCTTAATGAACTCATACGTAACTACTGCAAACAGAAAGGGGCCCAATGAGAAGCCTTGGAGTATCCCGATATCAATAGAGAAATGCTCTGTATCTTCTCCTATCGTCCTTACTCTTGTCTTTATATCCTCATACATATACCTTATAACCCCTAAACTGGTCATAAAAATTCCCTTAACTTCTAAAAATATCCACATAGTTCCGTAGATAACTTGTCATAAGTCTTCTCTAAGTAAATAAAAATCATACATAGGTTATGTTATCTTTTCTTGTAATATTATATTAATCTTCTAAGGATATATATAGCTTATGTTGTAGACCTTCTCGGCATGAAACAAAATTGGTTCTCCGAGATAGGTCCATCATTTATCTCTATCTCTTCTTAATCACTTTCTTTCATAACTTTATGGTATAACTAAGTAGTTTGATGTCTATATTGTGGTAATAACTTTGGATGTCCCCTTTCTTCTTGCATAGAGGAATTAGCATATTAAGTATCCAATAGATGCTATTACAACAAATGAAGGGCTTAAACTAATGTTATAAATAATGTACTAGACTTGGTACCGAATTTAGTTATTGTATGGTAAGATACCAATATCTTTTGATCAAGGTACAGTACGATACTGGTAAAGATCAATATCGAGTATTCTTTTGAATAATTTTTAAAAATTACAAAATAATTTTCAAAGTTTATAACATTGTGAAATAGTCTGTCTATATGTTATATTATATAATTTTTTACTTTATTTCATCACAATAATATAAATTTGATATAATAAATTTTTTATTTTTATTTTTATTAATATTATTGTTTATCATATTTCTTGTATAAACAATAACCTCAACAATTAAGATTAAAAAAAAGGATCGTTTAACTCTCATATAAATATAAAATTAAGAATAATACAAAGTTAAAAAAATATGCATTTTTAATAAGTGAATTTAATTTCAAATGTTATCTTTACATATTTCAAAAGTTACTATAGTAATTTTTACATGTATGCACCGAAAAAGTATATATTTTGTAAATATGAAGTATATATTTTTAAAGAATATTTATTAAATATTTTAAATTATGGTAAATTGATATCTTTGATTATGTAATCTATAATTTACAAAAAAAAGTTTGTTTAATACATTCTTAATTTTATCTTTATTATTTATGAAATAAATTGTAGACAACTTTATAAAGTCATTCCTTTTTATAGATAGCTAGTACTGGTTGGTACCAAAGTCCAGCACAAAAACCTCTTGTTTGGTACGATATGAGATGGTACGATCTTCACATGCTTGGCTGGAACAGCAACTAGATTAATTAACATAACTTGTTACCTGACATAATTGACAACTATCAGGTATCATAACTGTCGTAATTGTCACAGCTACCACTAAATTCATCTAGTAGTTATGATGATTCTAGTTGCTCCAGAATCCTTTTTTGACATTTCTAACTGATAATATAGAATTTGGCTTAGTTAAATCTGTGCTTGATGTCTTCAACAAGGTGATTTGCTTCCTTACTAAAACATGCCCTCAACATGCTTGATCTATTCTGACTACCAAATTGTGTAAATTGTGCTAACAGGACTTATAAAAGGTAACAATCACATTCATAATGAGTACCTAATATATAATGATCTTATAAAACTTATATTACATGTAAAATGTGATACATTCAAACGTGCATTTCTTCGTACAAATATAATCAAATTATAAGCATGAAGTATTATTTGATTATAATTATCAACACAATCTCTATGGTCTAAAATATTATTTTGAACTATTTAGACAATTAAATTAGATTAAACCATTAATTTATGGATAAATCAAATTTCTATTCCAGATAAAATTCAATTTAAATTGAAAATAATTTTCAAATTTAGTTGAAAATCGTTTATAATTATCTTAACTCCTTTAACAATTTAATTAAAAATAATTTTCAACAAATTACTATTCTTATTTATTATTTAAAAACTCCTTTATCAAAATTTAACAAGTAAGATATTATCATCTAATTAGAAAATCACTTTCAATCTAATTAGAAACAACTTTTCCTTAATTTAAATTTTATTTTTCTAATATTAAAAGGAATAACTTTTAAAATTGAATAAAATATTTTTAAGTTAATTAAGTAATTAAAAAATTGTTCTCTAATATTAAAGAAATAACTTTCGAAATTGAATAAAATATTTTTAAGTTAATTAAGTAATTAAAAATTGTTTTCTAATATTAAAGGAAATAACTATTGAAATTAAATCAAATATTTTAAAGTCAATTAAGGAAGTCCGTTATATTTTTTTAGACTTATTTTCCAAACAATCAAAAAATAAGTCTTTATAAAATTAGAATTTTCTAAAGTATCAAAGAAAGTTCATTTTCTTAATTGATAAATAAAACATCTGTCCAAATTTGATCAAGAAAAATACATTTTATAATTAATAAAAAAGTAGTTATTTAAATTAATGAAAATAATTTCCAAAAATAATCCCTCTAAAAATAAAAAACATATGTTATTTTAACTTAATTAAAATAAAAATTTTATTTCTTAATTAATTAAGAAAATTTTAAATTTTAAATTTATATAATTAATTATTAATTCTAACTTTATTGAAATATAATTAATTAATTTCTAAATATTAACTTTGTAAACTATTAATTTCAATATAATTAAAAATAATTAATTTGATTTTAAAATAAGATCTCTTAATTAATATAATTTCATTGTGCTAAGATAGCCCTTTAAAACTTTGGTTATTTTCAATTATTAATTTGATAACTAGTTCAATAATTCGACATTTGAAAAACTAAATAAATACCATGAATATTCTTAATAAAAATTTACCCTTTTGAAAATAATTTTTAAACAATTAAAAATACTTTTCTAAATTTAGGAAAAATTTAAATTTATTATGAATTAATCTAATTAAAATAAAGACTCAAAACATAGAAAATAATAATAAAAAGACGGAATCGGATTGCCAAGCACGCACTCCACAAGTCATGCTTATATATGTATATATATATATATATATCATATCGATTATGCTTTGACGACACCGATTGGAATCAAGTCCTGATAAACTCGATTGTAAAAGATAATGATGAGTTACAGTAATCCCTTTTCTTATAAAGACTGCACCCAATCAACCGACACCAAGTTTCCTAAAAGATTTACTGAATCAATCACTCCCGAACTAGCTGACAGTGACGATGACTCGTTGCCTATGGTGAGACATTTACATGGCTAGTATTTCATATGCCAGATATTTTGAGTACTGTCTAATAAGCTCAAATCAAGTTTGTCCCATCAGATACAACGATAACTTCGAATCAAGAAAATCCCCAAACAGTATGTTCCTGTCCTGTCACCTGACAGTGAGGTTTGTCCGATCTGAAACAGATAAAACTTAGTTATGTCATGTGAAAAAGAGACAGGATGAAGTTTTATCTTGGCTGGTAATATCTGTAAACATAAACAAATCACCTATTTGTCCCATCACCTAAATATCCATCAGTCAGTAACGAAACTCAAAAAAATTAGACGAATAAATACTCATAAAATATAATAAAAACAAAGAGATGATCTAAACCCTAATATCTTCATTCATCGTACCCCACTTATTCTTTGGAGAGAGCTTTAACAGTTGAGTGGCCTTTAAACTGCCATTTACCGTAGGGAATTATTCGCGAGCTTGGATGGTTGTTGGAATAAGTAAACATTCAGGAAGGGCTGAATAAAAAGAACCTAACAGCTTGTAACACGAGTAAGAATGAAATCATCCTAGAGATAATTAGCGTGACAGATACAAGAATATGCTGTGGAACTACTTTCCTATTGCTTAATAATAGTTATTGTCTGCGTAGCTTCTTCCTATACTGACACTCCTGGGGATTTCCAACAAAGAAGATACTTGGTTCTCTGGGAAACTATAGCATTGTTCTACACGTTTATATTTACAGGATGCATATGTGTATTATCATACCTAGTTCTCTGGGAGAATATAGCATGTTCTATACACTTGTATTTACAGGCTGCATATGTCTTATCAACTATCAGCATGGCTGATGGACATTAACCGTAGACTTCAGGACTGATTCTACATTTCCAAGGAGATTCTCTCCCTTTGTCATGGTCAACGGTCCACCAACACCTCCTTTTCATGCGAAATGTTACCTTGACTGGAGCGCGGAGCAGAACATCTATGTATTAAACGGGTCAGGCATCACTGATACACTACGACTTGATTCACATCCATAGCATGCTATTGAAAGAAAGAAACCTAGACATGAGATTCCGGCCATCGACAAGGAACAATGTACATCACTCCCAACCCATTAACATTTTCCAAACCCCTTCCTCTATTCTTCTCTTTGGAACAGATAAACCTTCACCTTCATCTAGCAAGACTCTGTACACCTCATATTCACGATCTCCAATTATGCGCCTCCTAATTTCAGCCTGAAAAGAAAATAACCTTGCATCATTTACACAATTGGAAGTACATGTAATTGAGCTAGCTATCAATCTCAAAAGAGCACCAATAAATAACATTTCAAAAGAAAACGGAAGACCCTAAGATGCAACATAGTAAGCTAGCAAGTAATTGTGTAATTGGGTAGTTAGTAGATTGAGATTTTACCGAAAAGATGCCAGTCTCAAGCTTTCTAAGAGCACAGGTGATATCATAAAACACCAGAGGCCGACCCTTGCCAGATAACTCTACAGGATTTGCAACCAATAGCTCTGTATCGGGGCCACGACTGACAACAGCAGTCCTGAGAGGACGCAATAGCTCAATCTCCAACCGAGAGGATAATGCTTCCTGCTTGCATGGGTCAATAATCTTCTTCCCATCGGCTTGCACAATAAACAGGTCAATCTCACATTTTCTTCTTTGTCTTATAAAGAAGCGTCCATAAGATATCTGTTTAAACAAGTGGAAGATATGGCAATATTAGTTCCTCCTGTAAAATTTCTAGCAACAAACACAGTGGAACAATGATACAGAATCTATATTCGGCAGGCACAACGAGACATCTGTTTATGCATCTTTACCTGCAACTTAAAATCTTTTACAGTTCTCATTATGTCATAGAGAAGACCTTTATGATCTTGGCATACAATTTGAACGAGTGTATGCGCAGGACTTAATGAGTTGTCCATTGTGACGGAAATGCCAGTAGAAGTCAATGAACTTGGCATTTCCAAGTGAAGCATGTCTTCTCTAATTGTAGTTGGAAGAAACGAAGATTCCTGCGAACATGCAGCAATTTCAGGACCGACCAATTCTACGTCACAGCTTATCATGGCATCTCCCATAACAGTTTTCAAGTGATCATATGTATCCTCCTGTCTTTTCTTGGTATGCAGCAATTCTCTGATAAAGACAACAGTAAGGAACATTACTTATAAAACTGGATGAACATATATATCCATACAACTTCACAGAGTTATAGTTATGTCCCATAATAAGGATGATACATCACAGTTGCTTCTTTGAGAGTTAGGCGAGTAGCACTAAGTTTGCTAAAACAATCGTTCGAGTTTAAGAAGGAATTTTAGTAAATGAAACCTGGTATCTGTAACAAAGAATAGGTCCATCACTCTCCCATCAGGTGTCGTTGATACTTTAACCTTTTTAATATTGAGTTCCAGCTCGCAAAGCCCGCCTGTCACATCTGCCAAAAGAAATTAACCAAGGTCAGTGGCAATGAAATTCTATCACTTCTTAGTATCTAAAATTTCGTAATCAATCATTCGAATGACTGCATATTAGATGATATTTTACATGATTCTACATAAATCAAAATTTGTGATCTCACAAAAAATCGTCAGATAAAGTGGCCAGAGTGAGATTTTATTTTCCAAACAGCCCCAACCACACAACGAGTACTTCCCCTTCTCCTTCGCGCAATAAAGAAGGGGAAGCAGAGAAAAATAAAAGACATATAGAGAGTATAATCATCATTCTAGCAAACCAATAATCATATATCTATAGCATAAAACGGACAGACATTTCTTACAACGTATAAGGCAAGATAAATAAACTAAGATGCAGATGCAGGAGAACCAAGTCCAAAAGCAGAGATTCCTGAAAAACTTGCCATGTAAGAGCCCTTTTCTGTCATGACAGCATAACTTTAAGAGGAATACATCAGGAGGTCCTGGTGACTGCAAGTCTGACCGATAATACGAAATTCCTGAAGCTGAAAAGCAAGAAGGGCAAACGCCTAATAATCTCTTTTTCAATAAACCCCAACGAGTACTTGAGTTGCCAGCCACCCAAAACACTACGTAGCACCATTTCCCATCCGTAGAGACATCTATACCAAATCAGAAATCACAACACTCATAATCAAAACATACTACCACAACTCCTTTCCAGAAAATTAATAAAGTGAAGTACTATCATACCAAATCAGAAATCACAACAAAAACATACTACCACAACTCCTTTCCAGAAAACTATTAAAGTGAAGTACTATCCATCTAATATTAAAAGCCAAAAGAAACAGAAAAAAGAAGTAAACTTTAACCCATCTTTCTCTTTTCAAGACATATGAAGGGTTGAGGCATGAAGTATAGCCGAAATTTACCAAGATGAGGAATGGAGGAATGTAAAGAAGAAAGAAATAAAAGGAAGAGAAATTCTTAACCCGAGTAACAGAAAGAAAAAGAAAAAGCCCGCAAGTTTTTCCCTTTGGTGAAACTAAGTTTTTATGCTCAAAAGGCTAATACTCACCACAATTGAAATTTGAAATAGCTAAATTCAGCAGTAGCACAACTTAAATTTGGCATCAACCGAACTATTCCTTACCTCCTCTAACGATGCTGAGACCAAAAGACAGTATGATACGACATAAATCACAACCGAGGCCGGTCTTATCAGGGCAATTAACAGTGATTACGGTCGGGTCTCCTTCTTTCTCTGCTTGCCTGATGATAACAACGTCGTCGTACGGAATACCCATGTCTTCTTCTTCTTCCTCGTTTCCCAATCTCTGTTCTTAAAGATTGAAACTTTCCTCCAAAAGAAACAGAGCTACATATGTGCAACTATTTTTTGCTCTCTGGGTTTTTCTAGTCAGCTACTGTTCGGCTTTGTTTGGTGTACAGAGAAGCAAGGAGTGTAGAGGTAAAAGAAAGACAGAGGGAAACGAGAATTTGCTGTTTCTTTTCTTCTGCTTCACTTGTTTTTGTCGATGTTTCACTGTCCAAACTTTATATGAATTTTCAGCTTCACTTAATTTTCCTAGGCTAACAGATTAGTTCCGCAAACAGTGAACGGGAGTTAAGGAGTCAATTGAAAATCTCGGGCACGAGATGATCCGAAGTTAGAACCTTAAATGGATCGGCAAAATTATTTGATAATCAAGTAAAACTTTTATCCTCGGCCATCGACAGGGACTCCAAGTAAAGCGAACACCGTCCTCCTCTGTTGCTTTCCTGTTTTCACATCTACAAACTTTCCGTAGCCTAAAAACAAACGAACAACAAGGCAACCAAACTGCGATCTTGTTAAAAGTAGATTCTAGTTATTGAACTCCAACATTAAATCAAAGATGACAATGTACAAGTGTTTGAAACTTCTTCATTTTGATATTGCTGCTTTCATGATAACATTACAAGTGAATTTGACATAAACTATTCTTACTAATTTATAAATATCTTTCTATAATTTTTTTATTCTCTATTTTTATTGAAAATGAAAAATATTACATCATATTTGATGTAAGAACATAATAAAACAAATTTCTAAACTTTATATGAATCATTAGATTGTAGTATGACTTTTGTTATATTATGTTCGATATTCATTAACAAGGTTGTTGCTTTTTTATTGCTATTTTGATTTTCGTTCTTTTTAGTTTTAAAATCCAGTAATAAATATATTTGATTATGTTTGCTTTTTATATTTTATTTATTTTAGTTTTATAATTTATTAATTTGTTTTACATTATTAGTGTTTGTGATGATAACGGGCGATCCCATCAATTTTTTTTAAAAATCACTTTCTTAAAAATTAAAAATATAAAATAATATTTTTTAATTAGATCCTAGTCTAGGCTATCAAACTTAAATCTAACTTAGACCTGATTTCTTTAAATAAAACGATGTAATTATACTTAAAATAATTAAATTTTATGTAATTCTAAACTTGGGCTTAACCTATAAATCAATTTATTAAAAAGGCCTAAATTTGAATTCAGGTGATTATCATCCCTATTATCGAAAAAAATAAAATCAATCATTAGATTATAGTATGACTTTTGTATATTATGTTCTATTTTCACTAACAAGGTGGTTGTTTATTGTTATTGCTATTTCGTTCTTTTTTAATTTTAAATCCCAATAATAAATATATTTGGTTACGTTTGTTTTTTATATTTTACTTATTTTAGTTTCATAATTTATTAATTTTGTTTACATTACTAGAGTTTGTCGAGTAGGGATGATAGTTGACTGCCAGTCTCATCAATTTTTTTTAAAATAATTTTGTTAAAAATTAAAATATATAAAACAATATTCTTTAAATCAGATCCTAATCTAAACTGTCAAGCTCAAATTTAACTGAGACGTAATTCTTTTAAATAAAACAAGATTATTATATTTAAAATAATTAAAATTAGGATAATTCTAAACTTAAGCTTAACCTATAAATCAATTTATTAAAAATACCTAAATCTAAATCCATTAGTTAGCTGATCGTCAGCCCTATTATCGAATAAAATAAAATGAATAATGTCCATCGGTCTTAGAATCCAATGTTTGAACTCATTTACAGAGAAGTTGGAATTTCAAATAAACAAAATCTCGCGATAAAATATCGGGGAGGGTTTTATTATTTAGTTTTATGGATTAACATGGCAGGATCCAGGAAAGAGGCCGTCAACTCAACTGTTGATAGCCGCCATCACGTGTCTTATTAAGGGGATTGAATTTGATCACTGTCGCACGTGTTTTACCTGTACGTTTTGGCGGGGGCCTAAGGACAAAAGTAGGGCTTATTCTTATGGGTATATACGAGGATTATTATTTCCGCCGAATAGTTAACTGATTTGATATGTTGATTCAATCCCGACATCACAATAGTAATAAGCAAACTGCAAGCGTATATTTACAAACAGAGTCTATATTATACACTAGCACGGGAGGAAACAAGGCCTTGTGTTCCAATGAACTCGTCCTTTAATTTAACTCAGCCGGATAAAGAAAGGAAGGGTAAGATATTTGTAAATGACAGTTAACTTAATTGAGGGGTTGTTTAGCTCCATTTATATTTCTTATTGTAAATTTTATTTTTTATGTTTTGTTTTTAGTTCCTATTTTTCTTTTAAATTAAAAAATTGTTAATTTCTTAGTTATATTTTATTACAAACTTAAAGATAAATTATTTAAATTTACTTTAATCTCTTATATAATTTTTATTAGTAAATTATCGATAAAAATCATTTTTGTGAAAAATAATTTTAAAATTTTATTTTATTTATAAATTAATATTTATCGTAAATATATTTTAATTATTAAATAAAAGGATTTTGAATATATTTTAAATTTAATTATGTTTTTGATAATAATAATTAATTTAACTTAACTAAAAATAGAAATTTATTAAGTTAAATTATTCTTAAATTTAATTAATTAAATATAATGTAAAATTAAATTATAAATACTTCTTATTAATAATTAATATATTAAATAATATTTATTTAGTTGATAATAAATAGAAACAAAAAAAAACAAATGTTACTTTTATAATTTGCATAAAACATGCATACTGAAAAAAATCAAAACTAAAAGCTCACCTGTTTGAAAGCTAAATTTAAAAAAAAATTAAAATTTTAAAAATTAAATAGAAACTTGAACAATTTTTCCATCATGTTGCTTTAGAAGCAAAGAACAAGGGACGTCCATGTCTCTTTCCGACCAATACAATCAATAGTTAGACTGCAAGTTGATCGGGTTTGCGTCCACCGCCAGAGTGGCAGATAGAGACAACGCAACAAGGAGGAACTACTTTAGGGACAGGTCGCTTCATTCAGTGGTCGTTGAGAAAATGTGTTTTTTATAAAACTAAGGTTGACGCCATGTTTTCTCTTCATTCGCCAAGGACATGGAACCAATCCTTTCTGCTGTGACTTGGTATAAAACTTGTAACAACGGATAAAGAGTAGAGGCATTTTCTTTTATTTGCCTTAAAAGGAACATTAATTATGCATTTCTCTTTTTAATTATTTCCTTTTTCTCGTTTCCAAGACATGTAGGCTTTAATTCACCTGATTCACTAAATCCGTGTCAACCTGTTTCTTGTAACATCCAATCATTCAATAACTGACAGAGAAAAAAAGTTGAAAACAGGAGGTAAAGGTAATTTGAAGTTAAGACGTGTATTAAGAAATTAAGGTTTTTTTTTAAATAACTAGTAAGAAAGAAATCGAAATAAAAATATAAAAATAGAAATAGAAAGTAAAAATCATAATATAAATAAAATTGTTGATTATGCATTTTTAGTATAATATTAAAAAGTTAATAATTATGTTAATATTTGGTATTAAATATTAAAAATGATAGTAGGGAATTTTTTATTCGTATTTAGTTGTTATATAATTTATTTTGTATATAATTAATTAAAATATTTTATATTTTATAAATAATTAAACAAAAATTTTCTATAATTTATGAAATTATTATTTTAAAATAATTTTATGATAAGAATTAAAGTATCAATAAAAACAAAATAAAACAATTATTATCATTTCCATTCACTTTGTAAAGTATTACTATGTACATATATTCTATTGCCTTACTAAGAGACAAGAAGTTATCATAAACTCTTGCCTGGCTCTCGCTAAAATTCATTTTTCAACTTGAAAAATAATTTATATATTATTTAGTATCAGTATATTATTATATACATTTTTAAATTATTTAATACTTATATAAAAAATAAAAACTGCAAAATTTTTCATTATATTTATGTGTATATATATAATTATCCGTACCACCTAATCCTAGGGCCCAGTTTTTGTTGTGAACTATCCATTCCTACCGTATACTAAAATATATTTGTATAATTGCACCACTTTACTCATGATTAACAGGTCGGCCGGTTGGTGGATTATGAAAAGCCTAAGATAAATAATAAAAGGCTTTACTGTTCATTTCAAGCAATTTACATATTTTAACATCCACTTTTGTAGAGGATGGATGAGTTTATCTCTCTTTTGTAATCATAAGATTATGACCCTGTTTGGCAATTAGCTGATTTTATTTAGCTGTTAGCTGATAGCTGATTTGACTAGCAGATTGCATTAGCTGTTTGTTAGAGATGTTTGATAAAATTAGCTGTATAATATTAGCTGTTTATGTGTAAAATGACTTATAAGGATATAATTTTTTAAAAAAATTATAATGACATGTTTTTTATATTTTAATATTTCTTTAAATATTTTCATAAAAATTTAAATTTTAGATATTTAATTTTATAAAAATTAAGTTTATAAGTCTATTAAAAAATATAACATATAATAATAATGAATTAGTGTGATTTATTACTTGTAATCTACTACTTGTACTAAATCAGTGTGATTTATAACAAAATAAGTGTGTACTCATCACATAACTTGGCCAACTAATGAAGATTGACTATAGAAAGTTGTCAAATTAGTGGTCAAAAAACTCATGGACTAATGGGTGGAGGCCATGTTGAGAGGTGGTAGGAGGTAGACACCATAAAAAAGCACAATATAAGTTAGTCCTACAGTAATTGACATTTGGGATTGAGGGGCATCTTCTGTCATTTATTCAATCAGTTGAAGTAAAAAGCTACTCTTTTTGAGCTTTTTGAAAATCAGCTTATTGGGTTCAATCAGCTAACCCAATCAGCTGATTACCAAACACTAAAACAGCTGGTCAATAAAGTCAATAAGCTAAATTTGTTCAATCAGCTATTTTTTCAGCTGATCAGCTAGCAACCAAACACGTCCTATAAGTTTAAGTTACAAAAAGTAATTTCTTTGTAAAAATATCAAACAAAGGTTGTATATATTATAACTTTTTCCAAACTTCAGCAAAATGGAAAGCTTTGTACACTAAGCATGAGAGGACAAGAAATGAGCAAGTTGTTTTACTGTTTGGAATGTGAACTAAATTGCAGACGCAGGGAGAGAGAGACTTAGTGGCGTCACCCAGCGTGAGAGACCCAACGAGAGTGACAGTGGGAGAGGCCCAAAGGCATGAGCGTGGCAACCCACGTCCAAATCTGCAAGCGAGAGGCGATTCCAATCTCCAATCTCTACCGCCCTTGTTTAGCATTGCAGACACTTTCACCTTAATGGAAGGCCCTTTGTCGGTCATTTATGAGGTGGTGAACAAGGGTAATTCTTTAATCTCCAACACTGATTTCTCTCCTCTTTCAAGGGAAACCTTAAGCTCACTCATAGGCAACAACGACACCGTGGGGGCTGATGTCTCAACAGCTCCCTCAAATACTATGAGATCAGCTGGAAATTGGCGCAGTAAATTTCCCTCTCACCATAACAAGGGCCAACGGAATCATTATAAAATTATATTCAAAGATGGGGTTGTATCTTCACCTCTAGAGTTATTAGCTACCGACATTCAAGCTTGGTTCACCACTTTCATAGGATTTTTTGGACTAAGTGACCTGCTTTTTGGGTTGTGAATGCGTGGGCGAGAGCTCAGTGGGAAAACAAAGGTCTGCAGAATGTGATGTTACGTGAAGATAGTACCATTCTCTTTAAATTTGCTGATTAAACATTTCTCAAGGAGAATGTAGAACAAGGCCCATGGCACATTGGAGGCCAACCACTATTTCTACAGCAGTAGAGGCCAAGTATGGAACTTGATAGAAGTAGGATTGAGGTTCTGCCATTGTAGGTTCAATTTCATGATTTACTGATGGAATTTTGTACAATGAAGGGGCTAAGTTTCTTAGCCAATGCCTTAGAGAAACATGTTTATACGGACTCTCAAACGGTCAAAATGGAGAGAACTGGATATGCCAAACTTTGTATTGAAGTGTAGAAGAATGCATCTTTACCCAACAACCTTCCTGTGGATCGGTTTACTGAGATGGCAGAAAAAATACGTGTTGATATTCACATCTCTTATCCATGGAAGCCAAACTCTGCTAAGAAAAAAGGCAACCTTGAGGTAGAGTTTTTAGCACTGGTTGGCAGGAGAAATTAATTGGGTCGACTTCAATTGTTATTGATGAAACAAGAGAGGAAGTTGGGATCCTCCCTTTGTCACTGAATTACAAACTCAGTCAACAAGGACTGATGAGACATTAACCACTGAGGTAGTTTCTATGGTCCAGAAGCAGTCTATATCAACTGAGCATAATATTCAACTGTTCACTAATAGTGGGGATTTAAATTTTGAAGAAATAAAGAAAACTAAAGGTTTATTGAATTTGACAGGGCACATTACTCCTACTGATATTATTGGAGATTGAGAACAGTTTGGACAATGGATCAATTGACTTTACTTTCTAATATTTGGAACATTGTCAGAGGGATTGGATCAACATGCTGACTCCATTAACAATCATTGGGAAAATTGAGAATGTTGTGGCAAAGCCCCCTATGACTAGGACATAATATGCACAACAAATAACAATAAAAAAAAATCCAGTGATGATTGTGTGGTAAGTCAGGGCATAGAAGATATCATCTCTCAAATTGAAAAACAAGCAGAAGATTGCAATTTTCCACTAGCTACAGCTTAAATTTCAAATATTCCAAGAGATTTTTGTTTACAGTCTAAAACTGCAAAAAAAAAAAAATCAGTAAGGAAGAGAAAACAAAACCCAAAATACTTGAGAGTTTTTCCTAGATAAGATCGTTAATTGGCTTTATTTAGAGAGTTTTTGGTTATGTTGTGATATGATAGCAGGCCTAATGCTTTTGAGCTCATTGCAGTGTGGCCATGGTTTTGACTAAAATTATATAAGTTTTTCATTTTTTTCAAAAAAAAAAACTGAATTGCAACGAAGGGGGGACTATCATGTAATCCCAAGGCAGTGAGCGGACAAGGATTCAATTGAGAGATGCATTTAGATACTTTATCTTTGTTTATTTTTCATAAGTCCTTATAAAATCTATGAGATTCGAATGTCTACCCTTTTTCATCTTATGTTATTGGAATCCAGATACTAGGGTTACAAGCAGTAGAGCTCACGTTTGAACACAACTGGAGAAAGTCGTGAAAGAGACAGTAACCAGGTCAAGTCATTTTCGACCCTCTTAGCTTTTCATACAGGGCAATTGGTGAAATATACGCAAAAGATCCTGCAACCTCCGGTAGATTCAACCACAAATCAGCTCTCAACTCGTGTGGAGGTCGATGCTTTTAACTTTTCATATGGGGCAACTGATGAAAGATATGCAAAGCATCCTGCAACCTCCCGTAGATTCAACCACAAATCGGCTCCCAACTCTTGTGGAGGTCGTCACTTGCTTACTAGGTCGTTCTTATCCAGTCCAAAACGTTATCGTTAGAAGTAGACCATTCATTCATTGTTGTCCGTCTTCCACACAAGCGAGTCTAACTTTGAAAGTGTTTTAAAGGTCAATTAGAAAAGTAAGGATCTAATTTTAAACCTTTTCATACAAGTTTAAGACAAAAATACTAAATTCTAATATATAAAAGTTAAGTTCGAATATACCAAAATTATGTGGCAAGGATTTGATAATGATAATGTCATCATAATATTAATACTTTGTCGAAAATTATTATTATTGCAATTTATTCATCTTTTTGGTCAACTACAATAGTTGGGATATGTTCTTTTGGTGTTATTACTTATTAAATCTTTTGTTCTAATTACTCTATTTTAATTCTATTTTATTAAATTTCATTCATATATTTATATAAAATTTATTATAAATCTATAAATAAGATTTAATAAAATATGATAAAAATATCATAACCAATATAAAAAATTTGATCCCGATACTAGTATGGTCAATCTGCCCAAAACTCCATTGATCGAATATCATGATCTAAACTATAGGAATTTTGGGAACAAATGCAGTCTTACGTATTCTTGTCTAGTGTGTTAGGTTTAGCTAGTCAAGTCACGCACGGTGTTGGCCACTCAGAATGGTGTCCAAGGCCACGATTCTTTCTTGTCTTCTTCCGTCTTATACAGTGACTAATTGATCCCTAAACAAAAGCATATCGAAGAAAAGGTACACTTCCCAGATTACTTTCCACCGTTGTCGCAATTATTGACATGGTTAAGCATCAAATTAGACTTTTTACTCGTTTCTTTTCCTGAAGAAATTCTGAATGGTTACTGTCATGCTTTACTTTTAGTTTTACTGGTTATAATTCTGAATTTGAAATTAGAAAAAAAAAAGGGGGCTATATATGAGTTGTATCTTTTATCCCTTCGCTTGGATCGGGAGATATATGGTTTTTTAGTAATATCAATATCTTGGTCAATTGGGAAGCCTATGATGTCTAAGTTCCGGCATTGGGACAACCTTCTTACCATTAAATTCCACCACCATCATAGTCATTTTCAAGCAAAGAATGGTCCTAAGTTCTGACCTGTTTTTCATTTGTCATTTGCCGGCTGTCTTTGTCAAATCTTTAAAATATATTACGTAGGGACATATTTCTCATAAAATATTGCAAGTATTCAATCCACGAGCTTGGCTCTCACGGAAACTCCAGCAACTTGCGCTAATTAGGATGCTTCAAGATTCTCCACTCCACCTCGGATGAACTGAATTGACTTGCATGTGGCCAAACAATCAGATTACATTTGCCTTAGGCTTAGCTCATCCTAACTCAGCTCTCATCGTTCTCTTTCTGATAAAATCTTAATTCCGACTCTTTCAATTTACCGATGAGTTTCATCTATGAGCGCAAATTTGGTCCAAGCAAGGACACCTAAACTTGTTCAGTAGTCAATACCATCAGCCACGGCATTCTACTCTTTATTTGTTCATTTCGTTGGGAGTGAGCTCAGATGACTTTGACTTGATTTACCCTATTGTCAATTGATTGAACTTTTTAGTTTTTAAGAAAACAAATATTTTCAACTTCTAGCAGGCTACCCTGAAGGCCTGCATCATTCTTGCATAATGCGTTGTTCATTTACTCCTCAAGCAATAGTCTTTCTACACAGAAGTAACCCCACAGTATTATAATACTCTCAAAATGCATCCCCTGAGCAATTTCTGTTTGTATGAAACCGACCTTATGCCCATGCAGATATGAGGTTTATATTCCAACAGTTTCACTCCCATCAAGTTACAAGATAGTTAATATAAGATAGTGATTCACGATGATTAACGTTAGGCATTCATGGCTGGAAAGTAAACTTTCCTACTTCAGTCCTGCTTAGAATCTCCCGGTGATACACGTTTTGAAACAGGCACCTGTTCCCCAGTGCCATTTATTTCCTCCACCTGCCAAAACATAAGCTTAAACCTTATTTGTGCTTGCATTGTGCACTAACATCGATCAATCCCATAAAAGAAGAGAATGAAAATGAAAAGAGGAAACAACAACAAATAAACAACCACGCAAGGCATTTATGGGTCCTCCTTAAAACTTAGGACATGCACATAGCCATCCACCCAACACAAGCGACAAACCAAGATCATTGTTTTAAAAATGCAATAAGCAAAAGACATGCAGAAACAGCTGGCAAATCATAATGGTTACTAGTACTGTACGTCTATCCATGTTCCACAAACCATATATGAATTGACAGAAAGATTACGAGAAACTATTCTAAAATATACTTGCACCTTGTCAATTCTGATTTCCTACCAATCTTGAAAGGAAGCCGAACCAATAGAAAATTAATAGAAAGCACAAAGCTGCACCACAGGGTGAACACTCAAAAATTAAACTACTACATTACTCGTCTCTTTTTCCATTCTGCATCATTTGTACTAGAATGAATTTTCTCCCAGCACAGACCCTTAAAAGTTTCAAATAATGAACATTTTCAAATGAGCTTCAGAATAATGGGTCATATTGAACCCTTCACTTATCCTACCTCATCGACCACAAACATGTAGGTAAAAATTCACTTCAAACAAAATTATTAAGTTAGCTACTCAACTTTCTTCCTACAACAATCAACTCCCCAAGTTTAGCATGTTTCCCATTTATTTTCTGTAGCCAAGTCAAACTAAAATAGTGGTGTTTTCACTTCCTCTAGGGAGACAGTCCTCTAGGGTTAAATATTTCTATAAATACTGGTGGCAAAAGGCGAAGTGATGTCAAGAACAAGTATAGATTTAATCAATTTTGTTTGATATTTCCTTTGTTACCGAAACATATATCTCTTTAGAAGCTATTCATGCATCTGAAAGTACTCTTCACAAAATTTAGATAGTATTAATCGAACCACAAATTGTTATAATAAGGAAAAATTAGAAATACAACAGTTATATAAAAAATTTCAAACACATTATAAAAGTCATTATGAATAATTGACCTATTTGTCTATTTATACTGCAATCATTTTTAATGAACAACTGTACCATCTGTAATCAATTATTAACTGAGTTTAAACATTTAGAAACTTTCGTTTCTACACATTGTGTCTAAAGAGATTATTATAGATGAAGATATAACTATCTATTTTCATGTAGTCTTAATTGTCAATAGCCCGATTTTGCATCTAATGTTGTAAACCAATTATTGCCTTTTAATTTACCAATAATGTAATCTTTACGTGGTAATTTATAAGCATCGCCTATTGTAGCTTTGTTTAATTCTTTATAGTTAATAAACATTCGTCTTTTTCCACATTTTTGTTCAGAATGACTATTTGCATAGAAAGCTGGTGCTGAATGTTTACTAGTACTAGGTGAAATTAATTGTTTCTTTTGAGACACAGGAGTGGTTATTTGTGGTGGGGTGTCTTATTTGTTTAAAGTAGATGTAATAGGTGGAATAGTTGATTGAGAAAGTTGTTGTGGTGTGATTGGTTGAACTGTAGGTGCTTCTTGTTTTTCGAGGAGGCTAATGGTTGTTCTTAACTGGTTGATATCCTTTGTGACGATTCCTACTTGTTGCTGCAATTCAGATCTTTGTAAAAAGATTACCCTATCCTATTAATAAGATAGTAGAAGAATTATTTTTAATTAAACAAAAAGAAAATTTAGTAGCTTACAACTTAGGAGGAGCTATTTCAATAGTAAAAGAAGTTTTATCACAAAAACGTTTAGAAGCAAAATTATATAAAAAATTCTTTTTAATATTTACTTATCGGAAAGGATTTTTAAGTTTGATTTCTATGAGTTGATCATTGGTATTTTTGTTAGGATCTAAAGGATTATTGCTACAAACTATATTAGTTTTTCTATCTCAGTTTGTAAGGTACAATTATTTAGTAAATAAAATTGTAATTGATCTAACTTTTCTTTTACTAATTGTAAGTTTTGATAATAAGTTGTATGATATATGGGAATTTTAAGAATTATTGATTATTGATTTAAAGTTTTTATTGTTGGTGTTTTTAAAGTTATATAATGTAGATATTGACAGAAAGGGTTATATAATTTCAGAAAATTATTCCCTAAAATTAATTGTAATCCTGATTCTTGTTGATATATTGAAGGAATTATAAAAGTATAATTTTCAATAATAAGTTTGTTATAGTAGTTTACATACCAAATAGATTTTATGGTTCCATCTGCTATTCGAATTTGCCAAGGTTTTTGTAGTTTTTTCCAATCTTTTAAGAGTGTCATAAAGGCTATACAAATAGTAGCTCCAGTGTCAATGGATGCATTAACTTTTTTATTTTGAATTACTACTTGAATAAAAGTAGTGTTCAGATTCAATTGTTGAGTTGGAGTCTTGGAGTTCATATTGATAGAGTGAAGAGATAATCGAGTCTGTTCCGTAGTCGGATTTAATGGGTTGAAGATTATATAATGGCTGAATGTAAAATGTTAAAATTTTCTTTATATTTATTTTTATTTTGTTGAGGACAATTGTTTACATAATGACCTTCTTCTTTACAAAGCCAACATCGGCATGTGTTTTTCTTTTGAGGACAATATTTCTTTTTAGGTTTAAATTGACTGTATGCTTTTTCGCTAAATAGTTTTTAAGAAGGTTTAAAATGTGATTTTTTATAATAATATCTTTTTGGGTATTGTCCCCATTTATATATATTAACATATTGTGTTTTCTTTTTTGTTTTAGATAGTTGTCTAAATCACAATCATATTGTTGTTGAACTTTACAAAGATTTTTTAATATACGTATCGTTGCTGTATCTTCATTGGTAAATGTCCATTGAGTTTTTGTGCTGCATTTTAGTTGTAACTATTTTCTTTCTTTAGCTAAATCCTTGGTCAGATATATAATTTAATAATCTAAGAAATTTTTGAACTTCTGTAATGTTTTTTAATATATCTGGAAAATGTTATAGTTTCTCAAGAATATTGGATTGTAATGGTAAGAAACCACTGTGAACTTCTATTCCTAAATATTCAATATTTTGTTGTGCTAATTTAATTTTCCTTTTACTGAGAATTAATCTTTGTGTTTTACAATGGGTGAGAACTAATTTAATTTTTTGCAAATGATCGTCTTTATCTTTAGAGAAGACTTTTATATTGTATAAAAACACTACGAAAATGGAAGGTGGATTTATTATCGGTTAAATATCTCATTCAGACAGATTCAAAATATTTAATTGGATTTACTAAATACAATATTGAAACTAATTATAATCAAGGTTGATTAATTCGATGGAAATTAGAACTAAATCAACATACTGACGCAAAAATAAAAATGTATTTAAAATACCTATTTACCCAATGATCTCTAATGCCAATTTCAGAGGCTGGGTGACAATTTAAGAATTGGACAGGGAGTTTTAGGAATGAGCTTTTATTTTTACATGTTGAACAAAGATCCGGTGCTTACATTATATAGAATAGACTTGAACACTTCGTAGTGTCCCCGAAACAAAAGGAGAAAAGACTTGAAGTAAAAGGAAAAAGTAAAAAGGAAATAAAGGCAAAGCAGACTCCTAGCTAATTATTTTCCAAACAATCTTGACAGGTGGCTTACATTATGTACAAAGATGAGTGGTGCTTTCTTTAGTGCATAATGACTAGTCTTCAATAATTACTTCTACAAAGCTGTCATCTTTGAACTGGTAGGGCAAAGCGGGCACTTGTGAGTTTGATAATGTTGAATTTGTTGACAGATCATATTCTTCCATTGTTTTGACAGTTCGCTGAATACTCCAGAGAGGGTAGAAAATGGTGCCTCAAATTGTTTGATGAGCTAGAGATATTCCTGTGCAATTGTGGTCTTGTATGTTGATGTCATCACTAAATTTTGTCCTTGATAATTGAGCTTTATCAACGAATCTTGATTAATTTTTTGACTTTGATAAACTCCTTCTATATAGTAGTGATTTAATTGATTAATAGTTTCCCAATAAATGTCATACTGTGGTGGTTCATCGATTGGTAGATACATCCTGTTGCTTATTCCAATTTGAACATAAGCTATTCGAGATAGCTGAACGTCTGGTCCTTTGGAGAGATGCTTGTGCAATTGTGGTCTTGTATGCTAATGTCATCACTAAATTTTGTCCTCGATAATTGAGCTTTATCAACAAATCTTGATTAATTTTTTTACCTTGTTGATAAACTCCGATGCAGTGGAGATTTAATTGATAATAGTTTCCCAATTAAAGTCAGCTTATTCCAATTTGAACATAAGCTATTCGATATAGTTGAATGTCTGGTCCAGCTCATCAAACAATTTGAAGCATCATTTTCCTCTTCAGAATGTTCAGCGAACTGTCAGAATAATGGAAGAATATGATCTGTCAACAAATTCAACATCATCCAACTCACAAGTGCCCGCTTTGCCCTACTAGTTCAAAAACAGACAAAGATGATAGCTCTGCAGAAGCAATTATTATAGACTAGTCGTTATGCGCTAAAGAAAAGCACCGCTCATCTTTGTACATAATGTAAGCCACCTGTCAAGATTCTCTGAACAATAATTAGCCAGGAATATGCTTTTTCTTTATTTCCTTTTTACTTTTTGCTTTTACTTTAAGTCTTTTCTTCTTTTGTTTCGAGGACACTACGAAGTATTCAAGTCTATATAATGTAAGCACCGAATCTCTGTTCAACATGTAAAAATAAAAGCTCATCCCTAAAACTTCCTGTCCAACTCTTAAATTCTCGCCCAGCCTCTAAAATTGGCATTAGAGATTGTTGAGTAAACAAGTATTTTAAATGCGTTTTCATTTTTATGTCATTGTGTTTATTCATTAATTAGACATCTATTTCCTTAATCTCTTGGAATTACTTTCTTAGATTTTCTATAACTATGCCTATCTGTGAAATTTGTACAAACCTTCATCTATTAATAATACATACTGAACAGGAGCTTAAACTCAGTAGAAAGTGTATGAAAACATTTACCGAAACATATATCTCTTTAGAAGCTATTCATGCATCTGAAAGTACTCTTCACAAAATTATAGATAGTATTAATTGAACCACAAATTGTTGTAATAAGGAAAAATTAGAAACAAATCAAAATGGAGAAAAAAGAAAAAGAGAAAACCAAACAAAATATGATTGGAATTATAGACCAGTTGACCAAGAAGAACAAAATCATTTTGGCTATTACAAGATCATGTCACTTCCTATTAAGTCTTATAATAGTTGATGGCTAGAATATTTCAATTAGAAGCGATAGCTTGTCTTTCCTATTATAAACAGGATTTTGCAAGACAAGACAACAAATTATCATTATGAATCCTTGTGGAAGGATATTTCAATCAGAATTTGTAACTTACATATCCTAGTATAAATACGCATTTGCAGGACAACATAACATATTATCATTCTCTGATATTTCATAGTATAAATAGGCATCTATAGGACAACAAAGCATATTATCATTTTGAATCTTTATGAAAGAATTATTTGACTATGATGGCTAGTAGGAATGGTAGTGGTAGCATGACCCGAAATCAACAGGCCATGTTGGTTTGACCAAACTTTGGGTTGGGCTCAAGCTGCGGGGTGCCTACCTAAACAACGTCATTTTGGTATAACTAACCAAAACGACGTCATTTTTGTCAATTATACCGAAATGATGTTTTGGTTGCAACTTAAGCCTCATACGAGCCTGGCCTATTGCCAACCCTAGTATTATTGATGGGGAATTTGGAACAATCACGGTGAGGCAGCAAGAATTGCCAATAAAGATGAATTCTAGCAGGAAGTTGCTCTGCCTAACAGCCTTGTTGTGCGGGATTTGTGTGCAATAAAAATTCCGAAGGGGCAGGTGGACTTATGCAATTTCTGAAGAAGTTGAATCTCCAGTAGCAATGATCAGACTCAAGGGTGGACAGTTATCACTAGTGCTCTGACTATTCGCATATGAAGAAAATAATTGCAAATCAATTATTTTATACATGGAAGTTAGGAAAGAACCCAAATTCAGCTAGAAATTAGAAAGTATCAATCTTATTTAACCAGTTTTGATCCCTAGATCGCTATCCACCAATTTTTCCGAGTGATGTTTCAGGAACTCCTCTTTTCCAGTTTCAAAAGGCTAGCAGTTGCAATCTTTTCTTTACCCTAGTGACAAGTCTTAGACCTTAAGAGAACAAAGTCATTAAATCGCCAAAGATTCGTATATTCAACTGAAAATAGTCAATCATATGTTAAACCGAAAATAGTTCGTTCAGTCTACAACACACACGAGTCAGTTTATAGTACTCCGATTCAGTTTAAGTGGAAAAGCAGATAATATTATAAGAAACGACCAAAAAAATTCAGATAAACCACCAAAATCAAAGTCAATTACTCACTTTGTTGCCGCTCTCTTGTTTAGCTGCAGGCTTATAAGGGCAGGTAGGAGGAGCCCTCTCTGGTTTCCTGTACTCCCATCCAAATAGCGCATACACTTTCCCCTAACAAGTATTCATCATACAATTTTTATTCACCAAAAGCGATAAGACATTAGCTTTGATAACAAATTCAATCACTAACAAAAGGGTGTATGGAGAAGACTCTGTTACCATGATATAGTCGAACAAAAGGGGCAAAAGATTCACGATTGGGACGAGGAACAGAGGCAGTAAACACGCTATGCAAACCTAACCCAATAATTTGAAAGTAAGTCAAACGGATTTCTATCTAAAACGACCTAAAAAGGATAAAGGAAATCGTAAACTTGCCATCTTTTTCTGGGATTGTTACACCGTCGGTGACGATTGATACCTGCTTCAAAACTCGGATGCTTTTATCTGTTCTTTTGCCGAGAAGAGGGATTAAGATTATGATGAGAGTGGAAGCGGAGAAATGTTTAAAATGTTGCTCTGAAGAGGATTGTAAATTTTCAAGCTCTAGATGGTGACGGAATCACAAAGAAGCTGTCTAAGTCTACCCTTGACTTTTGAACGCGTCCTACGTTAGTTATGATTCTGTTGTATGGAATTCGTATTTTGGTATGAACTTTAAAAGGGGTCGTGAATCATTATGTGGAATATGAACTAATTAAAACTTAAAACCAGTTTAATTATAGCTTCATTACCCTTATCCTTTCTTTTGTTGAGCTTAGCCTCCGGATCAAATATTAGCCTATCTAGTAGAATATATTAGTTGTTAGTTAATTATATTAATATAATTAGTTATTATGTATAAAATAATTTATGAGGGCATGAATTAAAAAATAAAGATATAAGTATTAAATTTCTTTGAATATTTTCATAAAAATTTAAATTTTAAATATTTAATTTCACAAAAATTAAGTTAATAACTCTAATAAAAACATAATAATAATAATAATAATAATAATAATAATAATAATAATAATAATAATTGCAAGAGTTTGAAGAGAGTTCTATCTCTATCTCTCTCCTCTCCTCTCTCATAGTAGGGGGTATCATTGAAGTTTACGGTATTAGTATTTGGTAAAGGGTAAGCAATAATAAAAGATGACTTCTTGAGTAATTTGTAATTACTTTTGGGCAAAATTTTCTTTTAGTCCCTTAATTTCTCAACCGTCTGAGCAAAATACTCCTCATAGGAACATTTTCAAAAACATCAGATTGAGTCCAATCTACCAACCCAATCAGTTAATTATCAAACATGATTATCAACAGTTTGACATGATCAAACAACCAAATACCTTTTAATCTGCCAAGGATAACTTATCAGTTATTTACCAAATAAGGCAAATGAGTTTATGTTAATATAGGTCATGTTTGACAATCAACAGACCTATATTAGTGGTTAGCTAAAAGCATATTAATATAGCTGATTTGACTAGCAAATACATCAGCTATTAATTTAAAGATGTTTGATAAAATTAATTGTTTATATACAAAATGAGTTACGAGAATATGACTTAAAAAAATTTATGAGGACACTAGTATTAGTTGTTTATATTTTAGTATTTCTTTGAATGTTCTCATAAGAATTTAGATTGAGCAAAAGAAGTTAACACTATCATTTTCTCCAACATCTTTCATCAAGTCTTATGAACATCAAAAGCTATCTCAATACAACTTCTAAGCTAAATTTAAAACTTCTCGAGATTCTCTTGGATTTGCACTATGAAGGGCCAATTGAAGAACTTGAGAGATCACTAAAATGCTACTAAAAATAAGCTTGAGAATGGAATCGGTCGAATCACACTACGAGTTTTTGCTCAAATGCAGTACCAACGAGTTTAATATGAAATTGGATCTATAAAAATGATATCGATTTAATTTCTAACTTAAGGAAATATTATTGTTTGTTATTTTAATTTTTAAAATTTAAAATTTGAAACTATATTTTTAATATATTAAATTAAAATAAAATTATTTTTAAAAACTGTTTATATTAGTCTCTTAAAATTTAAATGTAGATAAAAATAATTAATTTAAATTTGACTTATTAATTGTAGATTAAATTGAATTGAATTAAACACAATACAAGTGATAATAATATTATATACTAAATATTGATATAAAGAGGGACCTAAATATTAGGTCTATACAAAAGTAATTAATATAATATAATTAGAGATAACAAATTTAAAAAGTAATTAAGTTTTTGAAAATTTTAATTTAATATTAAATATTTAAAAATTTTAATTTAATAAGTGACTTTTTAAATTTTGTATAAAATAAATCTAATTTATATCTCTATTTTATCTTTATCTTTATCTTTATCTCGATCTCAAGTTTCTTAATAAGTTAGGTAATGAGTGTTGGTTTCTTTCTAATCATTAAGCTCATGTATATGGCGGAATTATAGTTGGTTTTGATCCCCGTATTGTAGAGGTTGAGGTGCTAGAAATAAAGATGTAGGTTATTCACATAAAGTGTCATTTATTAAGCATAATACATCTTTCCTTGCCTCGATAGTGTATGACTTCATCCATGTTTTTCAAAGAAAGGATTTTTGGGAGAGCTTATTGAGTTTTCAAAGAAGAGTGCTAAGACCTTGGCTCATTTCAGGTGATTTTGATTATACTCTCTTTAGAACAGAAGCAAAGGGACATTTTTCCTTAAGAAATTACTCTCCTAATTTTAAGGATTGCGCTAATCGGTTAGTACTCAGCCTCAAAGTGGCTAGTCACTTCTTCTCTTTGAGTAATAGGCAAACTAATGGATGGTCTCTCAGGAAAAAGTTAGACCGAGTTATAGTTAATCAAGCATGGCTACAATAATTCCCCGAAAGTAAGGCCTCTTTCTTAGATCTTATGTTTTTAGATCATACCCTAATGATGGTGGATGATTTGTTCTTAAAAGTGAAACGTTGCTCTCCTTTTAGATTCAACAATTACATGATTAATGTAGAAGGTTTCCACAACTGTTTGAGGAATGGTGTGACAGCAAATGTCAACAGCATTCTCCAATTCAAATATGCTCAAAAGCTTAAAATAATCAGGGATGGCTTAAAGTCCCTAAAGAAACAGATAAGGGAGAGCACCTTTCAAGTCATTACAGTAGCCAAGGATAAGCTCTCCCAATTTCAACATATTCTATCCTATAATCTTGGTGACAACTCCCTCTTATCTTGGGAGAAAATTGCTTTGATAGACTATTTGTAAGCTTTAGACAATTATGCTAGTGTTATAGAGCAGAGGGTCAAGATAAAATGGCTCAAAGAAGGTGACAAAAACTCTGAATTTTTCTTCAAATCAATAATTGCCCAAGAGAATTATAACTTTATCATGGAAATCACCAAGCAAGATAGAAGAAAGATAAGAAAATAGGAGGATTTGTTGAAAGAGTTTGATAAATTCTTTAAGGATTTCTACAACTCTCAAAATATAACTGTGCACACTCAACTTTTGGAATTTGTTGTTCATAATGGAATCTGTCATTCATAACAAACTATCTACCAAGGAGAAAGCATTATTAACTAGTACTATTGATGATTCGAAGATAGAAAAGGTTGTCTTCCAAATGAACCCTAAAAAGGCTTTAGGACCTCATGGGTTCAATGGTTTCTTTTTGCAAAAACCACGGCCTGATATTAGCCCAATGGTGAAAGTAGTTGTTAAAGAATTCTTCTCTTCAAGAATTTTATTAAAGGAAATCAACAAAACCTATCTTTGATTAGTCCCTAAACTAAGCAATCCAACATCTTTGGAGGACTATAGGCCAATCACTTGCTCTGATTTTTTTCTATAAAGTGATCACAAAGATTATTGCCAATAGACTAAAATTGATTTGGGATCTTTGGTTAGTGGTAATCAAAGTGCTTTCTTGCAGAGTAAACAAATAGGAGATATCATCTCCATAGTGCAGGAACTCTTAAGAAGCTATCTGAGGAAGAATGCTCTAAAGAATTGTGCTTTCAAGATAGATTTTAAGAAGGCTTTTAATAATGTAAAATGTAATTTTATCTTGAGGCTATTTAAAGTGATGGGGTTTTCCAAATGTGTTCACTAAATAGATTAAAGCTTTTATTACTTCTCCATCTTATGCTATTCTGATAAATATATCTCTTACAAATATCTTTCATAGAAAAAGGAGACTTAGGCAAGGGGATCTCATGTCAACTTATATTGGCAAGGTACACAGTTTAAACATCATAGTTGATGCAAGAAAGTCTCTTTGGTGAATTTGTGCTGTGCAGATGACCCATTCTTATTCTCTAAGGTTGATGAGGATTCAATCAATATCTTTATGGCTTTTTTGAATTAGTTTAGCTTTATGTCCAGATTGATAGTTAATTATAATAAAAGCCATTTTTTCTATCTAAAACTGTAGATCCAATGGAAGGACTAGATTCCTCTATAGCTGGAATGCAGCAAAAACAATCACCCTATGCTATCTAGGCCAAACAACCATTTCCAGAAGGATCCAGTTTAGTGAATGTTGTCTTCTTATTGAAAGAATTTAAAAGAGATTGTCTTCTTGGACCCATTGAGCTCTATCTTTTGGAGGTAGACTACAAATAGTCAACTCAGTCCTTAACTCTATGAATGCTTATTAGTCCTCTAATATGGTGTTAGCAAGGGGAGTTATTAAATCATTGGATAAGTTAATGAGAAATTTTCTATAGGGAGGTAATGACCCTAATAAGGGACATGCCAAGGTAAAGTGGTTTGATGTTTGTAGACCTAAGCTGGAGGGATGCCTAGGAATTATTCCTATCAAATCCTCTAATAAGTCCCTATTGATAAAGAAATTATGGTCCATCCTACAAGGCAATGACATCTTATAGGTCAAATGGATCCATGCCTATGTCCTAAAAGGTCAGAGCATATGGATTGTTAACTCCAAGACCTCCTACTTTTGGTTTATATCACAATTGTTGAAGATAAAGGAGGAATTGGTTTTGAAATTTCATGTCAAGTGGGGGATGTAGCAAGGGCTGGTTTCTGGTATGACAATTGGATAGGAAATGCACCATTAATCAGAAATCATTGCCACTTAATTATTGAGCCACTTTCCTTCAACTGCTAAGGTTAAATCATTTATTAGAGAGGGTCAGTGGAGGAGTTACCAAAGGAACTTCACTTTCTACATCCCAACTGTTCCCTTAACTTGCTGATCCCTGGTAAATATATTTGGAGAAACCATCCGTAGGGTTTATTTGTAACAAAAAGTTGTACGGAATGGTTGTTTTGGAGAAATGTCAAAGTCGAATGGTATGATGTGGTTTGGCATAAAGAGTTATTACCTAGCTCTTCATTCTTCCAATGACTCTCTACCCTAAACAAGCTTAGTACAATGGATAAGCTATCTTTTTAAAGTTCAACTGAGGTTTGTGTCCTATGTAACTCAGGATAAGAGAATAGGGACCGTTTGTTCTTTGAGTGTCTATTCTTTACATTGCGTATGGTTGATGTCTTCGTCGATAGAGACAGATAACAAAACACAAAAATCCTGTGCTCCGCAGTGTTTGGTTGTTGACACTGCCCATTTTTGTTTTGACTCCAAATCACAAAAACACAAATTTTTTGTTCCTTCCAAAACTGTGGCATAAGATTTCTTGTGCTTATCATTGAATCAAAACACATAAAATTTAGACAAAAATACCCCCGTGTCAGAGTTAAACGATTGACTCTCACAACCAAAGATACTCCTCTCTCGCATGTCTCTCTTCTTCTCTCTGGTTTGTCTCGACAGTCGGTAAGTTCTTTTTTTTTTCTTTTCATTTTCTCCCCTTCTCTGCCTCTTGTTTATGAAATTTCGGTGCTGTTTACCATGAGGTGACCATTATTTCTGAGGTATACACCATTTCTAGTTTCCAAACTCCTCAGTTTGGGCTTCACCTTTTATTAAGAGTTATGTTAAAATTGTCTGGCGATTGATGCCACCAAATTCTTTCTTCCTCCCACTTCTCTGTAAAGTTTCTTAACATCATGATGTACCTTTAGTAGAATTGAATTGTCTTTTATTGTGTGAACTCGGTAGATCTTAGGCTTAGATGAATCAATTGACTTCTTCTTCCTTGTCTGCTTAAAGATCGTTTTCCTTTTAGATGGCAGTAGCTATATATGTCATTAAAGGGCCTATCTCTAAGTTATCTCCTAATAGCATTTTCTGAGCAATTGGTCTGTCATAATTTACTCCTATATATTCCTACATCCATATGTTGTTCCTCTTTTGGGAAATTCTAGAATATTCTTTTATTTTGCTAGCACCAAATTGGGGAATACTCTATTCTCTTCTATTCTCAAACAATCTCATCCATTCATTTCAATAAATTGGATGGATGAAGTTATTTGAGCACATGTTGTGGGGTTACAAGCTTTACCTAGGAATCTGCAAGGGTTTAGTTGAAAAATATAGGACAATGTATGTTTATGTAAGGGTTTAAGTTTCCTGTATTATTGCTTTTTGTGGTTCAATTTTTTTAGTTTCTAGGATTGCTTTTCTTTTAGCTTGTTAAAGTTCAGTGACTACCATTTTATTTTACTTCTCAAAGTTTTGGAGTTGTATGGTAATAATGTTTGTTATCTAAGTCTTTCTTTTCCTCCTTTTATATCTCTTCCTGTTTTAATTTTCTGCTCGCTTTTATCTCAAATCCAAGCCTCACTATTACATTTATGCACGTAATTATGCAAGTTGGATACCTTTTCGAGTTTGCCATCTGTTTAAAGTGCTTTCAGGTAAAAGTGATTAATGATATGTTGTTGTTATGAACAGCCTATGTCAATAGGATGCAATCCAAATTGTTAGAGATTGTGCTTCTGCAGGTTGTTGAATTCATTTAGTTTGTGATACTCATCTCTTGTCTTATCTTTTAGGCCTTCTTCCTATTTTCAATTTCCTTATCCTTTACTTTTATAAGTGTGATGCCAAGTGTTTGAGATCTTATTCTTCTCAGGAAAAAACCGCTGGAATTAAAGTCATTTGACCATGTTTTTGTTTCCTTCTTTTGCTAATCTCCTCCTCCTTCCTGTTTTTGCTTCCTAAGAGTAACTTTCTCTATGACTAACCCTTCATTTTTTATCACATCAATTTATGCTTTCAAAAATTTTACTTAGATAAAACTTCTTTGGAATTACATCTTGTCTATCAACAATGTTTAGAACCTTAGATCTTAGTTGGGGACTTTAGCAGTCGCTTGCTTAGAAAATGGACTTTTTATATAATGGCAAGGCCATGCATTGAAGTATTTCTTTTCCCTTTCTATTTTTTGTTTTTACTTTGAGGTTCAGTTTTGGGATGGGTGAGTCGTTTTGAGGTTAAACCAACAAAAAAGGGCATGATTGAGTGCAGTGTCTGCCATTGGACATTAAATCTTATGCTAGGAAATGCCATTTTGTTGTTAGATAACCTTGATTAGAAAAAAACTTAGATTGCTGAAGAAAATTTTCTTCATTCTGGTCATTTGTTGAAAGTTTTGACTTGCTCAACCTTTTTCTCCACTCTTTGCCTTCACTAAAGTAGGTTTTTAGGAGTACATAGCGCATTAGCTGATGCTTTGAGTTTCTTTTTTTATTTGTGTTTCAAATTTGGTTATGCTTTGTTTTTTTGTATTTTTTGTTTTGATTTTTTGATTATTTTTGTATTTGTGTTTTTTGTTTTGTCTAATTATTATTGTGGAATATTTCTCATTTTATTCATTTTGATTCAATTTTTTCAGGTTGAAGGTGACATTACTCGATTTGTGCATATGTTGTCATTGAAGCTGAGGTACTTCAATTAATCCCTCTTTTGTTTTGTAAATTAATAATGTTGTATGCTTGATGGGTTGAAATTGTTAAAAGTACTATTTTTTGTTCTAACATGCAATTGGATGCCTGCTTTAGTGAGTATGTTGGTGCAGATCTGCTGTTTTTAATATTTTTGTTATTGTTATATCATTTACTTGTTGTTCCTTAGAAACAATAACAATAATCAGTCATTTTGTTTGCTATTTTTTTTCTTGTTGTTTTTGCTAATGAAATTTTTAGTTGTTGTTTATTCCTGTATTATTGGTTGTGGCTTGTTTATGATCATTATATTTTATCTTTGTAGATAGTTTTGATTTACAAAATTGGATAACAAGGATCATGATGCTATGTTTAAGTGTCTAACTTTGTTTGAGCTTTGGAATGGGGAATTGGATTATATGAGAATGGTCATGTTGCTATGCTTGTGTGTATACACAAAAAAACTGAGTAGGAGTGAAAATGCTATAGGTAGTAGGGCATTGACAGTACCAACTAGGCAAGCTAATATAGATAGGATTTTAAATGAGGGTGATAGGAATAGCCAGTGGGATTTAAGGATTGACTTAAATGGATTTACATTATTATGTGAAATGCTTCAAGTCTATAGTAGGTTGAGGAATAATGGCCATGTGGTATTGAAGAAAAAGTTTTAATCTTCCTAAGAATATTATCACAAAATGAATCTAATAGAGTATTACAAGTTAGGTTTATGAGGTCAGGAGAAACAATAAGTAAGGTCTTCTATAGTGTGTTGAAGGCTGTACTAAAGCTTCAACATCTGTTGTATGTCAAGCCCACACCAATTCCTGAGGATTACATAGACAATAAATGGAAAGGGTTTAAGGTTAGTAAATTTAATTAGCTATAATAAATTATCTAATTTCACTTTTTTTAAATACTAAAATAGAACTTTTTATTGTTGGAATTTTGTTAAAAGGGTTGCCTTAGAGCTCTAGATGGGACCTATTTAGAAATAACAGTTCCCCATGCAGACAAATCCATATACAGAGGTAGGAGAGGGAAAATATGCACTAATGTGTTAAGGGTGTGTGATAAGAACTTAAACTTTGTTTATGTTCTTGCTAGATGAGGGGGTTCAACATCTGATTCAAGGGTTCTGCACGATGCTATTACTAGGCCTAATAGACTTAAAGTTCCAAAGGGCATGTAAGTTAAGAATTTTCATAATTTTGTTAATTTTTTAAAAGGTTTGATTAAAACAATAATAGTAATAATGTCATTTGTTTATAGGAAATTACTACTTAGTAGATGCTGGCTATACCAATGGTCATAGCTTTCTTGCACCATTTAGGGGCAGAAGATACCATATTTAAGAGTGAGCAAGAGATGGAAGGGCAACTAGGAATCCAGAAAAGCTCTATAATAAGAGATACTTATCTGTCAGAAATGTGATTGAACGTGTATTTGGTTTATTGAAAAAAAGATGGAAAATCCTAAGAAATCCATCTTTTTATCTAGCAGCCACTCATGTGCATATAATTCTTACATGTTGCCTTCTGCACAACTTTATTAGGTTGCATACGACTTATGATCCAGCAGAGCTTACTCCTCTTGAAGCTGAGGATATGTGAATTGGGGACGATGCACCTTTCCCTGAATTTGTTGATCGTGTTGAGACAAGTAATGAATGGAGTCAATAGAGAGAGGATTTAGCTAAGAACATGTTTGATGATTGGAGAAGAAACCATTAAATTATGAACTTTCATTTAGTTAATGTTTTTTTTATTGAATTGAGGGTTTAAATTTGGTTGACTTTCATTGTAATTGAATTGAGGGTTTGTTTTAATTTCTCTTTATATTGTTGACTTTTATTGTAAATGAATTTGAGAAGACACAATTAAGTTTCTATTTATTTGTTTTATTTGTACTTAATTAAATGTTTCTTTTAATTCAATATTGTCTTCTTTATTTCAAAATAAGTTTCAAT